>OZ038507.1:61314501-61337001 GCA_964036315.1 Acanthosepion esculentum
CAACTTGTAGTTTTATAGTAATTTGAACATTCACTCGTATAGTTAAGTGTACAGGAATTTATACTGATAGTTTTTTTTTATATGGGGAGATAGTGAACATATTGCGAAGACTTTGTAAATTTTTACCTCTGTCGTGTCTATCATTAACTGCTTCAGCCGTGAGTAAGTTGCGAAGTTCTGGTGTGGCTGTGATTAGATAAGAATTACTTAACCTGAGACCCAACTGCCACGCATACCGTAAGTATAATCGTCTGGGAAAAAAACGAAATTGAGACGTTATATCAAAGCATCGAAAAAGTCCAGGACGAACAATTAATCACAGCTACACCAGAACTGCATATTCATGGGTTCCTAAATCAAACATTTCCAGACTGGTGGATTCGATTACCTGGCCACCTCGCTCCCCAGATATCCATCCTCTTGTCTGCTTTCTATGGGGTTATGTTAAAAATATCGTGTGTCTAACAAAGATGGTGGATATCATTGATCGAAAGCAGAAGATATACTGATGTCATTGCCACCATTACAACAAACATGACAAGACATCGATTATATAATATAATATCGATTATATATATATATATATATATATATATATATATATATATATATATATATATCATAAAAAGACTTAAACACTAATATTCCATGGTCATAATTTATTCCATTGGAATCGTAAGAACGATCCAATTCATCAGACCTACAGATTCAAACAGAAAACTGTTTTCTTTTTGAATCTGTAGGTCTGATGAATTGGATCGTTTTTACGATTCCAATGGAATAAATTATGACCATGGAATATTAGTGTTTAAGTCTTTTTATTATATCCTTACTCTGTCCTGGACATTGAGTTCTACCTGGATCATATTCTCTTGGAATTATTTTTATAGATATATGTATGTGTATATATGATTGCATATGGATGTGTATATTTACCACTAATATTGTCTATATATATATATATATATATATATATATATATATATAATCGATATTATATATATATATATATATATATATATATATATATATATATATATATAGTGTGTGTGTGTGTGTGTGTGTATGTGTGTGTCCATAAAGTCACTTCACAATTTAAATAATATTTTTGCAAAAGCAATTGATGTGGCATCCCAACTAGATGACCTACAACCAACGCTCATTTCCCAGCAAGATGGTGAACCACCGCACTGGGAGACTGCATGTTCGTGGGTTCCTAAATCAAACATTTTCTGACCGATGGATTGGAATGAATGGCCACTTCGTTCACCAGATATCACTCCCCTGAATTTCTTTCTATGGGGTTATGTTAAAGATATCGCGTGTCGAACAAAGACACGGGACATCACTGATCTAAAGCAAAAGATCACTGATACAACTGCCATCATTGACGAGGTTATGTTTTGGGGGGCAGGAGTAGAGGTTTATCCCTTGTTTATGGTCACATCTAGCCATTTAAACTATTCTTCAAAAATCTATATGCAATGTCAATCGTTATATTCTGGTTTCTTAATTCTTGTTCTTTTATTGTCCTCGCTTCTTTAATAATGTTTTTTTTTTCTCTGTCTACTTTTATTCTTTTACCCTCAGTAACTCCCCGAGTCTTAGTAGCTTTGTTGTCTTACTTGAAGTGAAATGATTAATAATATATATATATATATATATATATATATATATATATATATATATATATATATTGTGTGTGTGTGTGTGTGTGTGTGTGTGTCCATAAAGTGTCATTTTACCATTTAAATAATATTTTACAAAGGCAATTGATGTGGCATCACAACTAGATGACCTACGACCAACCCTCATTTCCCAGCAAGATGGTGCACACTGGGAGACTGCATGTTCGTGGGTTCCTATATCAAACATCTCCAGGTCGATGGAATGGAAGGGCTGACCACCTCGTTCACCAGATATCACTCCTCTGGATTTCTTTCTATGTTAAAGATATCGTGTATCGAACAAAGATACGGGGCATCACTTATTTAAAGCAAAAGATCACTGATGCCATTGCCACCATTGACGAGGCCCTGCTGCAGCGAACATGGCAAGAAATCTTGTACCGTCTTCATGTTCTTCGGGCAACTAATGCTGCCCATAGAGAGGTGGATTAAATTAGCTTTAAAAAAAACTTCAATATCTGCTCCTTATTTTGTAATCATTTCCACATATCTGTCTGTTTATTTGCTTCTGTAATACTTTTTTTTAAATTGTGAAGAGACTTTATGGAGATCCTGTAGATTCAAAGATCCCTAGTTAATATGCTAACATTAGATCACATTATGGGCTCTGGAGTGGTGCAAACAAAGTTACATTAGCTACTTATAAATCGACACAACATTTTCATTGATTGATTCACATTTTACAGTTTATCAACTCTTTGCAGGTTATTTAAAGCCAGAAAATATTTTTATAGGTTTTATTCTAAGGAACAATTTTAAACAAACAATAGTTTGTTAGAATAGTTTGTTTTTTTTCATTTTTTCTCGTAAAAATATTTTCTGTTATTAAAGAAAAAATTAGTGCATACATTTTAAAAGTAGGGTCACTTCGACGATTTACAGAGTTATCGAAACTTAGTTGCTTGTCAAGTTTGAAACTGTGCTTACGTCATTGGTATCTGTCTACGAAAGCAGACTTTCTTTTCATTTTACAGATTAAATTAGGAATAAATGGATATATGGGGTTATGTTAAAGATATCGCGTATCGAACAAAGACACAGGACATCACTGATCTAAAGCAAAAGATCACTGATACAACTACCATCATTGACGAGGCTAAGCTTCAGCGAACATGGCAAGAAATCGAGTACCGTCTGGATGTGCTTCGTGCAACTAATGGCGCTGTGGCAGACATGATGAGGCAGAACCTGGGACGAGCACAACTGGTTGCGACTTGCCTTTTCCCCGCCAAAAAAGAGCCCGTATTTGCTTAGCATGTAAGGCTACTGCAGTTGAAATGAAGGAGAAAAAAAAGCACTTACCGCTCTGCCGTAATCCGTCCTCGGCCAGATAACGTAAAGGAATAAGTGGGGACTTGCATTACCTTTTTATGCAATGAATATGCAATGCATTATGGGACACAGACGCAATGAAATGGGATCGCATGAAGACGCAAGGGATTCTGGGTATATGGAGAAATATAAAAGCAACTAGTTTTTCCCAGTTCGAAAAAGGCTTGAAGTGACGTTCACGTTTGGCGACTGGAAAAGTCTGTGTGTGCGATTTGAGACAGAACTCAAGAAGGAATGACTAGAGGTTGGATTACCAGTTGGGAGAGCTCGAATTTACTCGCTGGTGGCCGTTTTCTTTTTATTTCATCACAGGCTCCCATAGAGAGTTTAAAAAAACTTCAATAACTACACCTCATTTTGTAAATATTCCGACATATTTGTCTCTTCATTTGCTTTTGTAATCATTTTTTTTTAAATTGTAAAGAGACTTTATGGACACTATATATTACATAGTTCTGTTTCTAACGAAATTTTCCTGTTTTTTAATACTTTGCTTAGCTTTTGAAAGGCATCTTTCTCTATTCCAAAGTGCCTTTCGATTTCAGTGTCACATGTTCGCACCTGTGTCTCTTCCTTTTGCTGACAACTGGGGTTACTAATTGTTATGGGAACTTACCCATAATAGTAATGGACTATCCCGTACACCATAAATACTGCGCCTCAAGAGGAAGCAGTAGTGTGAGATTCAGTCCTTTTTGGACGTCTCAGCTAGCCGGTCGAAGCAGAGGGGAACTCTCTGCCTCTTGGCAGGGAGGAACCCGGACGGGGCTCCGCCGAAAGGCAGAGCCTCGTTCGGGGAGGTTGACTAACCCGATCCCGTTTATACGGGTTCTATGGGCAATTTTTGCCCGAGCCTACGGGCTCGGAAAGCCCACATTAAACCGGCCTTGTGCCACATATGACACACGTGGGCGTGTTAATGAACATCGTGTGAGATTCAGTCTTTTTTGGACGACTCAGCTCGCCGGTCGAACTCTCTGCCTCTGGGCGGGGAGGAACCCGGACGAGGCTCCGCCGAAGGGCAAAGCCTTGTTCGGGGAGGTTGACCAACCCGATCCCGTTTATACGGGTTCTACTGGCATTTTTTGGCCGAGCCTACGGGCTCGGTGAGACCACATTAAACCGGCCTTGTGCCACATTCGACACACGTGGGCGTGTTGCTGAATATCGTGTGAGTCAGTCAGTGTGAGTCAGTCAACGACAGAGTCGCGTCAGACGATTACTGTAAGACATTGGAAGAGTGGTACTTCGAGACAACATAGTTCTCTCTAACCTAATCTGATTGTTATTACTAACACTTCTACTCTTTTGTACATTATTTCTATTTATAATATCTCTGTGCTATTCCATACCTGTGTTCGAGTTATTCTTCATTGGTTCTACCTTGGACTATCACCGTGGTACAAGGAACCTGGACCATAACACTAATATAATCAATAAGGAAAATACTTATATGACCTTAAGCCTGTTCGTATGTTATTCAAATAATATTCGACTATATTGCTGCTACTACTAATAAGAAAACTTTTCCTTTTAATCAAATTCACCCCATGCAAGGCAATAAAGCCACTAAGGCGCAAGGGGTTTCTTTTGAAAGAATTAGAAAACAGAAACATTATTAAGGAGCCAGAACAATAGAAGAGTAATCTAATGTCCTTCTTCTTTGTCTTCTTTTTTGTCTCACATTTTCTATAATTTAAATTCTTTCTTCTTTTTTCTTCTTCAACTTTCATTTACTATAATCGAAATTTCTTCTTCTTGGCTTTCTTCTTCTTTGTCTTCCATTTTCCATAATCTAAATTCCTTGTTCTTTAACTTCTCTCTCGTCTCCTATTTTCTATGACTTAAATTTCTTTTTCTTCTTCTTCTTTTTCTTCCATCTATTATATTCTAAATTCCTTCTTCTTCGTTGCCTTCTTCTTTGTCTTCCATTTTCTGTAATCGAAATTCCTTTTTCTCCTTTTTCTTCTTCTTTGTCTTCCATGTTCTGTAATCGAAATTCCTTCTTCTCCTTTTTTCTTCTTCTTTGTCTTCCATTTTCTATCATCTATATTCCTTCTTTTTTATCTTCCTTGTCTTCTATTTTCTATGACCTAAATTTCTTTTTCTTCTTCTTTAGCTTCCATTTTCTATAATCGAAATTCCTTCTTCTCCTTTTTTTTCGTCGTCTTCCATTTTCTCTTAATCTAAATTTTTTGTTCTTTATCTTCTGTCTCATCTTTTATTTTCTATACCATAAAATTCTTCTTCTTCTTTTTCTTCTCCTTCGTCTTCCATTTTCTATTATCTAAATTACCTCTTCTTCTTGGTCTTCTTTCTCTTCCATTTTTTTCCTCTGAATTCCACCTTTTTCTTCTTTCTCGTCTTCCATTTTCTAATATCTAAATTTCTTCTTCTTCTTCTTCTTCTTCTTCTTCTTCTTCTTCTTCTTCTTCTTCTTCTTCTTCTTCTTCTTCTTCTCCTCCTCCTCCTCCTACTCCTCCTCCTTCTTCTTCTTCTTCTTCTCCTCCTCCTCCTCCTTCTTCTTCTTCTTCTTCTTCTTCTTGTCGTGTGACTCAGTTCAGACAATTTCCTAAATGTCGACTCAAATTGGCAGTAGTAACCTAATCCCGCATTTCCATGCCGTCTGCTGTACATCCGCTGAAAGAAAATAGTACTTAGATTTTCTCCTAGTTTTCTGAACTCGTCTTTTATCTTTAAACAATTTCTTCTCCTTCATTTACATTCCATTGAGTGCAGTCTTGGCATGAACGATAAACCCATAAGGTTGAAGTCCCTACACTCATCATCACCATCACCGCCATCATCATCACCCACAGCACTATTAATTTCCATCACAAACACACATGATCTGGTAATCTTTGCTTACACCAATAGCGCAAACAATGAACATCAACCATCTTTCAGCTATAACACCAGACCGCATCAGAACCAACGTTTAAAAGCTGGTTGTCATACTACGAGGGTGACTTGCGCAGCTTCGCCCTCAACTGACAACGCCAAGAAGATTGGGGATAGACCAGGAGATAAAAAATAATGTTGGATTCATGCCTTACTTAAAAGGGCGTTACACAGACAACAGTTTATTATTTTAGTGCACATTTGTATATTTAAACCAGGTGATGTTATTTGGGGTAAAGCGACAACAAATCTTCAGTATTATTATTATTATTATTATTATTATTATTATTATTATTATTATCCTATTATAACTGTGTTTGCCATCCTTTCGTTAGTTCGCACGACCGTTACGCCCTGCCAGTACCTCATAAATAATTGACTATTCCGTTTTTGTCGCGTGGAAAGGGCGGAAATGGTTTGGTTTTCAGTGAGAAAATGAAAGATAGAAAGAAAAAAAGAAACACAGAAGCGAAGATAGAAATGAAGAGAGATAATTTAGATAAAGCTGCTGTGAACATAGTCAATTGATCTTAGCCAAACGGCCGAGAAATGATGACGACCGCGATAAAAGTGCCATTTTTCGGACTCGCAGTATCGAACGACGGAAACCGAGTAATCCAATCGCCAAAAATCCAGTTACCATAAATAAAATAGCATCGCCTGCTAAATTATTTTAATTTATTATTAATAGAAATGCTCGTAAGACAGGGATTAGATGAGTCATTATTATTATTAATAGTAGTAGTAGTAGTAGTAGTAGTAGTAGTAGTAGTTCATTCTACATTTCACAACATTTGTACTAATTTGTACATCCAAATTAAAGATAATGAGCTCATATGCCTGCCAAATATAGTCATTAACCCTAATTTTTAATGCGCCCGGTGCTCCAGTAACTACTGTCAATATTCTGATTACTCCATTCAACACACACCTGTCACCAGAATGCTTTGAGTAAAAGGGAGCGCAAATAAAAAATTACCCGCTAAAATTAATTCATATCATTTTCATGGGTGGGTGCAAATAATTTTTCTAATGGACCCCCTCCCCCCATTAACCCCACTTGGTCTGATTCTACTCTTACCAGATTTCGATCTACAGACCTCGTTACTTCATTGTATTTCTCTTATACACTGCATTTTTATGCTGGCAGGAGATTAAGGAGATTAAGTGACACCAAGTAAATACACAATGCCATTATTATTATTATTATTATTATTATTATTATTCATCTCTTCTCTCCCAGCAACGGGTTAAATAGTGGGGCTTGCATATGGTAAAATCATTGTTATCTTAAATAAAAAAAAGAATTATTTTTAGAATTCAAAATATGTTTCAGCTTTAAATAATTCAGAAAGGGTTGATAAACCGTGAAAAACAATTCAATCAATCAAGCGGATGACGGTCAGAGGCAAGACGCGGGAAAATAGCACACATTGCCTGTATACAGGAAGGGGAATTGAGAGAGAGAGAGAGAGGAATAGAAAATACACACGATTGGGCGGGAGCGGTGATCCAATATGAATTGTGCAAACGACTTCGATCATACAAACAAGCGAATTTCATCATACAAAAAAAAACTGGCAAGAACACAATGTAAAGGCTGTAGTGACTGACGAAGTGATGATGTAGAATTGTGGAGAATCAGAAAAGAAAAATCCTTAAAATCACACACAGCTGTTTCTGGGGGGGGATGACTAAAGCTGAAAACCCCACCGTGGAGCATAAAGCCACAATCATACCACGCTAAATAGCTCTGCTGCAGTTTCAGTAGCAAGTAATATTTTTTACAAGGTGCAGTTGCGATTACCACGCTCAACCGATGTTGAATTCAGAGCTGTCCTTCTCCTAGACTGGTTGCCAAGCAAGGCTTAGAGAGTGAAGTCTGCTCCGCTGCTTAAAGTCTCGATGGGCTATTTGTGCGAAAGTGAAAGTAACAGCCTCTCCCGGGATTTGAACTAGGCTCTCCAATCCCAGTTTGCGCACCGCCGATAAACCCTACGCCACGCGCGCCCCAGGGTAGAGCTGAAATTGAGTGAGAAGGTAGAAAATGGTTCAAACCTTAATCATTACAGGCATTTTTTGTCGGGTTAATTTCTTCGTCTTTCACATCGTTTCGATCATGTACTTAACGTCTTTTGTTCGTCTGTCCTGGATATGTTGAGAAACATCCGGCAGCAAAGACTCTGATCGGGAGATTGGGGTGGGTATATAGGAGCGTGGAACGACCTCGTAATTGCTATTGTTCCCAGCCCTGGCCCGGGGTGGTAGCACCTGTTAGGGTCCCAGCTAGTGAACCTTCAAACAAAAATCAATAGTACATGTTATATATAAAGTACAGTGTATGTGTGTGTGCTTGTGCGTGTCCAAGCAACTCCTCCGCTCCTACTGGTCCGATTCCTATGATTCATAGATCATTCAAAAGCCATAGAAAAGTTAGGCGCAGGGAACGATTTTCGTTGAGCTCAGATTCAGGGTTGCCAGATTATGCGAGGTTAAAAATATATATTATACTAGCCATTATCGTTGCTTTCATGGTTCAAAGGGAGTGACTCTTATTTTCCTTTTGTATCCAAATTTGCAGTGCACGTTTTTATTATAAACTAGCTTAAAAGCCGCCCTATCGAGTGGCATTTAAGCTAGCTCCTATGGGGGATTCTTGGTTTGGCCATCATCACAATAGCTAAGGAGGAGTAGATGCGATAAACATCAATAAACTACAAAAGAACTCAAAATTGATCGCTGCATTTAAGTATTGAATTAATGTTTAAGCTTACCTTTTAAAAGTTCAGCGATAATTCTTCTGCTGCCACTTAAAGACGATTCGATGTATATAGATCCTTATTTTCCGTACAAACAATTATTTTTATTTCATGGGTGACAGAACAGGGGACAATTTGTAAGATAAAATTAATATAGTGTAAAGATTGGAAAATAGAAATTAGAGTTAGTCACACATCCAACATTTGAAGAGTTAGAGAAAAATATTAGCTAATTAAGTAAAAACTATATTAAGGAATCTATAGAATAAATGCGAAATTGGATTGCAGTTATCCAACGAATTCCCGAGTTTAAAAAAAGCCAACTATACTTTATAGTAATTTATATGTAAACATGCAATATCTGTATTATATAGTATCTACTTCTAGGTGATATCACTCTTCAGGTTTAACTAATTTGCATAATGATTTTCAAAAAGTTTATTTCATTAATTAACTGTCCTTCATTAGTGTTCTTTTATTCTAGGATTGTTTTCATTTTCATATCAAAAATAGTTCTGTTTTGGAATATTGTCTTATATAGTGCAGAAAAGTGTTTGAAATTTGCATTTTACTTGATCTTCAACAAGTTGGCATCTATTTGTAAAACTTTCCTTAACTATAAAATGCCAATTTATCAATGAAATGTTCATTTAAAATTTTTGTTTCAAAGATTTCAACAAATTTTAACAAATCAACCTATCAATCTTTTGTTGGATGGATGATTTTGTTTAGCGGCATATCAACACCTCTATTGGTAACTTAATGCCGAAATCTAAATAATTTGAACACAATTTTATAGCTTTAACTAAATATATTTTGAACGCAATTTTAAATATGTGTTGCTGGTCCTTTGTTAAATAAAAATGTATTGCTGGTATTTTTACTATAAAAATGTATTTTTATACTTCCATAGTGTTTTGTTTTGGGTGTTCACTATTTGCTCATTGCTGGGACCTTAAAAGGTGCTATTGTTGGTAATTATACTATAAAAATGTATTTTTATATTCTTTTAAAATGTTGCAGTGACTGTTGTTTTGTTGTAAAAATGTTTTTTTCACCTTTTATTATGAAAATGTACTGTTGATTTTTGTTCGAGGGTTCACTATTTGCACATAGCAGGGATCTTAACAGTTGCTCCCACCCCGGGTCAGGGTGGACCTGGGAGCAGCAGCAATTCATTGCTAAGTTCAAATATTTAACGATGGGAAATTTTCTTAGGTATATTATAGCCATGGAACTTGCAAGAAGTTTATTCAATCATTAACACAGGAATTAATTTTCAAACGATTCAAATAGAAACACAGTGAAACTTTCACGGTTACTCTTATTAATTCTATTCCAATTTGAATCATAAGGGTCCGTAAACCATTGGTTCTCAACCAGGGTTCATATGGACCCTGGGAGTTCATGTAATATTACTAGGGGTCCCCACGTAAAAATAGCATATCGGGGGTCCACGGTGATATTTTAGTGCTCCATAGAGCAATTTCACACCAGAACGGTTGTTACAACTGAGAATTGGAATTTCAACAGTAATCTACGCCATATTAAAATACTTAAAATAGAAAAACAACTCTAAAACTTTATAAACCAATTGTTCTCAACCGGCTTCCATTGGGACTCTGGGGGGTCATGTAACATTAATGAGGCTACACACACGCACACACACACACACACACACATACACACACACACACACACACAAAAAAGGAAAACATTGTGGATCCACAGTAATTGAGGTCCATAGAGCAATTTCACTTCGGAATGTTTATTACAACTGAGAATTGGGATTTCTACAATAATCTACGCCATATTAAAATACTAAAAATAGAAAAACAAGTCTAAAACTAGCAGAAAATTGAGATCAAGCAATGTAAGTTTTAGCGTCCCTTTTACTCTACCGGATGTTTTGATTGTTAAAGTTGAATAAAAACCGAGAAGGATATATAAAAGAAGGATTATATATATAAAGAAAAATTATATAAAGATTATAATTTATTATCTAAATTAATTTAATATATTTACAATAAATAATAATATTAATTTTAAATATTAATAAAATGAAATATTAATATAAATTAATTAAAAAAAATATAAAAAATAATAATAAAATTAATTTAATATATAATCTTACACGCAGGCCACCAATCTTTATAAACAGAGCATTTACTTAGATATTTGTGTCTATATAAATTACGTATAACAATAAAATATATTATGAAAGTATAAAAGTACGTTTTTATAGTACAAATACCAGCAATACATTTTTATATAAAATAAGACGAACAATACCTATTTATAGTAAAAATGTCTTACAATACCTGTTCATAGTAAAAATGACCAATAATACAGTTTATCTGTAGTTGAAAGCATACAGTTGCGCTCAAAACATATTTAGTTGAAGCCATAACATTGTGTTCAAAATATTTAGATTTCGGCATTAAATAACCCATAGAGATGTTGATATGCCGCTAAACAAAGTCAAACAAAGCAACCAAAATCAAACATTCTTTGACTCTTATCGCTTTTGGTTCCTTTTTTGAGACCGGAAGTACAAACTGATTAAGTCGACCTCCAGGTGGCCACAAAGAGCATTTCTCCCATTACACAAGAAAGGAGAAATGTCAGCGTTAATACCTGATGCCTGAGGCGTCCCAAAAGGGGCCGAGCAATTTTTGTAACTAATCCTATATACGCGTGGGATTCTCATTTTAAACACGGCCTTAAGCGTCAGACTGGTGACACTGATAAATGCTATCGTATCTGCTACTATTGGAAGAGAAAGGAAATGCTTTTGTTAATAATAATAATAATAATAATAATAATAATAATAATAATAAAAACAGTAAGACAATAACGTCACTAAGACGCAAGGGAGTTTACTGAGTATGAAAGAATATGAAAAAAATAATGTTTTTTAAAAACATTATTAAGGAGAGAACAAATACAAGAATAAGAAATAAGAAGACAGAAGATAACATTGTGAAGAGAAAAATATGGAAACATTTCCAAACAAATCGATAAGGCAGAAAATAAGAGTCACTTAAAGCCAACACGCATGCGCCGACACACATGCTGTAATATCGGGCTCCGGAATGTCATATCTCACTATTTGCGAACTTTGGGGCTACATTTAAAATCAGCTGGGGTAACTACACCCTTGTGCAAATTAATAGAGACAAAACGAATAATTCCGTTATTATTTACTTTTTTTTTCGTATTTTTCCAGTGAAACATGATCCAGTGCATATGTTAGTACTTCGTATATCCATTTCACGAAGTCTTTCCTTGCAGTTTGACTACAGATTCTCGATAGGATTTGTTGAGTCTTGACTCAATGTTGAATCTCGCCTATTGCATGGAATAATAATGCAACACAAAATGTACTTAGAACAAGAATGTATTATAACAAGAAAGTGTACACAATAAGTACATATAGTATTTCTGTATATTTCTGGGAAGACGTTCCTGGAGAATGTGTTGACTAGTCGCAGTCGATCAGAGTCTCTAGTTGGATCTCGTGATTCCACGTCTCTTCCTTCTCTCATCTTCCGGTATCAACCATTATTTATATAGTTGGTAGTCACCTATGCAGATTAGGTGGATTCCACCACAACAGGATTTAAATCAGGGGAGTCTATATCAGTCTATAGTACATTTATTTGCTCACTGGTAAGGCTTACCATTGTGTTCGTGTAGTGTTATAATTCCTACGCTTCCTTGGAGTAACGTCCATCGCAGACAATCGCCGTAGACAACTAATCGACATTCAAGACAATAGTGTCTAGCGGAATGATAGGCGTCACGGATGACGCAATATTTTTCACGACCAAACAAATTTCATCATACAAATAGATTCATATTACTGCACACCACTGCAAATGACCTAATCTGAGGAAAAAATAGGAATCGATTACACCCTGTCATTCCAGTGGGTATAAAACTGATTGTATGGTGAAAGAGAGGAAACTGAAACAGTTGTTTCAATTAATTTACATAAGGCTCCGAATGAAAAGTGGTCATAGCTGAAGAAGCAAGGTAGTAAAAGAAAGCAAGAAGAAAGGACTAACTGCCAACCGTAAGAAGACAAAAAGCTTGGTTGTCAGCAAAAGAGACAGTCCAGTGTATGAACTACGTCCTGGGTACGTCAAAAATCGAGCAGTTGCAGAAATGTAATTCTCTCTAGTGTTGCAACAGAGGGTGGGAAATGTGAACGAAATTTTGAGAATTTTTGAAATTTAGCACAAGAATGTCTTTGAGAAACTAAGCAAAGTATTAAGACACAGGAAAATATGCTTAGAAACAAAGAAAAACGTAATGAACTGCTATGTAGTACCTAATGTATTTAGCATGGTCGCAAGTATGAAGCACTCACTGAGGATCGAACTCAGTACTCAGCTATAACTGATCTAGCGAGATAAGCTTACTAACCATTATGCCACGTCGAACTACTCAAAATAACTTTCAAAGCGTAGCTCAGATTTGGCACAAAGACGAATGTTAGGAGCACCCAGTGAGAATCGAACTCACTATTCTCTTCTAATTGATCTAACAAGTCAAGAACTCTTAGATCACATCGAAGTGCTTCAAATGATTTTCTAAGTATAGCTTAGATGTGGCACAAGGACGAAAGTGTGGAGCACCCAGTAAGAATTACATAATACAGAGAATGCCATGGGTAGGACATTTGAGTAACGAGGAAGTTTTAACGCGAATAGCAATGAACAGGAATATGATTCTTATAATTATAAAGAGACAAGTGAACTTTCTGGGACACATAATGCGAAGAGAGTGATCAGTGATTTTCAACCGCCGTGCCGTGGCACACTACTGTGCCGCGCGAGCCTCTTGAGTGTGCCAAGAAATATTGTCACGGCAATGTTCTACTTCTTATTTATGTGAATTAGGCTAAATAACATCCAAAAATAAGAAGCGAGAAAGATTACGCTCAACCGAAAAAGAAATGGGGGTCTGCTTATCGCACATTCGACCAAACATTGAAGAAATCGCGAAAAAACACAAGGCACAGATTTCATACTAAATAAGCTGCACAAATATATGTTTTTATTTTATAAAATTCAAGTGTATGCCCTTTAAATTTTTGCTGAGTGCGCCGTGATATTTTCTACGAATTCGAAAATACGTCCTCGCCCATAAAAAAAATGTTACGTTACTACACCGATTCTCAATCGACGTGCCGCGGCACACTAATGTGCCGCGCAAGCCTCTTAAGTGTGCCGCGAACTATTGTCACGGCCTACGCATATATGTATGTGTGGAAGTAGTAACCGTACAGCGTTAGTATTTGAATAAATGAATAAGTATTAGACTCTTTATTCCACATTAACTAAAAAGGCTTTATTAGTTTTATTGCAGTTTTCTACTTCTTATTTATGTGAATTAGGCCAAATAACATCCAAAATAAGAATCGATAAAGACTACGCTCAACTGAAAAAGAAATGGGCGTCTGCTTATCGCACATTCGACCAAACATTGAAGAAATCCCGAAAAAAACACCAGACACGGGTTTCACACAAAAAAAAATGCACAAATAGTTGAATAGAAACATTCAAATAAAGTAAGTTCATATTTGCATTAAATACAAAAAATTGTACTCACAAGTATAACTGACACATTGCGAAGAACTTTATCAAATTAAAATGTCAATAAATATTGTCAGAGAAACGTTCGATTGGATTCGAATTCCCTTCATAAATGATCCTTCTAATATTGGACTTCACTTATGTGATGAATAAGAATTGGTCACCATTTCTACTGACCGAGGGCTCAAAATAAAACATTTGACGGTACCCATTGATGCATTTTGGATTTCAATACAAAAGGAATATACCACATTAGATAAAAAGACTTTATCAGTTTCATTGCAATTTTCTAATTCTTATTTATATGAATTAGGCTTCTAAACCCTAAATAATATCAAAAATAACAAGCGAGAAAGACTACGCTCAACTGAAGAAGAAATGAGGGTCTGCTTATCGCACATTCCACCAAACATTCTAATCGCGGCATAGATGCGGCACAAGGTCACCCAGTGAGGATCGAACTCACTACTCGGTCATAATTGATCTAGTAAGAAAAGCTTTCTAACCATTAAACCACGTCGAGGTGCCCCTCGGCATACATTTATGTGTGTATGGAAATAGTAACGGTACATAAAAAAAAACAAAAAACAAACAAACAAAAAAACGAGAAAGACTACTATCAACTGGAGAAGAAATGGGGGTCTGCTTGTTGCACATTCCACCAAACATTGAAGAAATCGTGAAAAACACCAGGCACAGGTTTCACACTAAATGAGCTGCACAAATAGCTGAATAGAAACATTGAAATAAAATAAGTTCATATTTGTGCGTCAAAGAAATACAAAAAAATTGTACCCACAAGTATAACTGACACATTGCGAAGAACTTTATCAAACTAAAAGGTCAATAAATATTCTCACAGAAAAGTTCGATTGGATTCGAATTCCCTTCATAAATGATCCTTCTAATATTGAACTTCAGTTATGTGATGAATAAGAATTGGTCACCATTTCTACTGATCGAGGGCTCAAAATAAAACATTCGACGGTACCCATTGTTACATTTTGAATTTCAATACAAAAGGAATATTCCACATTAGCTAAAAAGAATTAATCAGTTTTATTGCAATTTCCTGCTTCTTCTGAACCCTAAACAACATCAAATATAAGCGAGAATGACTGCGATCAACTGAAGAAGAAATGGGGGTCTGCTTATCGCACATTCGACCAAACATTGAAGAAATAACGGAAACAGGCACAGGTTTCAAACTAAATAAATTGCACAAATAGTTGAATAGAAAGATTGAAATGAAATAAGTTCATATGTGTGCGTGTTTTTTAAAATATCGTTTTATTTCATAACATTTAAATGTATACTTTTTAAAAATTTTACTGTGTGTGCATTGATATTTTCATTTGCTCCGAGGTGTTCCATTATTTAAAAAGGTTGAGAAACATTGAGCTAGATAGTTTAACATTCTCAGGCAGTAGGGTGCGAGGGCCCCGGGCATCCATATCGGGAGGGCCTCTAATCAAAGAGTGAAATAAAAATTTAGTATATATTTAACTTGAATAAATTGTTTATTTCATGTTTCATCTGTTTTTACACATTTAAAATGTATTCTTTTCTCACATTTCTCAATACTAGGCTTTATAGGATCCCTACTCGAGTCTTAGGGGCATACTGTCAAAGAGTTGGCCACGAGTATCACCAAACATCACCAAACCTCTGCACGTCACTATTCTGAGGATATTCTAAAAGCAAGAGACACTGGTGGCAACAGTGAGTAATCTACCTATCGAGTTTTGTAAATGAAGGTGACAGGACAAAATTTCAAAGAAAAAAAAATCTCAGTAAACAATATCCCAACCTCTTATCCAAAACGCTGACAAAATCCCAGCCTCTTATCCGAAAAGCTGACAAAATCCTAGCCTCTTATCCATAACGTTGACAAAATCGTGGCCTCATATCGCAAATGTTGACAAAATCCCAGCATCTTATTCCAAACACGGACAAAATCCCAGCCTCTTATCCAAAGCAATGACAAAATCCCAGCCTCTTATACCAAACTTCGACAAAATCCCAGCCTCTTATCACAAACGTTAACCAAACCCCAGTCTCATAAATAAAATCCTCGGATCCTGAACTACTATCGGTCACAATGAATGGATATTCCCTCAGGGAGGCCCCCTGACCTTAAGCTACTACTGGGTCACAAACTCAGCTCAGACCTCAAATGGAACTCGTACATACGATCCCTTCCTAAAGATGTAGGTAAAATGACCGGCTCCCTGTACCGCTCCAGTAAGTACCTGACTTCTCATGCTATCCACTAGCTTTACATGAACGCAGTACAATACAGTACAATTCCAACGTTCGTAACATTTAATTTAAAAGAGGGCTCAATACAAAGTAGAGCAATATTCTTTTTTTAGGATATTATATCGAAAACATGTAAAAATTGCTACACAATTGCAGTCGTGTTTCGATGCACATACGACGCATCTCGTCAGGCATTCTATGCGCATCGAAACACGTCTGCAATTGTGTAGCGATTTTGACATATTTCCGATGTAATATCTTAAAATAAAGTATATATATATATATATATATATATATATATATATATATATATATATATAAACAAAATTAACATTGAAATTTCAAGGAACTTTTAATTCAAATTGTAATGTCTAATTGAGACAATATAAATAAATCTTTCTTCGATTTTAGGTTAATTCGAGATACAAACAAACCTATAAAATCTTTATTTAAACACTTAATTCGGTATAATTTATCTTCGTATACGATCTACACTGTTTACGTTTTGTCGTACACCTTAGGAAAGCCCGTTTTTATGGTTTTCTTCGCATAAAGTTGGGTCCTGGGATATATGAAGATGGCCTTATACACGGAAATATACGGTATTTAAATACGAAGCATTATTAATTTATTTTATTCAATTAAATACTAGCTTAATTCTTTAAGCCCTTAATTCGGCATAATATCTATCTTTGTGAACTAGGTACCTGCACGGGCATTCTAAAAAAAAAAAAAAAAAAAAAAAGAAAGAAAAAAGAAAAAATCCATTTTAAGTAATTTTAACCTGATCCGGGATTATTTTCCGAATAAAAAAATTATTTATAACCTTACGCCCATCTTCCCTTTCTCCTTATAGTATAGTATAGTATAATATAGTATAGTGTAGTATAATATAGAATTGTATAATATCGTATAGTATAGTATAATATAGTATAGTATAGTATAATATAATATAGTATAGTATATTATAATATAGTATACTATAATATAGTATAGTATAGTGTAATATAATATAGTATAATATAGTATAGAATAGTATAGTATAATATAGTATAATATAATACAGTATAGTATAATATAGTATAGTATAGTGTAATATAATATAGTATAATATAGTATAATATAGTATAGAATAGTATAGTATAATATAGTATAATATAATATAGTATAGTATAATATAGTATAGTATAGTATATAGTATATAATTAGTTTATTTACCTTTTCCGAATACTATATTTTTTATATAGTAGATTTTGTGCATCTTTGGGAGAACCGGCTCCCAGATGTCTCCCAGAACTCATGCACTGATTGGTCAGTATCGACCAATCAGATTCTCTGCACGTGGAGAATGATTTTTCCCGCGCAGCAGTCCTGATTCAACGAACACCTATATAAGCATAAGAAAAAAGAACCCGCAGCAGCGAGACCTTCAGCTGCCACAGGAATCCACGACAGTTGAAGCTATGCGTCCATCTCCTCACTCAGCTCACAAATCACATTCTTTTACACTACATAATTTTCCTCTTGCACAGCAGAACTGTTTAAAACATTTATAGCAGACTAAACTCTTTCATTTTCTATCAGAGAACTTTGGTAGACTTTATAGTCAAAGAGAGGCAACTCTCGTCTTACTCTTTTGCATGCTTTTTCGTATACATTCTTTATTGTATGTTTCGGTGAATACAATTTTATATATATTGATACCTATGCCTTGTCCCTTTCTTTTACATCGGCTTCGGTTCCTAAACAAATTAGACAAAATTAAATAAAAGTGGTAAAAGGCTGCCACAGGTTCTTCTACCAGGTGTGACATTTATTTTGCACCAAATGACACAAATGTAAATGCACTGTTGTCGTTGCGAATGTTTCTCTGTATCTGACTAAACTATTGTACTGAAAAAATAATTAATATGCGCATGCGTGTTTACGACTTTATTAGGACATTTGCCAGTATAGAATAAAATGATTGCATTTTTATTGAATATATATATATCGAAAATGAATAAGTATTGTATAAAACGTAACTATTTTTGGATAAGTAAATCTATTTTTAAGACCACTCCTCTCCTCCATATGGTGTTTAAGAACTCTCTGTCAAAAGTATTTTCGCATGAATAATTAAAATTGCCATGAAGCGTATATAAGTAATTTAATCCTGATGTCAATCTTGACGGCGAGTAAACAGAATTTACATTTACAATTTAAACTAAAAGTCAGTCTTATAAAAACTAAGTGGAACTTCCACGAGTACAGCTTGCATTATTAATTATAACGAACCCAACTGGAATTGGAACTCGGCTATTCGATTCCAAGTCTGTTGACGTTATCAAATATACCACTCGCCACACCAAAGCTTACAGCACCTGGTCGACGCTGCCTAACTGTAATTAAAATTGCAATCTCAATTTGGCATTAAAATTTAATTGAATTTTCAATGTAAAATTTGTTTCATTTTTGTCATATAGGAAGAAAATGAGTAACTACCGACACCGAGATTCGAGCGTGAAAAAGCAGTGTCAGGCTACTGACTGTAGTGATTATTGAGTGCTCAATGCAAATCTACAGAGCAAAGATATTATAAATTTACTTATTTAAAAATATGGTTCCATCGCTACACAGGAATTACCATGTTTCAATACAGAAATTACAGGAATTGCCATGTTTTTTTTAACATGGTTATTCTTGTGTAGCGATGGAACTATATTTTTAAATAAGTAAATTTATTATATATATATATAAATTTATTATATATATATATATATATATATTTATAATTTATTATATATATATATATTTATAATTTATTATATATATATATATATATATATATATATATATATATATATATATATATATATATATATATATATATATATTGCAATCAGCACCATCACCTGATAGCACACCAGTAGGATTGAAAGAAAATTGCAATTTTTGTATGATGTTATAACATGCATATGTTATAATTTTGAATAAATATTGTTTGGTCTACTCGGTATTGAGCAGCCTTTTAAGAATAGTGTTTTGGCTATCGGAATTTTATTCCATCTGTACCAACCCTGTACTTGGGCATAGATAGATAGATAGATAGATAGATAGATAGATAGATAGATAGATAGATAGATAGATAGATAGATAGATGAAGAAAATGAGTAAGTACAGACACCATGGTTCGATTGTGACACACTGGACTTATGAATATATGTTTTCCGCCAGGTGTATAAATAGCGTTGTCAGGCTACTGACTGTAGTGATTATTGAATGACTATTGACTGGAACTATCCAGTCGAATTAGTGTGAATTATTGTGCGTCGATGTTTTGGGTTTTGATTTAGGATTTACTGGACGTTAAACCGAACCGCGCTACTAACAAGGTATTCGCTAAAATGGTTAATTACCTTTGGTTGACTTTTACTTCTTTGTTTTTGTTAAGTATTTATTTTCGGTTGTAATTAAATACTGTTTTATCTTAACATTGAAGAGGTGATTCCACGCTCCTCAAAACCTCCTGAGCAGTTATTAGAAACATATTTAGGATTAGACGGTATTTAAGTCAAGATTAATGCTTGACAAACGTACTGATAAGCTCTAGATTCAAATAGAATTCCTCTTTTTCACTTAAGATAAAGTCTCTTTCTTGGGAGCGCGTTTTCGCAGCATCACCCGTGTGACGCCAACGTGACCGAATCCCAGAAAGGGAACGCTGACTTTAGAATTTACAGTTGTTCTGTTTCTGACTAGTCTTGTGTCTATCGTCTCTTCATGTTGACTTAAATATCGTCTAATCCTAAGTATGTTTCTAATAACCATGTCCTGAAGATGGTCTACTAGACCGAAACGCCTGACGTCGACAGTAAAACAACATTAAAACAGTAAACTTACATATTCGGATTTTGTTTTATCTTTTCCATATTTTTCATATATATATATATATATATATAACTATGAACCTAAAGAGCCAGGCAAACCTACTTAGGTTTGCCTGGCTCTTTAGGTTCATAGTTAGATTTGCTCTACTTAGTGTAGATATGCTCCTGAAAAAAATTATATTCGGGGAAAAAAGGGAATTTATTTACTGCTGCTGATGCAACACTCTTCGTTAAGACTGACGTGTCTGTCTAAAAATAAATACGTCTAAATTCACCTTCAGTTACTTTACCATGGCTTCACTGATGAGCTGTGTCTGTGGATATATATATATATATATATATATATATATATATATATATATATATATATATATATATATATATATATATTACATGAATCATTCATACAAAAAACAGATATTGAAGTTAATGATATAAATGGCGAGAATCCATCTTCGCAAACAAATTTAATAAATTACATTAACCCCGAACCTGTAGATGAATGTTATGATCCCTGTTTATAAATTCCAGTTGCATAAGGTCTTTTTTTAATTTTTTTACAAGCTTTCATCTGTGCATACAGACATCATCAGGTATGGAAATAGATTTGTTTTTTTACATCCAGGCAATAACAGGACAATGAAAGAATAGATGTAATCCGAAATATGTTTTTTAGAAATGTGTTATTGTTAATTGTAATATATTTTGGAGCGTGCGGTCGCAACGCTGAGGTTGAATTTTTAAATTTTAAGAATGTGCATTTTTGTACTAATATGGTAATAAGAGAATTCTTTTGTACTGGTAGGTTTTTCAGTCAATGTGGCATGAACTAAACGGTTCAATAAATAGAGGAATCTCACAGTTATTATCCGAAAGTTGCACGTCGGATCAGTTATTTTAATATCAAGTATGTGGTGCAGTTCAATTTACATTACATGAATCATTCATACAAAAAATACATAAAAGGTTAATAGTCAGAGTTGAATTAGACCAAGAAACAGTATTATTAAAAAGTGCTCAATACACGTTTGAAAAAATGAAATAAAATATAACATGTAAATTTTTAAATTTAAAAATTAGGGGATCAGTTAATTCCGCTAGCCTTGTTTCAATCTTACGGTATCATCATGCGAATTTTCACAATTGACCACCCGACGATTCATTTAAAAAAATAATGAACGCTATATTGTTCTTAAAAAAAAAAATAAACGCACGACGTTTGGTGTGATAGAAAGGGATGAGGAGGAGGAGGATACGAACGAAGGAAGGAGAAAAAGTGTATTAGTGGTGGGGTGATTGAAATGTACATACTTTTTATGAAATCTCATATGAGCTTAACGGGAATTTTTTTTGTATGTATGCAATGGCTCATGATTTCGGATCTCTGGTTCAAAAGGTTATTTGGATCCTGAAATGTCATTATTGCTAATGCTATTATGGCTGTTTCGTCTTTTTAAAATTTTCCCGTCTACAATCGGAACCCTGCTGTTTTTTTTTCCTTTTAATTTTCACACATGGTTAGCTAGTTTGGTAGAGCTCCTAAGACTTACCAGCTTAAATGACGACCTATGATTGTACCATCTTCGTTTGAAAGTACCTTTAGTGCATCCTATGGTCGTTTTATTCCAGCCATTAATATCAATTATTGTTATCACTTGCCCCTTTCTTGAATTCTTAGAATCCACCACATTTAAACATATCATACCTAACAGCTCTACTTACCTAAGATATATTGATGATGTCACCTTATTTTAGCCCCAAGATACTAACTTTTTAAACGTAAAAGCTAAACTCAATAAAGTTGAACCAACCACGAATTTGAAAAAAATAACTCTCCTTTCCTCGATATCCTATTAATATGTAACGATAATAAATTAGAATTTAAGGTTTACCTTAAACCCACTAACAAAAATGACCTTATCAATTTCTATTCCCACCACAACCATAGAATAAAATCTGGAATAATTATAGGATCTTACCTTTGAGCCCTTAGGATATGTAGCTCTGAAAACATTAGTAAAGAAGAGGATTATATTGAAAACACATTCAGACTTCTACACTATCCGCACCAATTCATCTTAAATGC
>OZ038507.1:61342001-61394501 GCA_964036315.1 Acanthosepion esculentum
TTAAGTTGGATCTTTTCTAATTGATCTCTTTAGCTCTAAGTTGAAATTATGATTTCTCTTATGCTGTGACTACCTGATCCAGTTTTCCTCTATATTGTTCTCTCTATTTTAAACTTATTCCCCGTTCTTTTGATCGTTCTTGAATGGACTTTGAGGATGAAAGCCAGAATATGAATGTTGGTAACATTACTGAAGGCCTGAATGATCTTTTTCCTCTCGCCATTCCTCAGTTGGGAAGACAGTGGAATTGACAGAAAACACTTTTAACCTATTCTCTTTCTATCTGAATAACTCAAAGGATTTTTCAGTGATTTTTTTTCACTGTTTTTTTCAGTGGTTCTTACGGCAAATATATATATATATATATATATATATATATATATATATATATATATATATATATATATATATATATATATATACGCCCTTCTTCAGCTATGACCACTTTTTATTCGGAGCTCGATTTACGCCGTTGTGCAAATTAAAAACAACAGCTTTAGTTTCCTTTCTTTCACCATCCGGTCAGTTTTAGACCGACTGGGGTGACATAGTGCAATCGATGTCTATTTTTCCTCAGATGAGATCATTTGCAGCGGTGTGCAGTATTATGAACGTATTTCCGCTGTGTATGGTGAAATTTGTTTGGCCTTGAAAAATATTGCGCCATCCGTGACTGCAGCAGATTTTTATCACGCCCAGACGCTATTGATTCGACTGTCGATTAGCTGTCCTACGGCCATTGTCTGCGATGGACGCTACTTCAAGCAAACGTACGAAAATTGTAACGCTGTACGTACACACTAGAAAGCCTTACCAGTGAGCAAATCAAAGTATTATAGACTTGCCTGGAAACTCTCCTGATTTAAATCCAACCAAGAATCTGTGGTCAATCCGCAAGGAATGAATTCGTGGAATGAATATACAAAGTACTAACATGTGCACTTTGTCATGTTTCATTGGAAAAATACGAAAAAAGTAAATAATAACGGAATTATTCGTTTTGTTTCAATTAATTTTTAAAAAGTGTGTGTGTTTGTGTGTGTATATCTATCTCTCTCTTTCTCTCTCTCTCTCTCTCTCTCTCTCTCTATATATATATATATATATATATATATATATATATATATATATATATATATTGTCATCCACAGACAGACTGTTTCACTGTATCACAGCTCATCAATGTGGCTAGACATCCGATTGCCTTAAGCCAGGATCGAAACCGAATGTTTTAATATCATTCGGAGATTTTTTTCCTTAAGCTCCCCTCGGCAGAGAGGAAGGGGAATTTATATATATATATATATATATATATATATATATATATATATATATATATATATATATATATATATATATATATATAAACACACACACACATACATACATACATACATACATACATATGACTTCAAAAGTTATTGTAGTGGATACTTCGTCTTTGACATTATCTTGAAGTGTATATTATATATTTAATATGCGTACATATATAAATAAAAAATGCCTTCCCATCTTTTTTAATGGAAGGAAGACTTGACTCCATTATATATATATTGAGTGAGAGGTAATGCCATATCATGTGATATCGTTATCGAGGTCAACTACTTATCGATAACGATATCACGCGCCCATGCATTATTAACCCAAAAGGTATTACCCACCTTTGTGTATTTTACGCTTTTTTTCACCCAATAGAACGACTAAAGGTAGAGGATTGTTTTATGGACTTAAGAATTAAAGATTATAAGGATATGCAGGATTGATTAGGGTTAACTCTAAACTTAAATAGTGTAACATTGTAGTGATCAGGGAAGCATCCTCTTGGGAGTCTGTCCCACAAAGTAGTGCCCCTTACACGTCGAATATGAAGTGGGCGAGAAATGTTCGCCCCCGGGGTACATGGAATGGCGGGTGTTAGCCGTGAAGGTCTGAACGGGTGGAACTATGAAATGTAGCCGGTCGGGATATTTTCCATGGAGGTAGCGATAGAGTAGCGTTAGGTTTGCGTCTGTGAGTAAGACAAAGATAGATAGACAGACATACACAGGCTGAGATAGATATGAATAGGTAGATATAAGCATACTGTGATAGATAGATAGATAGATAGATAGATAGATAGATAGATAGATAGATAGATAGATAGATATGAACAGACTGTGATATATAGAAATATAGATATGAACAGACTTTGATAAATAAATATGAACAGACTGTAATAGATAGATAGCTAGCTAGCTAGCTAGCTAGCTAGATAGATAGATAGATAGATAGATAGATAGATATGAATAGACTGAGATAGATAGATAGATAGATAGATAGATAGATAGATAGATAGATAGATAGATAGATATGAATAGACTGAGATAGGTAGTGTATAAAAAACGACTTTCATAAAGCCTAATAGAATAACCGAAAGCGCTCGGATATACACAACATTTAGGCAATTTTTACACACTTCATTTCCAGGAAAGAATAGACCGAGATAGATAGATAGATAGATAGATAGATAGATAGATAGATAACGAACAGACTGAGATAGATAGATAGATAGATAGATAGATAGATAGATAGATAGATAGATAGATAGATAGATATGTACAGTATGGGAATAGAAATCAGTACCGAGTAGTTACTGTCAGTTTCATGCCTTCATCAGTCATCTGACCATATGTTACTATTCTTTGCGTGGGCCCTCCATATAAACTGCTGTTTTTTCTGGGTAAAGATGAAAACTGTTTTTCCTTCTTTCTTATTTAAGGTAAATGCTTTAGATTATTTATGGTCTTGACACTTGTTTTTACTTATTTATTTATTCATCTATTTACTTTTTTATTTTTTAAAAATACATTTTATTTTTAGTTATTTGATTTTATTATATTAGTTATCTTTTGTGCATTTCCTTCGGATCTGAAATTTGGTATTTGAAATAAAGTTTATTAATTTTAGGTTTATATTATTTTGGTGGGGGTTTTTGAGTCTTGATGTCTGTAGACAGCTTAGTAGGAATTTGCTTTCGTATTGTGCACAGCGCTTGTTACGGAGCGAACAAATACTACACTGATTCCAGACAGAAATACTGGGAATCTGATCAGTGCTTACAGATGCTATATTCGCACCCCAGGCAGAAGTCCTAATCCATAATGCCGCCATTTGTATAGGTGCTCTACGAGAGGTACTCTGCTATTGGCTACAAGCTAGAATGGACTCTCTCGCCTTAGGTGGCATCCTGTCGCAGAGAAAGCTAACTAAAGAGTATACGTGGCATTGTAGGTGATGGATTATTTCCGAATTTTCCGCAAACGAGACCTCGTATGCCTATCGCTATTTCCATGGCAAATGTTCCGACGAGCCCCATTCATTAGTTCCACCAGTTCAGATATTTACAGCTAAGACGACCCATGCCACGTAGAACGGGGTCAAATAATCTTCATTGTATTCTATTAGTAAAGAGGAAGTTACAGAGAGCGAGAGAGAGAGAGCGAGAGAGAGAGCGAGAGAGAGAGATTCTTTCCGAGAACCGCTACTTTCTGGTACGCGAGTGCTTTCCCGATAACTACAATCTTCACTTCTTCGTGCCTAGAGGCAATCTTTATTTATCATACCTGTCCTCATAATCCGCACCTACTTCCTCCTCTTCCGTCCGTACAACAACCTCATTCAGTAACCGTCTACCTTGAGTGGCTCTTGGGACTCTTATTGAGGTGAAATGTTGTAAAAATTGTTTCCCCAAGCTCCTCCTGAGATGCGCTATCTCTACAAGAGTCAGATAAGACCAAAAACAGAGTATAGCTGCCGTATCTGGACTGGAGCTGTACAATCTTCTCTTTCTAGCCTTGGTAGATCTCAGAAGCGTTTACGCAGCTCTGTGTCTATCGCTACTCTATCTCTATGTCGAGGGCGAATGTTCAGACGAGCAGCATTCATTAGTTCCTCCAGTTCAGACTTTCACGGCTAGGAGACGCCATGCCAGGTAAACAAATTCGAATCATTCTCATTCCCTTCGTATTCCATTGGTCAGGAGGAAGTTCCACCCAGATAGCTTCTTCCTGAGAACCACTACTTTGTGGGATGGACGGCCTCTCGAAAGGATTCTTCCTTGATTACTAAAATCTTAAGCCGTTCAAGTCTATCGTCATTTATTCTACATATGCTCACAATCTGCCCCTGGTTCCTTTTCTTACGTCTATATACAGCAACCTCAATCAGTAACACTCTACCATGAGTGGCTCTTGGGCTTGGGTGAACACTTATTAAAAAAGTGAAGATGGCAACCACCCCACTATGTTACCCAAAAAGCTATAGCAATTCAAATAATATGAAGAAAAAGAAACTGTGGAGAGCCATTATCGCTTACGTCATGAGGTATTAAAAAATAATAACAGTAGTAGTGGTATTAGTAAGAGTGACGACATTAAACGAAGTATTTGTTGTTTTTATAGTGTGAATAAAAAAAGAATTACTAGTGTAGTAATGGTCGAGTTATTAGCTGTAGTACCATTTGTCTAGCAATCAATAGTCTGCGTGAATAGGGCGATGGTAAATACTAAAAGCCAACAATTGGAGAGCCGATGACTCATGGACAGAGGGGACACGATGGTGGAAAGCGCGAAAGGAGGGTTGGGTTGGGTTAGACGGTGGCATGAAGCGCTGGGGAGAGCGAAGTGGGGTGAGGTCTCGCATCTTATGTCGGCTTCTTTGCACAGAAGGGAAAATAACCAATCGTTTCTTTTTTTTTTTTTTTCCCCTTTCTTTTTTTCCGCTCAATTTTTTTTTTTTTAATCTTGCTCGCAGAAGAAAGGAAGTGTCGGGCGCTCAAAATGGGGATTGTGAGGTGGCGGGTAATTTATTATTATTATTAGTGTTCATTGCAGTCTTCTCTTGTGGATATTGTAGGAGGTCAAGTGTTACTAGTTCTACCTACACTATTATTATTATTATTATTATTATTATTGACTGTAGTCTTCTCACGTAGTGACTGGAAGAGATCAAGTGACAACAAGACTCATGATATATTTCTTCTATGTGTTGTGTTTCTTCAGGACGTTGGTGATCATAGCTCTCCACAATTACCTGTCCTTTGCAACTCTTAATAACTTTTATCTTTTTGTCATCTCTCCCAAACCCTGCCCCGCCATCCATCCACTCAAGCTCACCGGGTAGGTTGTGTGTTGCTTTCCTCTTGCTCTCTTACCTTGAAACCAAGCCGTCTTTCCTCATTATGCCCCCCCAAAAAAAAAATTTCAACTATCTCTTCCTGAGGCTTAGCAAGAGTGTCCGTTTTGTTACCAATGTCTCAAGAACTTCATTGTTGCTCCTATGTTTGGTCCATGGTATTCTTCGCATCTTTCTGTAGAACCACATTTCTTTTGCTTAAAGTCTCTTCTTCATCTGTGAGGAAATTTGTTCAGCATTACAAAATCTTAATGAATTGGTTAATTTCTTTTCCTCTGTCCCTCTTACCTTCAATATATCCTGTGAGGATCAAAATTTCCATGCCCTCTTTCCTCATTATGTAGCTCAAAAATTTCAACTATCTCTCCCTGATGTTACCCCGGAGAGTACGTTTTGTTACCAATGTCTCAAGAACTTCGTCGTTGCTCACATGTTTAGTCCATGGTATTCTCAGCATCCTTCTGTAGAACCAGATTTCTGTTCCTTCAAATCCCTTCTTCATCTGTGAGGATATTGTCCAGTATCTATGCATAAGTGTCCTTTTTGTTACCATTGTCTCTAGAACTTCGTCGTTGCTCACATATTTAGTCGATGGTATTCTCAGCATCCTTCTGTAGAACCACATTTCTCTTGTTTTAATCCCTTCTTCATCTGCGAGGAGATTGTCCAACATTCACTGCCATACAGAGGAACTGATATTAAGGAACAACTGAGTACTCTTTTCTGAGTTTCTAACATAATTCAGCCTTTTCCACCGTTTATTAGTAAATAAACAGATGTTTTACACCCTGGAATAGCTTGTCTGTCCCCTGCCCACAAATTTTAAACCTTTTGTTTACTTCCGACTAGCCTCACTCTGGGTTATGTCGAAGCTGTATTCAGTGCCGGATTTACATATAGTCTAGTATGGTCTTTAGCGCAGGGGGGTCCCAAAATTAGAAGGGCCCTCTAGTCTTTGGCTCCTGATAAAATTTTTAAAATTGAAAGATATAAGAACAGAGGAGTTGTTTTTTTTTTATTATTATTTTCATATTTAATAGGGTTACTTTGAAATAACTTGAAACAATTTAAAGTATTTCTCCCCTCCTGTTGGAGTGGGTATTTTAAAATAAAGGGGACCCCTTGAAGAGGCCCCGTTTAGTTTTTGATAAATCTTTTTACGTGCAAATAGAGGATCTAACAGCAAAATTGTCCAGATTATGTAACAGCATTTGTTCATCCCACAAAATGTTTAATATCTAAATAAACCAATTGAGTTTATTTTTTTCCAGATTTTCAAATAAGACGCTTAGCCATCTTGACACCAATTGTCATACGAATCACTGAAAAAACCTTTGAGTTATTTAGCTAGAAAGAGAACAGGTTAAAATCGTTTTCTGTCACTCTAACTCTATCAATGGGCAATGGTGAGAGGGAAAAGATCATTCAGGTCTTCAGGAATGGTACCAATATTCATACTCTGGGTTCCATCTTCAAAATCCATTCAAGAATCATCAAGAGAATGGCGAATAAGCGTTAAAAAGAGCCAACAGTAGAGAGGAAAACTGGATTAGGAGGTCATAGCAGTAAGAGAGATCATCATATCAACTTAGAGCTAAATACATTCTTATTATTCAAAGTGGAGTCCAATAGTGATATAAAAACCTCGGAGAATTCCACTAAATACCTTTAATAATTTCTAAGATACAACGGTTCAAAGATTAACCTAACAATTGGACAATTTTGCTGTTACACGCGGTATGCAGCTTATTGAGGTAGCGTAATGAATGTGCCCGCAAATTCTTTTAGGACAGAGGCCTCTTAAGGCCTAAATCCGCCCCTGGCTGGATATATATATATATATATATATATATATATATATATTTGTCATCCACAGACAGACTGTTTCGCTGTTTCACAGCTCATCAGTGTGGCTATACGTCCGATTGCCTCTAGCTAGGATCGAAACCCGACTGAATTTGCGTCAGTCGGAACTTCTCCCACTAAGCCGTATATGGTGGTTTTCTAATGTTAGCTTAGATGTGACACAAGGCCGAAAGTATGGATCACCCAGCGAGTATCGAACTCACTATTCAGTCGTAATTGATTTAGCGAAACACGCTTGCTTATCATTACTCCACGCTGAAATGCTCATTCCTGGCTGTATAAACGTGTTTCTCGCAATAAAGATATAAAAACAAGTCTCGTGGTGAGTATTTCACAATCTGACATTGCCTCAGATAAGTAATGGACCATTTCGATTGCGAGAAAAGACTAAATAAAAAGACCTATCAGAGATGCTGTTTGTCTTTAGTGTAAAAAATAAAACAAATAAAGAAAAAAAGAGTCGGTCCCAGTAGATATATATATATATATATATATATATATATATATATATATATATAGAGAGAGAGAGAGAGAGAGAGAGAGAGAGAGAGAGAGAGAGATAGACAGAGATAGATAGATAGATAGAAAGATAGATAGATAGATAGATAGATTTGTGTATTTAGGCAGCAATCCTTCTTTCATGCACATTTCATTGAAAACGACAGACAAGGTGCTTTTATTTAGTTTTTTATACAATTTCTAATAATGTTTTTTCTTTTCGGATGATAAATTATATAAAAACTGTCCGAATGTTCTTTTTATCCGAGCGCTTTCGGCTATACATTCAGCCATTTTCAAGGATTAAATATTTTAACTGTTGAATAAGAAATAGTTTGTTGTATGTATGTTTTATAAAATGTTTTCATTTTTTCAAAACACGGTCAATATATTGTGTCCATGTTCAAAGTTAATATTATTAAGTGTTGTTTCTTTTGTGTTTATTAATAAGGCTTCCATTATTTTTAGCCTTTTTTTGCATGTAAATATATATATGTATATATATATATATATATTGGGTGCGTTGGGTAAATTGTCGCCATTTTATATTTTTAATTTCGCGCATGCGCGTTGTTTGTTTTTGATTTTGTCGACCTCACAGTATAGTAGGGTGAGTTAGCTACCGTCTGTGAGAAAAAGAGGACCATGACGCAATTCACTCTGCCAGAAATTTGAAAACGGCATGCTGTATTATTTCGTATTGGCGCCGGAAACTCCAATACGAATATTTCAGGGTGTTTGGGTGACAATCTGAGGACAGTGCAGAGGATTCGAAAAGAATTGAATGAGTCTAATGGTGATTACGAAGGTACAACAGCTCGGAAAACTCACTCTGATCGTTCTGATAAGAAAAGAACTACCGAATATGTCGGTAAGTGCCCCAGACTCAACGCGGCGGCCTACATCAAGTGCTGACCTGGATCAAGAGGGTGGCTGCTGGAAGTCCCTATGTCTGGCAACAGGACTCTGCACCATGCCACACAAGCAGGAGAACCCAGTCATGGCTGTCAGACAATTTCTGCGACCACATTACCTCTTACCTCTGGTCACCTAACTCCTCACACTGCAACCGCTTGAAACAAACGGCGATTTTATTGAATAAATTTACTCTTTAGTATTTAAAGATATTTTTGTGCAATTTTGGTAAATATATCCGTTAAAAGGAGGTGTCAGTGTTATTTCCATCTTTGCGTAATTTAGACGACAATTTATCTATCGCGCCTTGTACATATCTATCCCTTGAAAGGTGGACATGAACCACGAAACTGCGTAGTCGGGAGAATAATAATAATAATTCAAATACGGATATATTAATTTCGTAAGTAAATTTTTCAATTAAAATAATTATTAAGTTTTTGTTAACTTTTCATATTCTCACAACTGATGCGAACTAATTCTTTGCACGAATATCAATTACAGAATGTTCTGTTTGTATTTTTAGGCTAAAATAACTACTGATAACATTATTGTAACATTCTAGAAAATCCCACTTGAATAATCTAGAGTATTAAAGCCCTTTAAAAAGTTTTAAAATTTGAAATTTGTTTTGTACGAATACTTTTTTTCACCCATTAAAATGGATAAATGGGTTTTATTTCTATTAAATCAATTTTTCTGTTTTCTATGCATATTTAGTTATTATGCATCTGTGTCCAGTTAATTATATTAAAAGAATGATTAGTCATTAGTTGGAAATACAATAAACTAAAAATTTATATGTGTACGAATATTTGTTTCCCCTACTGTACATAGATACATATGAACAAACTGAGATAGATAGATAGATAGATAGATAGATAGATAGATAGATAGTGCAAATATCAATCAATACTGCATGATGACAGGTTCAAAGGCCTGATAGTCACCATGCAGTGTTGATTCCAATGTCCACACTTCTCATGTTTACAAACGCTGTATTTTCGAGAGTGTGCCCTCTACCCCATAAATGTGTGTGTGTGTGTGTGTGTGTGTGTGTGTGTGTGTGTGTGTGTGTGCGTGTGTGTGTGTGTGTGCATTTAGGCAGCAAAGTTTCTTTTAGGCATATCATACTGAATAAATTACAAACGTTATGTCTGCTTATTTTGATTATAATCCTTTCCTTATTCACGAATACTTTTCCGTAAAATATTCGTTAATATAAAAGGATTATGAACAAAATAAGCAGATATAACGTTTGTAATTTATTCAATCATATATATATATATGTGTGGGGGGGGGGGTAAATATTCTCAGGTGGAGTGTATCTAAAGAAGAGACAATGAATAAAATCATAAGAGGAAAACTATAATTATTCTTAACCGACGCGTTTTGTCATCTGACAGAATTGATCAAGGGAAATATAATGATTCTATTTTGCAACAAGTATTTATTTCTCAGTTAAAATTTTTAAATTTAAAGACGCTCATAAATATTATTGTAGCATACCTATGGACGATAATGGGTATGTCCCCATTTACATAAATACAGTAGTAAATACTGTATGTTGGTCTGCAGTTAGAGATTTGTCTCCAGCTGTGCTGGTCAAACTCTCTTCTCCGGGCAGAGAGGAATCCCAGACGAGGATATGTCGAAGGGCAGAATCTCGTCTCGGGAAACAGCTACCCGGTCCCGTTTTATATTGGCTCTACGGGGAAATTTTGGCGCAGCCTACAGGCTCGCATACCCCACATTAAATTCGGCCTTTTGACATATCTGAGCGTGTTGGGAGGTTGGTAGATATCCTGCAGTTGGAAATTCATGGTGGAATTCAGTTGACTCACTTTTAGCAGTTGACTACTACTTCTACGCGCAGCTGGCGAATCTTATATGTGTTGTTCTTGTCTTAAGTATTATCGTTCATTACCAACCTTCGTGTGATTATTCTATTCAGTAACCTTCCCTAGGTTACAATAAATATTCATCAGGTTAACTGAAATGTTTAGGTATTAGATATTAGATTTACGTCACTTAGTATCCCCCGAAAGAACATGTGATTTTTCTTTCTTTCCTTCCTTTCTCTTTCCATTCTTTCTTTTTCATTTTTTTTTACATTTACCTTTATAAAGTCCGTCAGATGACGAAACGCGTTGGCTCGGACTAAGTATAGTTTTTCTTTTGTCTTTTTTAATCATATATAGATGAAACAGACTGTCGCCTCTAAGTGTTAACGTCTATGTTCACTTATATATATATATATATATATATATATATATATATATATATATATATATATATATACATTTATGTGTGTGTGTGAGTGTGTGTGTGTGTGTGAATATATATATATATATATATATATATATATATATATATATATATATATATATATATATATATATATGCACAGACAAACAAGCGTCCCGACATCATGTTATGGTCCAACCCAAAAAAGACTGTCTTCCTAATAGAGTTAACAGTCCCCTGGGAAGATAACAGGGTGGAGGCGCACGAACTAAAGAAAAACCGATACGAGTCACTGCGTGCCGAGTGTGTGGAATTAGTCGAGATCAAAACAAGCAAATAATACGCGCGCAACATCACGACCATAATGCGCGAGTAAAATATTTGCGTGGTCGTCTATAACGATTTTACGAGCGCGTCAATAACGGCAAACGTGTTCAGGAACTTTCATTACGGATGGAAGCTGCAACGAGGAACAATCGTTTATTTATTTCATTACAAGAATTTACAAATAGGAACGATTAATTAGCTTATCTTCATACCCTGCCTGGTGGCAAACGCTGCTGGTGATAGAAAGAAAGAATAAAATGACTAGATAGATACAATGAAAAGACTAAGATAGATAGATAGATAGATAGATAGATAGATAGATAGATAGATAGATAGATAGATAGATAGATAGGAGTAGAATGAGCTAGCTAGCTAGATAGATAGAATAAAGGGAATAGATAGATAGATAGATAGATAGATAGATAGATAGATAGATAGATAGATAGATTGTAATGTAAATCTGTTTAAACTCGGTCGGTGAAAAAACCTGGATAGTACAAATTTCAAATAAATTGGCATCCGAGGAAAAATGGATAAAAATCACCAGAAACCTTCGAATTGGGCGAAAAAATCGTCCAGTACCTTAAATCTCTGGTGCAAAGAAAATAAAACCAGCGAGTAATTTTAAAACGAAGAGTGCTCAATACGCTAAGCAGAGCAAAAGTAAAATAAATAAATCCTAGTGAGCCAGGTACTACCTACCTAGGTTTCGCCACATGGGATCATCAGGGTGAACTGGCCCATTAGGATTTATTTATTTTATATATAAGTAGTAAGTAGAAGATGTGAATTTTTGTTTGTGAAATGTTTTTTCTTAGCAATATTTACAATAACCTATTTAATGGGAAGTGATTTTATTATGCAATTTAGAGCTTGTATATCAAAGTAGAAATAAATATGTGCAATAGTCTATTTACTAAAACTTGTTTCGTTTTTAATTTCAGCTATGTACAGAGTTTCATAGATCAGAATAAATATATAACTTCAAAAGAGAAATAAAGGATGTTGTAAACTTATTGAGTTATGGCAGTGGTCGCCAAACGGTTCGGTGCGCCTCTTAGGTTTGGTGAAAGAGGATAGCAGGTGAGGCGGAAGAGGATAGCAGGTGAAGCGGAAGAGGATAGCAGGTGAGGCGGAATGATGGAAAGACAATCAAAGGTTTAGAAACAATTTCAAAAAACTCATATGCCTAAAATAAACATGATTTCAAAATTTAAAATATTATTATGGATTACTTGTAATCGCATGTATGAGTCCTTGCATAAATACTTATTGACTGATATTATCACTGTGATATTTATATTATATCAAATATTAAGTATATAATACCTAGGCTCCGCAAATTGGAGGAGAGAGTTATCAATGATAACGTTCTATCTTCCTTTCGTTATCTCCCTTTAATGCTCTCTATGGATCTTCTTTGCCTTAGGGTTGCTTACCCCTTTTCACCGGGTCTTTCACCGGGGCTTTCAATTCTGAGAAATATCAAAAATCAAAAAAGGGAAGGGCTTCTTTTTGTTCTGGAAGAGAGCCAGGTGAGATCTGAGTTAACTGAAGAGTAACCAGTTGTACAGAATGAATAAGTTACGATCCACTGCAATTTCAGCATTCAAACTGATAGGAATGTCTAGACAGATCGATCAGACGTAATTGTGAACAATCATGTTGAAAACACTTGTCTTTTGACAGATGTTGCAGTTCCAGCCGACTAATATACATATTTGAAAACGGCTGAGAAACTAAGTAAATACAACGACATTTATTTTATAATTCATCCTTAGTTGAATCTTTTCTAATTGACCTCTTTAGCTCTAAGTTAAAATGATGAACCCTGTTTCTGTTGTGACCTCCTGATCCAGTTTTCCTCTCTACTGTTCCCTCTTTTTCAAAACTTATTCACCGTTCTCTTGATGCTTCTTGAATAAACAATCAGAATGTATTTAGCTCTAAATTAAAATGATGATCCCTCTTCCTGTTGTGACCTCCTGATCCAGTTTTCCACTCTACTGTCCCCTCTTTTTTAAAACTTATTCACCGTTCTCTTGATGGTTCTTGAATAAACAATCAGAATGTATTTAGCTCTAAATTAAAATGATGATCCCTCTTCCTGTTGTGACCTCCAGATCCAGTTTTCCTCTCTACTGTCCCCTCTTTTTTAAAACTTATTCTCCGTTCTCTTGATGGTTCTTGAATAAACAATAAGAATGTATTTAGCTCTAATTTGAAATGATGATCCCTCTTCCTGTTGTGACCTCCAGATCCAGTTTTCCTCTCTACTGTTCCCTCTTTTTCAAAACTTATTCACCGTTCTCTTGATGGTTCTTGAATAAACAATAAGAATGTATTTAGCTCTAATTTAAAATGATGATCCCTCTTCCTGTTGTGACCTCCTCATCCAGTTTTCCTCTCTACTGTCCCCTCTTTTTTAAAACTTATTCACCGTTCTCTTGATGGTTCTTGAATGGTCTTTGAAAATGGAAGCCAAAGTTTCAATGTTAGTGCCATTACTGAAAGCCTGAATAATTTTTTCCTCTCACCATTGCTCAGTTGGGAAGACAGTGGTTCTGACACAAAATGATTTTAACCTGTTCTCTTTCTAGCTAAATAACTCAAAGTGTTTTTCAGTGATTCTTACGACAAATGGTCTCAAGTTGCCTAAACGACTTATTTGAAAACCTGGAAATATAAACTCAGTTCACTGGGTTTTTAGATATTAAATATTTTATTGGATGGACAATTATGATGTTACACCCGGTATATATATATATATATATATATATATATATATATATATATATATATATATATATATATATATATATATATATAAAGAGAGAGAGAGAGAGAATTAATATAAATTTAAAGTTTGTCACATAGTTGATTGTTGTTACCTTCAGCTACCCGACCCGACTCTAGAGTTTCGTAGACGGGCCCTGTAGTAAATACTCCGCCTACTCGTCAAGGGATATCAGCAATTGACTGTTTATTTTCTCGTTTTTCTTTTATATATGCACTTTTCATTGATGCAACGTTGATTTTTTTCCTTTCATATTGGGTGTATGTGCGTGCGTTCGTGTGCGCGTATGTGTGTACGTGTAGAATGTCGTGGTTATTTCTCCTTTTCGTTGTTTTTGTTGTCACTGTATACTCTCTACTTATTGGTTTTATACTTTTTTTCTCTCTCTCTCTCTTTCTTTCAGTTGCAGCAATTTTGACATCCGTTTTTTTCAGACAGTCACTGTTATGTCGGTACGTAGACGACTGGTTAGAAGGCTCGCTTCCCGAAGCGACTTCGGATCCCACCATGATCGATTTGTTAGGAAGGTGGCTTCTTGATGTTATCGGACTGGGAGAGACGATCCTAGCTTGCAACACCTTTGGAAAGTGTCTGAAAACCGTACCACGAGTTGACCCAAGGCTTGTGAGTGAAATTGGGTAGACAGAACTATTCGGTTACCCGTCGATAGGTGTGTTAGCCCCATGTTAAAATAAATCATAACCAAGCGATCTGTCACTGTTTAAATAGCTGATCATGAAGTTTTAGGTTTATGTGCTCTCTCCCAGAAACCGTAACCAAGGGCCGCTTAGCATATTTTTTTTTTTTTTACTGTTAGTTCACCCAATACAAGGTTCAAGGGCCACTTTTAATTTCAGGCATATAAAGATTGATATGGGTCATAAGAAAGACAACAAGATATTGTAGAGATACTGATTGATGAGAAAACAGGTTTGGATATTGCGAAACTTTTGAACAATGTTTACGGCTTAATAAATAATTTTAAATATTATCTAAGATAAGAACAAGCAGAAAAAAACATGCCTTTAAGAAGGCTGCAAAAAAGTGATTTGAGAAAAATGTATAGTAAACAGGAGCTGTCCAGCCCTCACTTTCCAGCCTTGATAGAGTTCAAAAGCCTCTCCGAGTCCTTGTGAGAGAAGAATTTTTCCACACTTCAACCTCTCTCTCTTACAGGCAGGATGTAGCGAGTCTCTCGCTGCTCTATCTCCACTACAATGGAATGTGCTCGAACGAACTTCATCTCCTGGTTCCACCGGCTCTGTTCTTCACGGCTAGGACCCGCCATACGTCTTACATAGTAACAGATCACCCACATTCCCTCCGTATTTCATCGGCGAGAAGTAAGTTCCACTTAAACAGTTTCTTCCCGTGAACTACTGACCTATGGAACAGACTCCCAAGATAATGTTTCCCCAATCACTACAATCTTAACCTGTTCAATTCTAGACCATATAAACTACCGCTTAACGTAACCCTCTACCTCGAGTGCCCCCCTGGCCTTATATGGGGTGAACCTTACTGTAAAAATATTATCTAAGATAAGAACAAGGGAAAAAACATGCCTTTAAGAAAGTTACAGAAAAGAAACTTGAAAAAATGAAAAGTACAGTAAGCAAGAAAAACTGGTTTGACCAGCAGTAAAAAAATTACTAATGTACTATCAGTACCATATAAAAGGTGCGTTTGTAATAAATTGGAGAGGGGGATGCTATAAACAGAGTGGGTGGGTATGAGTAAATCCATTAAAGAGGGTTTTAAATAGATGGTCTGCTTGGGAAAATGATAAAAATAAGTCTTTCAAAGTATAGCAAGACCTCGAAGAAATGAAAGAAATGCCCATCAGTGTCTTCAAGTACATTTATTTTAAATTAAAGTCAAAATTATTTCCATGAAGTCGTGCCAAGGTTACAATATAAATTAATATTAATATACTTGTGGGGGGGGGGGTATGATAATTTCTGGGAGTGGATTAGAAAAAAATTAAAAAAAAAAAACGCAAGTTTAACCCGGAAGTACAGAGAGAGAAAAGATGCATTAAATTAAGAGCATAAAGACATTAAAGTAACCAAACGAACACCTTTAAGTAAACATCGCAACGGGAAATATGTAATTTGGATGAAAAAGTATATGAAAAATTTTTAATGATGAATGTAGAGCTACATTGGACGAGCATGTTGAATCAGCTAACGACCAACCAATAAGACTTAGAAGACAACAGCCGGGAGGTGGAGTAATATTTTGGGCTAGTATTGTAGGCAGTAAAATTATATAGGTCCCGTCAAAGTTGATGATGGAGTCTAGATAAATGCAGGGAAGCATGGCTTGTCTACCGTTTATCGGGCACCCGATACTGGAGACAAACGACTTGAATAAAACAGTTGAGTAAATGGATTAAGCCTAATTGACTAAAATAGTGATGCAATCTCGTCACAATATTTTGACAAGTTACACCTCAGGCTTCGTTGAACAATCGGATCACCATAACTGGACTATTCTTCCTACGTTATCCACCATTAACTGTAATTAGGTTGAATATTAATTATTTATTGAAGACGGGTCTAGCACAATAACAGGTGAGGTTATCTTATTTGAAATTCGTTATTCTTAGATTTTCTTTCAATTTAATCTTTGATGCCGTAATTAACAGCACCGTACGTATCTTTATCAATTCCATTTAATCAACTGTTTTAGTCAAGTCGTTGTCTTCACCCAGAATTGTGTGTCTGGCAAAGCAGTAATCAATCCGAGATGGAGATTGTAGCGTTCAGGAAAGGATCCACACTCAAATCTGTCTCACAGAGTAACAGCTCTCTTTCTGATTCAGTGAAACTTCTTCATTACAATTGGAATACGGAGGAAATGCGGATGATTCGACTTGGTGGATGTGGCATGGCGAATACTGACTGTACACGTCTGAACTAACGGAACTAAAGAATTGAGCTCATCGGAACATTTGCCATGGAAATAACGATAAAGTAGCGACAGGCTTGTGACTTTGCGTCTATGTGGAAAGAGGCTGCAGAGTGGAAAGCAAGTCGTCAGCCACAAGACCGCAGAAACGATTTAAATGGGATCAGCATAACAGGCGATACTTCAGGCTTCATTGAACAATTGGATCACCATAACTGAACTATTCTTCCAGCTGTATCCAGCGTTAATTGTAATTTAGGTTGAATATCGATTGCTTACTTAAATCGGGCACAATAATAAGCGAGCTCATTTTATTTTAAATTTGTTATAACTTAGGTTTTCGTTCAATTCAATCTTCGCCGTCGTAATTATCGGCATTGGGCGCGTGTTTATCAATTCTACAGGATGGGGAGGCAAAATTTGCACTTGACTGATTTTATGTAACCTGGTGCATTTTTATTATCATAAACCTTGCATAATAATTACCCACATTTTCTCAGATAATTGTGTAAAAGATGAGTGTTGAGAAAAGCAAAGCTCAAAAGGTCTGTGATATGACAAACGCACATTTTCATCCACGTCCTGGGTATGACGGTAACTGCATCCGCTTCCATGGGTATGAGAGTAAACTGCATCCGCGTCCATGGGTATGACGATAAACTGCATATGCATACTGGGTACGGCGATAAATTATGTCCAACAGAAAGGCTGTTTTTGAAAAAATAAGGTTGTCGGCTATACGTTTGTGGAAAAATAGTATTACCAGCTATACATTTTCGAACAATACATTTTTGAAAACTAAATGTTTCCAGCAATACATTTTTGAAAACTAAATGTTTCCAGCAATACATTTTGAAAAGCAAATGTTTCCAGCAAAACATTTTTGAAAACTAAATGTTTCCAGCAAAACATTTTTGAAAAACAAATGTTTCCAGCAATACATTTTTTGAAAACCAAATGTTTCCAGCAATACATTTTGAAAACCAAATGTTTCCGGCAATACATTTTTTGAAAACCAAATGTTTCCAGCAATACATTTTTTGAAAATCAAATGTTTCCACAGCAATACATTTTTGAAAACGAAATGTTTCCACAGCAATACATTTTTGAAAACCAAATGTTTCCACAGCAATACATTTTTGAAAACCAAATGTTTCCGGCAATACATTTTTTGAAAACCAAATGTTTCCAGCAATACATTTTTTGAAAACCAAATGTTTCCACAGCAATACATTTTTGAAAACCAAATGTTTCCAGCAATACATTTTTTGAAAACGAAATGTTTCCACAGCAATACATTTTTGAAAACGAAATGTTTCCACAGCAATACATTTTGAAAACCAAATGTTTCCGGCAATACATTTTTTGAAAACCAAATGTTTCCAGCAATACATTTTTTGAAAACCAAATGTTTCCACAGCAATACATTTTGAAAACCAAATGTTTCCGGCAATACATTTTTGAAAACCAAATGTTTCCAGCAGTACATTTTTGAAAAACAAATGTTTCCAGCAATACATTTTTGAAAACTAAATGTTTCCAGCAATACATTTTTGAAAACCAAATGTTTCCAGCAATACATTTTTGAAAAACAAATGTTTCCAGCAATACATTTTTGAAAACTAAATGTTTCCAGCAATACCTTTTTGAAAACTAAATGTTTCCAGCAATACATTTTTGAAAAACAAATGTTTCCAGCAATACCTTTTTGAAAACTAAATGTTTCCAGCAATACCTTTTTGAAAACTAAATGTTTCCAGCAAAACATTTTTGAAAACCAAATGTTTCCAGCAATACATTTTAGAAAACGAAATGAAAGTCACTCGAAATCCTTTTCGGCATAAAATGACCCCCCCCCCCCTGAGGTTGGAATGCCGTTAACCAAAACAACCAACCAACCATCCACAGAAGATTTCAAGCCGAGTTGGGTTATCCCTACGGAGAGTGTTTAATGTGAAGAAGAGAATGACTATGAGGGAAATTATTCAAAGAAAGCCTGGAAGTAGCGGAATCAACAAAAAGCGCAATAATGATTACATCAACACTCCCAAATCCAATGTCTCGAATGACCAAACGAAATCCATGAGAAAATTAGCAACGGAACTTAAATTGGATGCTAAGACTCTCAGAATAGCAATGAAAGATGACTTAAAACTAAGATCTTACAAAAGAACACCAAGACATTTGCTGACACGATCCATGAAGGCCAGAAGACTGGAAAGATGCACAAAAAAATTCTTACTTATTTGAAAAGAAAAGAAACAAGTCCACTGTGAAAATTTTCTCAGACGAAAATATCTTTAAAGTTCACGCTGTTCTGAATCACAGGAATCACAGGATTCAAAAGCTCATGTCAAGGGAACTTTCAGAACGAAGCATCCAGCTCAAGTTATGGTCTTTGGAGTTGTTGCCTCCGATGGGAAAAATACCCATCAAATTTTACAAACCTGGTGAAAAAGTTAATGCAGATACCATATTTAGAAGACTCTGAGATACAACGTATTACCATGGCTCAAGGCCAACTACCTACCCAGAAAGAAAACTATGAATGGACTCGGGATGATGCTCCTACCCACATAGCGAAAAAAGTACAGGATTTCTCCAAATCCAATTTTGCGGATTTTTTTGCCATCAAACTTCTAACCCTCTTCCAGCCCAGATCTCAGCCCTCTAGATTATGCTGTTTGGGGCGTTTTAGAACATGCTACTAACAGAACCTCTCATCCAAACGTTAACTCTCTTATGGATACCATTGTTGAAAAGTAGGACAAGATGTCCTCCTATTTTTTGGAGAAGAGTTTTAGAATTTTCAGGGGGCGTGTGGCGGCAGTAATTGAGAAACAAGGAGGACATATCGAATAAAATGTTTCTTTCGTTTTGTATCTGTATGCTCGAACCATTCGTATTTCTTTAAATAAACTAATTAATCAACTATTAGGCTTTTTATTTCAATACCAAAATTACGAAAGTTTTATCTCCTACCGTTGAATAAAAGATTTATTCAACCTATTCAGCTCTTCATCTAATCCAGAATATTGACTTATTCGAAAATCTTTTTCAACACCTATCCGAAGAACTCCGGGTAATTGAGGAAGTACTCTATTGCAATCTCATCACAATATGTTGACAAGTATACCTCAGGCCTTGTTGAACAATCGAATCACCATAATTAAAGTATAGTTACGACTTTATCTACCGCTGATTGCAGTTAGGTTGAATATAATTGATACGTGTTCGGCTGTTAATCGAAAGAATGGCGGTTCAATCCCACGATTGCTTTTTTTATTTGCCAGTCTTTAAGAACTCAAGTGAACCGTTTGAGCATTCGAATTATCGGCCTATTAGTCAACTACTGTTTTTTCGCTAGATGCCATAATCAACTCTGGATTGATTAAGCATCGCACATCGCAGGGCCTTCTTTCAGACAAGCAATATGGCTTTCGATTCTCTAGGACCACTGCTGATGTATTAACGATTATTGCTGAAAGAGTCTATCAAGCTTTAGATAAGACTGGTGAAGCTCGGGCTGTTGCTTTGGACATCTCGAAAGCATTTGACAGGGTTTGGCATACCGGTCTTCTTCACAATTTGAAAGGCTATAGTATTTCCGGACGAATTTTTGGACTGATTCAGTCTTTCTTATCAAATCTCGAAATGAAAGTTCACGCTTCTAGATCGTTTTTTACTAATGCAAGTGTGACCCATGACGATTTCCTTGGACCTACTTTGTTTTTAATTTTCATCAATGACCTTCCTGATGACATCAGTTCTCAATTTGATATCTATTCTGATGACGCTGTCATGTACTCGTGTCTCTATAGTGTCTGATTAATTATATAAGTTCAAATGCATTTGTGTTGCCTTTTCTTCATCTGTGATGAGATAACATAGCCTTTCAACCTATGAAGAAAACCGATATGCCAAACCCTGTCAAATATTTTCTCTAAAAAAACCTCGTCTTTGCTGACAGGTTCAGTCTGTAATATCTCAGTATCCTTCTGTAGAATCGCACTTGTGCTGCCTTTTCATCATCTGTGATGAGATGGCCCAGCAATCACTGTCATATAGGTAAACATATTACGTAACATTTCTCTAATCTGAATCCCTGCAAAGCATGTAGGACCTGAGAGTATCCCTGTAAAAGTTCTTAAAAATGTGCTTCCTAACTGGCCCCTGTTCTATCTAAACTCTCTGCTTCTTGCTTTCCTGCTAATTGGAAATCCTCCTCTGTTTTCCTAGTCTTGAAGAACTCATGTTAACCTCCTGACCCTTCGAACTATCGGTCTATTAGCCTTACACCTTTTTGGGGCAATCTACTAGAAGCCCTAATCAACTCTGAATTAGTTATGCATCTCACATCGCAGGGCCTTCTTTCAGACAAGCAATATAGCTTTCGATTCTCTAGGACCACTGCTTATGTACTAACGATTATCACTGCAAGAGTCAATCAAACTTTAGACTGGTGAAGCTTGGGCTGTTGCTTTGGACATCTCGAAAGCGTTTGACAGGGTCTGGCATACCGGTCTTCTTCACAATTTGAAAGGCTATAGCATTGCCAGACGAATTTTTGAACTGATCCAATCTTTCTTATCAAATCGCGAAATGAAAGTTCGCGCTTCTAGATTGCGTTGTACTAAAGCAACTGTGACCCATGACTATTTCCTTGGACCTACTTTGTTCTTAATTTTCATCAATGACCTTCTTGATGGCATCAGTTGTCAACTTGATATCAATGCTGATGACACAGCCATTTATGCATGTCTCAATAGTAATTCTGAACAATTCCATATGTTCAAATTGGAAGCGAGTCTAAAAAATGACCTACAATATGTTGTTAACTGGGGCAAGAAATGGCTTGTTAATTTTAACATTTCGAAAACGAAACTTTTCTCTGTTAATCACCTGAAAGAGTACTTCCTGCTTCCCGTCAGCATGGCTAATGCTAACCTCCAGGATAGCGACTCGTTGCGCTTTCTCGGGATAACATTCTTGGCTAACATGAAGTGGAAAGGTTATATTAAATCTATTTCTAGGTACCTAGACTTTATGAATTTAAGCGCAGTACTAGATTGGCAGCTAGGTCTAACCCTTTCACAGTTGAGACTGCAAAATGTAACTGTAAATTTTATGCTAACAGTTTCTTTTCTCGCAGTTTTCTTTTCTGTGGAACTCTCTTCCGTTTTTTTTATCCTCAAATGTAAATGCAGTGTTAACCATTATCTTTTCTCTTCTTGATTCATGTTCATTTGTTGTTCTTTCCCCATAAAAATGTTTTTTTCTTCATATTTTCCCACACTCAGTAGCCCCCTTGTGTCTTAGCGACTTTATTACCTTGCTTGGGGTGAAATTATTTTTTTTTAAAGTAGTAATATTATTTTGAATTTTAGTTTTGGATTGATCATTGTCAGTCATTATTAACTTTTTACTCGTATTTCTTTTATTTTAATTTTTTTTTCTTCCTTTTATTACATAAATAGGATTAGTAGCAATATCATTTCACAATTTCTCACACGCAATAACCAACTCGCGTCTTAGGGACTTTATTGCCTTGCTTGCGGTGAAATGTTTTTTAAAAAAACACATTACTAGCATCAACTTGTATTTTACTATTAAATGATGGAGCATTGTCAGGTGCATAGGAATAGCGAAATGAAAATGCAAATGGAAACAAATCTTGTAAAAATTCATTCTTTCATCGGAACGTTTTTTTTTTCTTCAGAAAAATTTTGTCTTTCATATATATTATTAATAAAAGCAATTAAAATCTTCTCAAATTAAATAATGGTTTAGTTTTATTGTTTTTTATTTTTCTATTCAGAACAGATTTTCGGTAAGTCTGGGTTCGAATTTGCAAAAAGAATTCGGTGATTTAAATTTTTCAAAGAAAATTTGACTAATTTTGACTAATATAGTCACTACAAATTAACTCGTTGAATTTCTGAAATTTTCATAAAATTAAGTATGGGGCTGAAACACATGTAAAAAAAAAATATTTTTACCAAGATTTTCTAATAAAATATCAAAAATAATTTCATTCATTTGTGAATAAGTTCTAAAAATTTAATTAAAATCCGACAATTATTTGATGTTTGAAAGAATTTCCAAGTTAATGTATCACCACAAAACAGAGACAAAAATTTGTTTTGCTAAAACTTAGTACAACAGCCAACGCAAGAAAAACATGTTTTTTAATCAAAATTTCGAATTTTTAAAAAGTAAAAAAATTAATTAAATATTCAAAAAATACTTGAATCTTTCCTTTTAATAATAAGATAACGATTTTGATGATAAAACTATTGTTTGGAGCAGGTTTTCATCTCGGTGTGCTGATTATTTTGCGTTTTCGTGGAGGTAGCTAAAGAAGTGACTTGAAATGTCCGAAAGGTGTTTCTAACGACGAATTCTGAATTTACCACGGACACAGCAGGTGAGCAATGAAAAAAGTTTAAGAAAAATGTTGACTGCGTGGAAATTGCAACTACAATCGGAAAACGATGAAAATTTATTGGTTACATCATGACGAGGGAATATTTGAAGAATTTACCACTTACAGTTAAATGCTAGATTTAACACTTACAGTTAAATGCTAGCGATTTCTGATAGGAGTAGATAGGTTCGCCCATCGCCCGGTTCACACTCCTCCCTGGTCTTTTGAACAGGATTAGAGATTTATCCCTTGTTTCCTGTTTAGAATTGGGTTTCCGGTTCCTTCTAATTGATTTCTTACTTTTTCTTTCTTTCTTTCTTTCTTTCTTTCTTTCTTTCTTTCTTTCTGTTACAGCCTAGTTTCTTTCTTTTTTTATTACTTTGATTTCCTTTCCCGCCTCTACCTTTTCCACTGTTCGAATACTACCGCCAACACTATCACCACATCTAAGCTTAGGAAATCACCATATTCAACTGGTTATGGTTCAAAAATGAAAATGAGTTCAGCAGATATACAAAAATAGAGAGGGGCATAAAGCAAGGATGTGTCTTCACACCGGACTTATTCAACCTACACAGTCAGGCAATTCTGAGAGAACTGGAAATCCGAGCAGGATTCATCACTGGCGGCCACAATCTTGACAACGTAAGATACGCAGATGACACAGTGCTGATAGCAGAGACGAAAAGGAAATTACGAAACCTCCTACAGAAGGTAGCGAAAGAGAGCGAGAAGGGGCTAAGTATAAACTACAAGAAGACAGAATGCATGGTCATCAGCAAAAAAAATGAGCCCGAAATACTATTTACAGGTCGGAGACACTAGAATCAAGCAGGTGCGGTAGTCTAAATATCTGGGATATGTTCTGACAGACGACGGTAAATGCGATACTGAAATCTGAAGACGTAGTGGGATGGCCAAAGATGCATTCCAACAGCTAGGCAGATTATTACGAGACAAGAGGATTTCGTTGGTAACAAAGAAAAGAGTACTTAGCTGCTATATATATCCACCTTTACGACAGCAAATGTTGGACGGTCTCCTCAATGATGAAGAAGTGACGCGAGGCAACGGAGGTATGGTTCTACAGAAGGATGCTAAGTATACCTTGGATCGAACATGTAAGGTTTTGGAGAGGATGCAAACAAGGAGGAAACTTATATTTAACATCAGAAAGAGGCAACTGAAATTTCTGGGATACGTAATGCGATAGGAAGGCTTGGGGTATCTGATACTCACAGGGCGGATAGAGAGAAAGACAGGCAAGTGATAGCAACGCGTGACATACCTAGCAGGCTTGATGAAGTTGGTGACGGAACAGAGTTTGGGAGAAGTCGAAGGACAAAGCATATTGAGGACTACAGGGGATAGGGTGAAGTGGAGAGCCATGATCGCCTACGTCTTGAAGAGACACAGCACATAAAAGAAGAAAGAAGTGAAGCTACAAGAGATATCCATGTTTTTGAAGTCATAAATCATTAGACCCATCAATGGTGTTGCACAAGGACTATTATTATTATTGTTTTATTTCATTTGGTTTCTGGTGTAGACTCGTTTTTCTCCGGGCCCGGACCAGAGAGTAAGGGCCAGAAATGGCCTCATGACATTTTCCACTGAGCAGTTTTTTAAAAAAATCACGCATATTTTACATAGATAAATCTCTTCGTAAGGTGTGGCCTGTTCTGGTGAGTACAATTTTTTGTATCTCCCCAAGGCATGGGCTAAAAAGGAATCCCTTCAATGAATCTATTGGAATCCTTTCCAATCAACCCGAGGGCTTCAACTACAATTGGAATTGTTAATGTCCTCATGCGCCACATTTTTGAGATTTCGATTTGATAGTTTTTTTGAAAATCTTCAAAGATACACTGAAGTCAGCAGGAACTGCCATGCCAATAAGGAGGCGTATTCTGTTTGTATCGTCTCTGATGACGATGTCTGGGCGATTAGCTTTGATTGTTTCGTCTCTGTGTATTGTGAAGTCCCATAAAATTGTAACAGGTCCTATCTCCGTAACAGTGTCTGGGGGATGTCCATACCAGTTTCTTTCAGTTTCCTTCCTATACAAGTTGCATATATTCAAGTGCAGATATTGACCCAGTCTATCATGCCAAGTTGCATATGCAGTTGGTGTTATTACTGTGCAACCTGATGCAAGATGGTCAATTGTTTCTGAATATTTATCACAGAATCTGCATCTTGACTTACACATTTTTTTAATATATGTGCTTGGTAATTTTTAATTAGCAAGCATTGGTTCTGTGCAGCAAGAATAAAACCTTCAGTATCAGCTTTTAACCCTGCACTGCGTAGCCACTGATGGGTACGATTATTATTATTATTATTATTATTATTATTATTATTATTATTATTATTATTATTATTATTATTATTTTCTTTGATATCTGGCGTTTACACATTTCTTTCCGGGTCCCGCCCAGGGACCTAAGTTTAGAAATGGCATCATGACACTTTCCACTGCAAAGAAAAAAAAATAATTACATAGATAAAGCCCTTCGTAAAGTGTGGACTGTACTTGTCAGAACAATTTTTTGTATCTCTTTGAGGCATGGACTTCCAGGAATCCCTTCAATCAGCCTACTGGAATCTTTTCCAACCAGTCCAAGGGCTCCAGCTACAATTATTATCATTATTATTATTATTATTCATTGTAGTCTTCTCTTGCAGAACTTACGGTCTCATCACGTTGAAACACTGATTCTAGTATAACCACTGAAGTTAAGCAAGGCCGTGCGGAGTCAGTACATCGATGAGTGACCGTTTGGGAATATCAGATGCTGTAAGCTTAGATGTGCAGCCGGTGTAATGGATAACGACTCGGAATTGTTAATCGGTGAGCCGAGTTCAAATTCTGTTTCGTTATAGTCACTTCTGCGCAAATATCCTTGAGAAAGGTTATGAAGCCATCTCTTGTCTCACCAGCTATGGGTTAAATAGTAAGACTGTATCACTACACTATTATTATATCCCCCTCTCCCCTCAAATAATTCTTACGATATTAAAAATATTTTCTGGCTTTAATAAACAATAAAGAGTTGATAAACCGTAAAAAATGAATCAACCAAGTATTTTGAAGGGTAAATGCTACACAAGTCACATATTTTCAAAAATATTATGATTGTTAACCTTTTCCATTTTATTTAGTTTATATATACATGTATAAAAACTACAGTGGCCGCAAAGTGAGAGATCAGTTTATAGATTGATTATAATATAGAATTTAGCCTCTACTTTATATCCACTTTATAATTTCCTTATATATAAATGTATAAAAACTAAATTCTATATTATATTTAATCTATAAACTGATCTCTCACTTTGTGGCCACTGTAGTTTCTATACATTTAGAGATCAGTTTATAGATTAAATATAATATAGAATTTAGCCTCTACTTTATATTCACTTTATAATTTATTTATACAGTGTAAGCCGGATATAAGAGAGTTGTCGGGACCGGAGAAGAAGTCTCTTATATCCGGGGTTTCTCTTATATCAGGGTTTGGTCTATTATATATACATTAACACAGGCTCTAATTTGGGACCAGAGAAAATCTCTCTTATATCCGGGTTTATTTTATATCCGGGTTTATTTTATATCCGGGTCTCTTATATCCGGGTTACACTGTATATAAATGTATAAAAGCTACTGTGGCCACAAAGTGAGAGATCAGTTTATAGAATAAATATAATATAGAATTTATCCAGCTTATATCTACTTTATAATTTCTGGTCATTTTATCAAATTCTGATGAGATATGTATCGACTTCTCCCCCGGGGTAATTAGTATGACTTGTGTCACTAAATTCCATTATTATCTAAACAAAACAAAAATATTTACAATCTAAAAATATTTCCTGGTTTTAATTAGATTAATTGATAATCTGTAAAAATCGAATCAATCAAATCTTTCATTGGGGTGCTGTACAAAATCAAGTGACACCAAGTTTTTTGTTATTTTTATTACAGTAAAGAGAACAATGGATAGTGACTGCAGTCATATTAGCTCACTACAGCTCATGGTTCTATTTTTATTCCTGCAACGAGGGGAAGAAAGAAAGAAAAAGTGTCGATATGGAGATTAGATCCATCAAATGTGACAGGAAAATCAATTGGGGGTCAAAACCCGTGAAAAGTGAAACAGTGGAAAGACGCGTCAAAGGGAAGAGACTCAATTTCGAAAAAACGAGAAAAGAACCGAAATGTTTGATGGAGAGACAGATGATGCGGAAAGATTGTATTCACAAAATGTAAAAAAAAACAAAACAAGAAAGTAATATTTGATCATCTGAAAAGAAATTATTCAATAACAGTATAGTCTCTAACCTTATTAAGTTTGGTCGGAGCGTGTATATTCGTATTAAATTGAATGGTCAATGAAAAAAGTATGTTGTCCGCGAGGATGTGTTATAAGGCCCTTCAGCGGATGCCTGAAACCGCAGATAGTACCAAACCCTATATATATATTAGGTATTTTAATATATATATATATATATATATATATATATATATATATATATATATATATATGGCGTGCGATGGGTAAATTGTCGCCATTTTATATTTTTAATTTCGCGCATGCGCGTTGTTTGTTTTTGATTTTGTTGACTGCACAGTATCGTAGAGTCAGTTGGGCACCGTCTGTGAGGAAAAAAAACACATTCACTCCGCCAGAAATTCAGAAACGTCATGCTATACTGCTTGGCATTTGCGCCGAAATACCAGAGTGTTTGGGTGTCAGTCAGTGCGGATGATTCAAAAAGAGATGGATGAGTCTAGTTGTGATTACGAAGATATGGCAGCTTGGAAAACTCACTTTCATCGTCCTGATGAGAAAAGAACTCCCGAATTTGTGAGTAAGGGCCTCGGACTCAGCACGGAGGCCTACATCAAGTGCCTTGAGGCCGATGGTGCTGCCCCGGGTCAAGAGGGTAGCTGCTGGAAGACCCTACGTCGGGCAACAGGACTCTTCACCATGCCACACAAGAAGAAGTACCCAGTCATGGCTGTCAGACAATTTCTGCGATTACATCACTACTTATATCTAGCCACCTAACTCCCCAGACTGCAAATACCTTGATTATTATGTGTGGGGCGCAGTTGAGCGAGAGACCAACAAAATGCATATATATATATATATATATATATATATATATATATATATATATATATATATATATATATATGGGGGGTGCAGTTGAATGAGACACCAACAAAACTCCTTGTAACACCAAATTTGAACTGAAAGCAAGGATTATGGCAGTATTCACAAACTTAAACAAGGAGACCGCCCAGAAGAGTTGGAGTCCTCTGGAGGCCGTGGTTGAAGCCAATGGCGATTTTATTGAATATATTTACTCTTTAATTTTGGTAAATATATCTGTTAAAACGAGATGTCAGTGTTATTTTCATTTTGGCGCCAGTTAGACGACAATTTATCCCTCGCACCTATGTGTGTAATAGTATCCAAAACAAAAGTGGAGATGATGAGAAGAAGTGGAAAATTTATTAACGACGCGTTTCGCCGGAGAAATGTACTTTCATGTTATATATATATATATATATATAAATTAAGTAATTCATTGAGTCTGAAACCTCAACAGAATGCAGAAAGTACTTGACGCCCGTTTCGTCCTATATTTGGGATTCATCAGCAGTGCGTATCCACTACCGAGAATTGAAACCCTGACAGTTAGGTTATCAAGCAAACGTCATACCAACTGTTCCAATAGGCCTCGGTGACGAAGAGGTAGAAAATCAGACTCAATATAGCGCCGCTCGAGGGCCAATTACGACCCGCGGTCAAATTTCATATGGCAACTCATCCTCTGTCATAAAATGCATCACTTACGACCCGTCAGTATTGTCAATCGGAATAAGTACACACATAAGAAATGCAATTTCATGTTTTACCAAAAGATGGCCGTCCTCTGGTGGTGTGACCCTGATCTTGGCATTTGCCAGCCAATTTCTAAAATCACTGCCTTTGAATCAGACCTGGCCTACATACGGCAGTCCAGATCTCAGTATCACCTTTCACATTAGTGAAGGCAAGCTTTGGTCATCTGAGATGAAGAAATTCTAAACTCTTAGTGAATTAAATTTGTTTTGTGTTGGTCAAAATCAGTTATAAATATATTTGGACACTTGGACTCGTGTCACTTTGTTTTCTACTTCTTAAGAAGATGAATGTTGGTGTTATGTTCCTATTCATAGTGGTGAAGGTTTCGTGCAGGACCATCCACACTTATTGAAGGGCCGGATACAGAGACCTAGTGCACTAAGTGCCACAAGGTCCCCAAACGACCCTCCGCAGGTTTTGAATTCAGAGTTGTCCTTTTCCTAGACCAGTTGCCATCCAAGGCTATAGAACCCAGTCTGTCCTGCTATTTACCCATAGCTGGAGGGGCGAGAAGAGGATTCACACATTTCCCAAGAGTATTAGCACGTAAGTGAATGTAATGGATTCGACTGGAGTTCGAGTATATATATATATATATATATATATATATATATATATATATATATATATATGTATGTATGTATTGTAATTTTTACAGCCGGACAAAACAACTTCTACAATGATGCATTCTTGTTTAGATGCGCATGTATACTGTTGAGAACCAAAAATGGTTATGAACCTTTCTGTTTACAATGCGCATGCTCATCGAAACAAGAATGCATCTTTGTAGTAAGTTGTTTTGTCCGTATGAAAAAATATAATAAATAATTATTGCTCTACGCTTGGTTTTGAGCCCTCTCTTGAATTGCTGCGAACGTTAGAATTCATATTAGTTTCGTTCTCATTACATTTGTGTATATATATATATATATATATATATATATATATATATATATATATATATATAGTTAGTTTACGAAAAACTAGGTAATCCGTATGGGTAGACCCAAGGAGGATAAAATACAGAGAGCTCAATGTAAATCAGAGCGAATAATTTAAATAAAAACAGACCACTTTAAGGTTCCATATAATAAATTATTTCACCACAGCCCTTTTAAAGGACCGCGGATCATCAGTCTTTACTTCCATGATGATCCGCGGCCCTTTAAACGGGCTGTGTGGAAATAATTTATTATATGCAAGCTTAAAGTGGTCTGTTTTCATTTAAAATATGCCTTGATCTATCCACTTCCCTTCTCCACATCCCTTCACCTTTCATCCCTATCTGCTCTCGCTCCAAATCTTCTGTAACCCCCTTGCCTTGATCGATCCACTATCTTTCTCCACATCCTCTCCTTTACCACTCCTATCTGCTCTTCCTCCAAACCTTCTGTAACCCCTTGCGTGCTAGTGGCCTCCAGCCTTGCTTGGGGTGATAAGCTTACAAAAAACATATATATGTGTGTGTGTGTGTGTGTGTGTGTGTGTGCGTGTGTGTGTCTGTGTATTTCGGCAGCAAATTCTTTTTCAGGCATGTCTGACTGAATAAGTTACAAACGTTATATCTGCTTATTTGATCAGAAACCTTTCATATTCACGAATTGCATTACTGATGATGATCTCAGAAAGAGATCGAAAGTACTTGGGGAAATAAAAGTGATTCTCACTGTTACAGTGCATTTCTTGTCTCATTTAATTGTAATATACGGAAAAATATTCGGGAATATGAAAGGATTATGATAAAAATAAGCAGGCATAACGTTTGTAACTTATTCAATCAGACATATACATGCATGCATTTATTTATATATATATTACTTAATTGTTGGCTATTGATAGACACTTATTTATATTGTAATGCTGGAAAGACTTCATGGAAATATTTTCGATTTTCTTAAAACATTTTACTTAAAGACACAGATGGACATTTATTTTCAGTTTTACTTCTTCGAGGTTTTGTTATAGCTTAAAAGACTTGTTTTTAATCACTACCCAGCCACCCGATTTATTGACTCTTTCCCGTTTATTATATTTTCTGAGCACCCATTTATTACGACCTCCTATTTATTTGGCACCCGAGAGTACAATGCAAAATGGCTTCCACAAAATCCTTTGCTGCAGACAGACTTTCCGTCTCGTAATCTTAATTAATAGATTATCTTATGAAACAAAAATTAAAAAAAAGAAGGTAATATTATCTATAACACTTTTATTTTTATCTAAACAGGCAAGACTATCCGTAAACAGGATAATAATACTTACTTTAGTAATTTTAAGTCTGTCTGTTCTACAGGGTTTGGTAAAAGGTCAGTAAACATGGGCGTCGGAAACAATTAAGAGCAAGGAAGCAGCTTTTCAGAAAGGGCATTTTACGACATATTTTGTCATTGCGAGGGTGTAATATTATGGAAAAAGAGCAGGAAGTATACCGGAAGGCGACCAAGAAGTCGAAAATAAAGCATTCCGAACGGAGTCTATGTTAACTTTCATGAATGTTTGGTAACCTTTCCAGGCAGCCCAGTGAAAGTTTTAGACCACTTATCGGGATCCACTATAAAGAGAACACAATACAGATAATTCTCCCCAAATATGTAAGTGTTTACTTACTTTCTGATATGGTGCTATAAATGTAATAAAAATAAAATATCAAATAATAAAAAGGAATAAAGATTAAATGACTCGATACTTTTGTTATAATTTGTTGCCTTCTAAAATATCCTGAATTAGTTTCGAAGCCTTTCGATTCTCAAGAACTGAAAGGTTTCTCAAGAATACGTCGACATCTCCGTGCAGATGGCCCACACACCATTCTAAAATGTCCTGAATTAGTTTCGAAGCCTTTCGATTCTCAAGAACTGAAAGGTTTCTCAAGAATACGTCGACATCTCCGTCAGACGGGCCACACACCATTCTAAAATGTCCTGGATTAGTTTCGAAGACTTTCGGTTCTCAAGAACTGAAGAGTTTCTCAAGAATACGTCGACAACATCTAGTACAGACGGGTATCACTCCCCCAAATGCCCACCTTTTTAATGTATCTCTGGCTACCTTTTTGGCTATGGTTCAATCTAAACCTATATATACCACTTTGACTCTCATACAAACCAAATCTGGGTCTACCTGGCAAAACTTTCCCTTATTCACTGGTGAAAATTTCATTCGCTTCAATGTGACGAAACTGATTCGACGATATCGGCCTTGGAAAATAGGATTTAAATGCTGATTTTTCCGGCCAAAAAGTTGGGGATGAGTTCATGTTTCTTCTATTAAATTGAGCTTATTTATCCTGAGAAGTTATTTATTTTTACCTTGAGACCTGGCAAAATTTTCCCTTATTCACTGGTGAACATTATATTTCATTTGCTTCAATGTGCCGAAACTTAGATTCGATGATATCGGCCTTGGAAAACAGGATTTAAATACTGATTTTTCCGGCCAAAAAGTTGGGAATCAGTTCATGTTTCTCCTTGAAACCTACCAGATCTGTTTTCTCGTGCTAACCAAACCTGTGTCTACCTTTATACCACTGGTGTATCTTACCTGCTTTCATGGTAATTGTTCTGATAAACCCTTCTCTATGGTAAATACACTTTATGATTTTAGCGCAGTATTAGATTGGGAACAATGTCTTATCATTTTACAATTGAATTGGCTAGATGTAACCGTAAGTTCTATGCTAACAGTTTCTTCACCCGAACTTCTCGCTTGCAGAAATCTTTTCTGGATTCTTGCTTCCTAGTCAAATTTGATCTTCAAAAATTGAAATGCATCGTCAATCGTTATCGTCTGTCTTCTTCATTCTTGTTCTTTTATTGTTTTCGTTCCTTAATAATGCTTTTTCTTTTTCATATATTCTTTCACACTGAGTAACTCTTTGTGTCTTACTAGATTTATTGCCTTGATTTGGATGAAATGATTAAGCCAAATCAAACCTTTGTCTAATGATTAGATTTCGTTAAAATTTTATTTGGGTCTAATTCCGTCTTTCCCATTTTATCTCGTGTTAGTTGTCTGCTTGTCTATTAGTTGGATACTGTTATTACACTTGCCAACTTTATGGTAAGATATTTTTAATTTTATTTTACAGAGCATATTTATAATCGGGTATCGTCTAGTCTTTATTTTATTTAGTACTAAATAAAAATAAGAACTAGACGAGATATACCTGGACGTGAACAGTGGAACTAGAAATTCCTGGGATGAGGCGTTATCATTATTTACACTATTTATATTCGGACTATTGTCCTTATCTTTGTTGTTTTTATCACAACGTTTCGGCTGTTGGGTCCTCCGGTCCTCCTCAGGTGTATATCGATCTGGGTAACCTACAGGGAACTCCGAACTCAACTCTTTATTTAATCTACGTGGGTAGACTTCTAGTTCCACTGTTTACGTCTAGGTATATCTCGTCTATTTCTTATTTTTATTTAGTACTAAATAAAATAAAGACTAGACGATACCCGATTATAAATAGGCTCTGTAAAATAAAATTAAAAATATCTTACCATAAAGTTGGCAAGTGTAATAACAGTATCCAACTAATAGACAAGCAGACAACTAACACAAGATAAAATGGGAAAGACGGAATTAGACCCAAATAAAATTTTAACGAAATCTGACCATTAAGATAAGAGAAAGACATCTCTACGATAATAACGACATAATAACGAGATAACACGAGATCAAAAGAGAATGGTGGAGTTAGACCCCAAAATAAGTCTATATGATAAAGAACATTAATAGACCGATAAATAAAGATACTTTTGTCATAGACAAACTGAAATAACTTAAGCATTTATATAGAAAGTGAAAAGATTTGAAATTATTAGACATGTAATCCTGGATGACGTCAAGAGGATTTGTCTTATGAAAAAAAAAATGGCGGACTTTTGTTGATATTATTGGTTTAACAGTCGAATAATAAGAAGAAAAAAACAGGAAAAACAAGCGAGACGATTGAACGTAATCAATAGAAGAATCAACGTCGTAATTTAATGAAAGCTTAAAAAAAAAAGCAATACGCCGAGGAACGCTGAGGAGATAAAGTGTCACTTTGTAAATCTTAAGACTAATTATTTATTGCAGAAGATTCTTGAGGTGAAAATGTTAAAAATGTGGCGGCACATGAGAACATCAAATAAAATTGTTACAGGGGCAGAAACTTTACAATACACACAAGCAGAACAATGAAAGCTCACAGTCCAGACATCGTGATGAAAGACTACACAAACAGAATGTGCTTTCTTATTGACATTGCATTTCCTGCAGACTGTAATATATCTTTGAAAATATCCAAAATACAAGGATCTTGAAGTGGAAATCTCAAAGATATGTCACATGAGGACATCATTTATTCCATTTGTAGTTAGAATCCCACGGCTTGATTGGAAAAGGGTTCTAATAGACTCAGTGAAGGGATTCCTGAAAGAAATATAAAAACTTGTTCTCACAAAAGAAATACAAAAAATTGTTCTCACATGTACAGCTAACACCTTACGAAGGGCTTTCTCAATGTAGAATGTGTGTGATCTCGGGTTGTCTTTTTTCGTTTTTTCCCAAAAATGCTCAGTGGAGAATGTCATGATTACATTTCTGATCTTAGGCCTCTGTTTGGGACATGGAAATAAATGAACATAGAACAGAAACCAAAGGAAATAATAATAATAATAATGATAATAATAATAATAATAATAATAATAATAATAATAATAATAATAATAATAATGTATCTTTGAAGATATTCGAAAAGCTGTCAAAATACAAGGACCTTGAAATAGAAATCTCAAAAATGTGGCACATGGGAACATCAACAATTCCTGTTGTAGTTGGAGCCCTTGGACTGGTTGGAAAAGATTCCAGTAGGCTGATTGAAGGGATCTCTGGAAGTCCATGCCTCAAAGAGATACAAAAAATTGTTCTGACAAGTACAGCCCACACTTTACGAAGGGCTTTATCTATGTAATTTTTTTTTTCTTTTTTTCTTTGCAATGGAAAGTGTCATGGTGCCATTTCTAACCTTAGGTCCCTGGGCGGGAGCCGGAAAGAAATGTGTAAACGCCAGATATCAAAGAAAATAATAATAATAATAATAATAATAATAATAAGTTCTATCACAATAGAGATTATCGTATTTTTAACTTTCCACACTTCTCTTACATCGATTTGCAGATCATTATAATTTTTGAAATTATTTATTTAAAAATATTGGAATTCTGTGAAAATGTCATATCAATTAGTTGGCATTTTCTTTTTTTACGGGTATTAGGTATGATAAAGAAAGGTGAAGATGAGTTTACCCTTTGTCATTATATATATATATATATATAAGTTTTTATTTTATGAAAAACTAGGTAATCCGTGTGGGTAGACCCAAGAAGGATAAAATCCAGAGAGCTCAATGTAAATCAGAGCTAATAATTTAAATAAAAACAGACCACTTTAAGGTTCCATGTAATAAATTATTTCACCACAGCCCTTTTAAAGGACTGCGGATCATCAGACTTTACTTCCAAAGGTTGAAACGAAAAATGAAAAGAAATTTACACACTTCTGACGGGCAGTATTAAGCATATGTAAATTAACGAAGTGAGGGGGAGAGACATGATTGAGTTAGATGTAATTTAAGATTTCTATTCTTTCATACTTAATATTATCTGAGGAGGTCCAGACATTGACATATTTAATCGGTTAACTTAACGGAAGTTATATATTGATATAGAAGAGGGAGAAGAGAAAAAAAACTTAAAAAGAGAAAGAGAGAAGGAAGTCATGAGAGAAGGTGCCACTGACTTTCTTTGGAATGAACGAAGTAGACGCTGTCGTTTTGCTTTACTTTGAAAGTGTTATTTTGGGGGTTTATAAATATTATAATGTTTGATATAAATTTGAATGTTTAAACAGTCTACAAGGAATTTAATTTGATGTTTGTTAGCGATTTAATTTTTTTAAAAACTTTATTGCAAAAGTTTTTGGGGGGATTTAATATGAAATAGTCGATTAGAAAAAATATTCATTGAATGTACATTAAAAGAATAAAATTTTAATTTAAAATATAAGTTTACTTCTAGTTGTAATTGATTATTAAGGTGACATCTCTATCAGTTTGAATTTTAGTCATGAATTTAATTCGTGACTGTTTTTAAATGGGTAATTTCTTTTACTTAAAATTTAGTTTTTAAGTTAATATGGGGTGATTTTTGAAGGTAATATTAGAGATCTTGCTCTGTCATATATTGTATACACACCCATGCAAGTTTCACATATACATACGTTCCTTTACATGTGCAGTCACTCATACATGTACACATGTACCGATATACACGGGTAATTTCATGTATTAATACCTACATATATCTTTTTAAATGTTTACGCATACTTACACATATACGTATATATGTGTACTTAGAATTTCCCTAAAAAATTTTACAGCTAATATTAGGTGATTACTTTAGTATTTAAATATCAAAAAATCTTTCCAGCTTAAATATTTTATCATCAATAATGATTATTAAAGGGTAATACATTTAAATTTAAATTAAATTATCAATTTTAAAATTTTTTTTACCTCCATATAAAGAATTTTAAACTCACAATTCCAATTGGAGAATATTAAAGGAGAAAATGGGGTAAAACATTAATAACATAACTGCAAGTCCTTCTTTTATAATTCTATATATCCTCATATATACACATACATACACATACACATATCCGCACACATGCACACCCATATATATATACACATATATATCCATCCACATACACCCCCACACACATATATATATATGTATATACTCATACATACACACATACGCATGTAGATATACACACACATATATACATATATACACACATATACACACATATATATACACATATATACACACACACATATATATATACACACACATATATACACACATACACCCATATATATATACATACATATACATATACGCATATACATACACACATACATCTACACACATCCACATATATACACATACACATATACATATATATATATATATATATATATATATATATATATATATATACATACATACACCCCCATGTTCGCGTATGCAAAAACATATCAATATTCAAACGTATTTACATTATTATATTTCAGCCACATTCTCCCATATTATATATACGAACTCACAAATTCTTATATTTATACATACATACATACACAGATTACCCGCAATCCCATATCTATGGCACGACACACATGTACCCATATATACATACACCCACACACACACATACATATATATACACACACATCCACACATATACAAGTACCCACATACCTACACACATACATATTCAAAAGTTATAACACAAATATGTTATAACAACACTACAAAAATAGCCGTTTTATTTCAACACTTCTGGTGTCTTGTCAAGTGATGGCGTTGATTTCAGATTCTGAAACCAGAAGTGTTGAAACGAAATGGCTATTTTTGTAGTGTTGTTATAACATGCTTGTGTTATAACTTTTGAATAAATGCTACTTGCTCTACTCTGATATATATATATATATATTCATATATATATATATTCATATATATATATATATATATATATATATATATATATATATATATATATATATATATATTATAAATTAATAGATTTAAAATATGGTTTTACCGCTACACAGTGATAACCATGTTTCAGAAATGGAAGCTAAAGCCCCTGAATTTAATTTTGTTATTAAACCAAAGACATTAGTTCCATTTCCTCATCAAGCGAATTTTGGAGTAACTTACTTTTTAAAATTTACGGTTTTTAAAAAGTAAGTTACTTTTAAAAAGTAAGTTACTCCAAAATTCGCTTGATGAGGAAATGGAACTAATGTCTTTGGTTTAATAACAAAATTAAATTCAGGGGCTTTAGCTTCCATTTCTGAAACATGGTTATCACTGTGTAGCGGTAAAACCATATTTTAAATCTATTAATTTATAATATTAATGCTCTGTAAATTTAAATTTACATAGAGCACTATTGTGTAAAAATAAAAATATCTATAAGAACACCGGATTTTATATCTTACTGTTCTTTCCTTTTTATTTATATATACATATATATATATATATATATATATCAGTTAAAGATCAAATATGGACCGAAATCCAACAAGGATAATAAGTTAAAAAAACAAATAGGAAACGTATCTCAATCTGTCATGTTTCTCTTTTATTAAAGTTTCGTCAAAGATTACGAGAAAACAGGCAAAAAGACAGAAACACTGTCATTTTCAATTGGGGCAGTTCTCATTAATCAGACATGTTTCACGTGCATTAAAACCGTAGATAATTATATATATATATATATATATATATAGATATATATATATATATATATATATATATATATATATATATATATGTAAGTTTGTGAAGATTCTTGTGTGTCTAAGTGGGCATCGGATGGTAATGTGTACTCGTAATTGTGTATGTGTGTCTGTCTAGTGGGAGTTTTGATGTCTTAACCCTTAACCGCTCAGTGGGGTGTCAGATGGTTTCTGTTTGTGGCTGATCCCTTTAAGCATGTATTCTTTGTATTAGATTAGATATAAGATAGATTCTTTAGGAATGGATTCAAAGAAAGATGGCAACGTAATATTTCGTTGCGCGAAAATTAAATTGTCTTTTTCTTTAATCTCTCTGGGAAGAATCCCTGATGCCAAATTATAACAAGTGAGAGTCAATCGAAATAAATGAAGACAGATGCTTGAAAGCATCATCATCCCTGAAGATTTGCGAGAAAAAAAAAAAAACAGAAAAATCCGTCATCAAGAGAAACCTTCTTCTCGGGTTTGAGAATGAGGAATATTCAACCAGAAAATCAATCTCTTCCTATCGGAGACACAGAAATACAACCAAAAAAAATATTACTGAGAGGTGTCCAGTTTCGGGAAAACAGCTTCCCGCGGCCGCTACCCGCGGCCCATTGCACTAAAGAGTGGGGGCGATAGTAATACCGATGCCAGCACTACCGACGCTGGCGGGGACTGGGCTGTTTTTGGACCTGGCTCGGATGCAATCGCTAGGGCTCCACATATTAAACTGACCTTCTGTCACATCCTGCCACCGGGGTCGACAAGAAAATATAAACGTTTCTCGGCCTTTTAGCTAAGATCAAAGTGTAGTATCTGTGCTTCACAGCTTAATCTGATTCTCTCCCTCCACTTTTATCTTCATTTTTATCACTGTATTGTGAGTTCTTTATAGGGATCTAACACTCTCACTGGGATTACTGAGCTCCTGGACAGATTATCAAACATGCATGAAAGTTAAAGTAGACTCAGTACGGAATTTGCTCTGTTATGAGACATTGAGCAGTTTTTTCTCTTCAATGTCTATTTTTCGACCCATACCCCGTAATTTACTTATAAACACACACGCTCTCTCTCTCTCTCTCTCTATATATATATATATATATATATATATATATATATATATATATATAATAGACCAAACCCTGGTATAAGAGAAACCCGGATATAAGACACTTCGTCTCCGGTTCCGACAACTCTCTTATATCCGGGTTACACTGTATGTATATATATATATATATATATATATATATATATATATATATATATAATAGCCACATTGAAACTCAGTTGTACCAAATACGGGGAAGAACAAAATTATGTTCATTATATATATATTTAGATATATATAATGTATTAAAAAATATACATAATACCCTACGTTGATTACACAACTCGGAGTGCCATGCTTTTCGCAATCTTCAGGTGTAGGTTTAAGGTAACACCCTTTGTTTAATAGCTTTGTTATTTAACATTGAGGACTGTTTTTTCCTACACTATAGGATATATATATATATATTATATGCATACATATGTATATGTATATATATGTATATATTTATATATTTTATGTATATACATGTGTGTGTGTGTATATTGACCACTAATATTATCAATATATATATATATATATATGTTTTTTCCTACACTATAGGATATATATATATATATATTATATGCATACATATGTATTTGTATACGAACGCTTGCGCGTGCATTTACCTATATTTATCCATTTGAGAATATATATACACTGTGTGTGTGTGTGCCCTCCACAGGACCTAGCTTAAATGCCGCCCAATAGGCGGGCGGCTTTTCAGCTAGTAAAATAAAAAGTCTCAAACACTAATATTCCATGGTCATAATTTATTACATTGGAATCGTAATCACGATCCAATTATCACTTGTCTCCCACTCCCACACATACACTCTCACTAAAATTTTATTTTTTATACCTGGAGTTATATTTTCCGATTTCTTTTTGAATTTGTAGGTCTGATGAATTGGACCGTGATTACGATTCCAATGTAATAAATTATAACCATGTTTGTTTAGTGTTTGAGCCTTTTTATTATATTCTTACTCTGTCCTGGACACGCAGTTCTACCTGGATTCTATCCTCTTGGAAATTTTTATACATATATATATATATATATATATATATATATATATTATAAATTAATAGATTTAAAATATGGTTTTACCGCTACACAGTGATAACCATGAGGAAATGGAACTAATGTCTTTGGTTTAATAACAAAATTAAATTCAGGGGCTTTAGCTTCCATTTCTGAAACATGGTTATCACTGTGTAGCGGTAAAACCATATTTTAAATCTATTAATTTATAATATTAATGCTCTGTAAATTTAAATTTACATAGAGCACTATTGTGTAAAAATAAAAATATCTATAAGAACACCGGATTTTATATCTTACTGTTCTTTCCTTTTTATTTATATATACATATATATATATATATATATATATATATATATATATATATATATATATATATATATATATATATATATATATATATATATATGTATGTATGTATATTTTATCTATATAAATGTGTGTGTGTGTATATTGACCACTAATATTATCAATATATATATATATATATATATATATATATATATATATATATATATATATATATATTCCACCTGCAGACTAACTCACACACACCAAAACACCCCAACATAGATACGGCCTCGTGACATTAAACTACGCAATAAGTTCGTTGGCGGGAAATTATGCGGTCGTATCTCTTTACTTTCGTATACATTAAACTTTCTTTAGTGCTTTTCGACGAGTCATCTGTCTAGACACACTCAGCTATCCATTCTGAGCTTTCTCTCTCTTTCTTTCTTTCTTTCTTTTTTATTCTCTCTCTCCCTCTCTCTCTCTCTCTCTCTCCGTCTCTCTCTTTCTCTCTCTCTCTCTTTCCCCCTCTCTGTCCGTACTTGTTTCTTTTTGCCCGTCTACCTCTCGTTCTAATCTCTCATTCTCAGGTTGCCGCAAATTTAGCCGATCACGTGTCTGCTTGCATTGGCGCGCACGCGCGATACGCCACGAGCTGTTATTTTATTGGTTACACTAAATACGGAAAAAAATGCTAGCAACAGAGTTTAATAACTCGACCAATAAGTATTCGCGCGCTCGCGTATGCGTGTGTGTGTGTGTGTGTGTGTGTGTGTGTGTGTGTTGTTGTTGAAAGACTTGTTTCTTTTATTTACGTATTATTATTCATCTGTATATTTATTTATTGATTTTTTTGTCTTGGTAGGAAAACAGTTTGTTGTGCAAACGTTTGTATTTAAATATTTGAACTTAACTTTTAAATGCAAAATATTTAATTGTCTCTGCGTAGCGTCTGTCTTCTTAACAGTCCAGTGGTCAATGGTCGCCTAGGCTGAGGGAAAGATAAGCGGGTCGGTGAAGGAAAGAAAAGAGAGATAAAGAGATAAAAAGCGTTTAATAAGGAAAGTGATGGGATAAAAAAAAAATAAGTAGGCATGTCTGCTTCTTCTTCGTGACAATGACTCATTCCTATCGCCTTCTATCTATCTTTATTTTTAGCCAATTATTTCTTTCTTTCTTTTTTCTACTTCTTTCTTTCTTTTATTCTCCTTTTTCTACTTCTTTATTCTTTCTTTCCTTCTTTCTTTTATTCTCCTTTTTCTACTTCTTTATTTTCTATTCCTTTTCTACTTCTTTACTCCTTCTTTCTTTTCTATTTTTTTCTACTTCTTTCTTTCTTTTTGCTCCTTTTTCTACTTCTTTATCCTTTCTTTGTTTTCTGCCCCTTTTTCCACTTCTTTCTTTCTTTCTTTCTCATTTACTCCTTTTTCTACCTTCTTTCTTTTCTGCTTCTTTCTCTTTTACTTTTACTTTTTTCTTTATATCGTTCTTTCCTACATTTTTCACCTATCTTTCTTTCTTTCTTTCTTTCTTTCTTTTATATTTATTTCGTTTCTACCTGTTTCTTTCTTTAATTCTTTCTTTCTTACCACTCTTTTCTTTTTCTTCTACCACTACTTTCTTTCTTTTACGCACCTTTCTTTTTCCTTCGTTTTTTTTTCTTTTCAGTGTTTTTTTTTAATTCTTTCAACATCTTTCTTTCTTTACTAGTACTTCTTTCTTTGTTTCTTTCTGTCTTTTCTTTCAAACACTTCTTTTTTTTCTCTAGTTATTCTTCTTGTGTTTTCTTTAACTCTTTCTACATTTTTCTTTTTTGACTTTACCAGTACTTCTTCCTTTCTTTCCTTCTTTCTTTCTTTTCTTTCGTTTTCTTTTCTGTGTTTGTTTCTATGTCTTCCTACATCTTTCTTTCTTTACTATTCTTTTTTTCTAACTCTTTTTCTTCGTTTTTTTCTTTTTTTATGTCTTTTTTCTATATTATATTTTTCTATATTTTTCTTTCTTTCTTTCTTTTTTCCTTCTTCCTCTCTTTCTTTTTTTCTTCCTTCTTCCTTTCTTTCTTTCTTTCTTCATTTCTTCCTTTTTCCTCTCTTTCTTTCTTTCTTTCTTTCTTCCTTCTTCCTTTCTTTCTTTCTTTCTTCCTTTCTTTCTCATCTTTCCTTTACGTCATTCTTGCGTCCTTTTTTTCCTGCCAATTCTTCCTTTTCTCCTTTGATAGGAAAAATCATAACTTTGTGCTCTGATCGGGCAAAAATACCAAAAAGATAATAAGTTATATTTTCTTTTAAATTAGAAAACATTTTCATTAAATAAATTATATTTTTTCAATGACTATTTTAATAATATAACAGTCATTTTTAATTTATAATAATGAAATGAATATCTCTACAGAGGATGTCTGTGTGTCTATGTCTGTCTGTGTGATACCTTTTCACTCGAGATCCATCCAACCGATTTTAATCAAACTTGGCACATGCATTGTACAATGTAAGAGATAGTTCCTTAGCGTAAAAAATCGATAATTTAACAAAAAAATTAATAATCGATAAAGCCGATCAAAAATCGATAAATTCAACTTTTTTCCTCCGATTTCGTTCAAACTCGCTATGTAGCTCAACGATACCTCATTTTTATTTCTACACCACTATGTTTTAGCGAAAAACGAAAAATTGATTTCAACATAAATCGATTTCAACACAAATTTTAAACTAAAATCTCCCTCAATTTTCAAGCAATCCAATACAAACTTCACTCAATTGTAGCCAACAATAAGTTGATTGTTTAACAGTCATTTAACTTGATAATCTAGTCCACCCATATAGTGAAAACCCACGTAAATTGTGGTAAATGGCAATTTTTACTGGTTTCTTCCTTATTTTTCGTTTATCTTTCAACCCATCTTCATCAAAATTAGCAATTGCTTTATAAATGTATCCTCTTTTACATCCCTGGTAGCTCACTAACAAATTGAATTTCAAAATCCCCAAAAGAATTGTGGTCTGAAGTGGGTCTTCATGTGCCTGTTTTACCCCTTCATGTCCTCGGTTAACTTCCATTGAATAAATACATACTACTTCTGTTATATCAGTAACTGCATTAATTAAAAATGTGTTTTAATGAAAATACTTTAAGCTAATTGAAGAAGATATACTTTGTTATATCTAAACATGATACTGTTTTGCTCCATTCTAATTGAACGCTTTTTCTGATCGACCCGCTGGGTATGGCTGCTAGTTTATAATAATGAAATAAATATTTTAAATAGACAATATAATTTTAACGACCCCAATGTTACAATTTTTGGATACATCCTATTTACTATTGAGCCAACCAAAATGAGCTGACTCATTTTATAGTTTACCAAGAGAAGGTTAACCAATCAGAAGACTTAAAATATTCAATCCGATGTGTATAAAGGCGGCCATTTTGTTTTGTTTTTTCTTGTCGGAATATCCACTGCTAACCTGTCAGATGAAAGACCTGAAGAACTACGCTTTCCTACTCTCTCCGAATATTCACTGCCAACCTCTGATATGGAAGACCTTAAGAATTATTGAACAGCTGCTACTAGATATTGGTGTTGTTTCATTGAACAAATTACTTACGTTGATTTTCTACATTCAGACTACGGTGAACATGTGTAACATTGGTTATGAGCCCAGATTACGACTGTATTTTGACGGAGACCAATCCTGATATGAATTGTGGGAAACGAAATTCATAGGCTACCTTAGAATACAAAAACTTCATGACATCATCCTTTGCCAAGATGACCAGAAAGAAGACGATGATTTTATGGAAAGAAATGCGACCGTGTTCGCTGAATTAATACAATGCCTGGATGACAGAAGTTTGTCTTTAATAATGCGAGAAGCCAAGGACAATGGACGCCGAGCGCTACAGATATTGCGTGAACACTACTTACCAAAAGGTAAGCCTAAAATCATTGCTTTATATACTGAACTAACCGCGTTAAGGAGACGAGAGAATGAATCCGTAACAGATTATATTATACGGGCTGAGAATGTCACAAATGCCTTAAAAATGTCAGGTGAGGCTATTTCAGATGGGCTGTTAATAGCCATGGTTTTAAAAGGATTACGCATGGACATTTAAACCATTCACGACAGTCATAACTCAAAAAGATAAAAAACTAACTTTCACTGAGTTTAAAGTCGCATTAGGTAGTTATGAAGAAACTGAAAAAATGTGCAACCCCCAAATCAAGGAAAAAACGTAATGCGACTAAGGACGTCATTAAAAAAATTCAGAAAAGTAATCCCTCCAACCTACCAGGCCAGGAATTATGATATTAAAAATAGGGGGCCTAAAAACAACAACAACAACAGCAGGAATAATAATAATAGAAAATCAAATGTCATCTGCTTTCGTTGTGGTAAAGTCGGGCATATACGTGCGAAATGTCAATTTTATAAAAGGAGTGATTTTTGTAAAAATGTAAAAGCTTTTTCGAATGAGCGAACATATGCCTTTTTGGATACTATACCCAATAATAATAATTCTTACCTAGTCAATATGGGTGCGATAAATCATGTAATTACAGATAAAACAAAATTTATTAATTTTGACCCCTATTTCGAAACTAGAGTCAATAATTTAGTTTTAAAAAGAGGCGATGCCTGTATTTATTTACGAAATACTAAAGGAAATATTTGTAAATGTTTATTAAAAAGGCTTTAGTCCTACTACAAGAACACGTTACTGGAATGAAAATTGCATCTTCAAAGGGCTTACAACATTGTGACACATGTATTAAAGGAAAAATGACAAAGTATAGAAATAGGGATCGAATCCCAAAATCAACAGATATCTTGTTCAGAGTTTATTGTGACTTAGCAGGTCCAATTTCACCAGTGGGTATAGGCACTTATGCATATGTCTTAAACTTTGTGGGCGAATATTCAGGATTTATTATGATATATTTTCTGAAAAACAAATCTGATACCTTACAAGCTACAAGAATGTATTTATCTGATATTTCACCTTATGGAAAAGCAAAAATAATTAGAACAGATAATAGTGGAGAATTTACTTCTGATGAAAACCTCCTAATAAATGAAGGCATTAAACATGAGAGGACCAGCCCCTATTCGCCGCACCAGACCGGAATCGCTGAACGTAGTTGGCGGACGCTTTTCGAAATGGCTAAATGTTTGCTAATAGAATCTAAGTTACCCAAAAATCTGTGGACCTATGCATTAAATATAGCCCTATATATAAGAAACCGTTGCTATAATAGTAACATTAAAAAAGAATCCTTACGAAGCTTATACGAATTACAAACCCAACATAAGTTGTATGCATATTTTTGGTACAATTTGCTACACATATGTCGACCACAGGGCAAAACTTGATCCAAAAAGTGAACGAGGAATATTTATTGGCTATGACAAAGCAAGTCCGGCCTATATGATTTATTTCTCAGAAAGTAAAATAATAAGGAAAATAAGATGTGTCAGATTTACAGATTCCTTTGAGCAAGTAAAGGATCCCGAAGAAAAGAATATTAATTGTGAGGAGCTAGTCCCAAACGAACCAGTATGACCTAATTATGAGATAAGTCCTATAAATAGAAAACCCGTTCAAGATCCACAATTAGAGGAAGGTGTTATATCAGACGATACAGACGAGGAAAAATCAGACGCAAACCTTGAATTAAAAGAAAATACAACTAATGAGGGGGGACAAATTCCGCGTTATCCGACCAGAATTAGAAGAAAGCCAGACTATTTTGGAATGGATCAATGTAATATCTGTGACGTTGACTGTTGCTATTCGGTGCAATGTATCCCGAAGAACTATCAAGAAGCCATAAATTCTCCTAATTCCAAACGATGGATAGCCGCCATGCAAAAAGAAATGGAATCTCTAGTATCAAATGATACTTTTGAATTGAAAAAGGCCCCGGATGATAAAAATATTATCGGCAGCCGTTGGGTTTATACTGTAAAGCGAACTGAGGGTGGTTCGCCAGTGTATAGGGCTCGTTTTGTAGCTAAAGGATTTTCGCAGATATACGGGGAAGATTATGTAGAAACATTCAGTCCAACAACAAACATGACAACAATAAGAATTTTAATGCAAATGGCTGCGCATTATGGCATGGATATACACCATATGGATGTCAAAGGAGCATATTTGAATGCACCGATTGACTATGAAATATACATGAAACCGCCAGAAGGTTTTGAACAAGGTGACAATTATGTATGGAAACTCAAAAAGTCACTATATGGGCTGAAGCAAAGCGGAAGAACGTGGAATAAATTACTACATTCCTATTTAATTGAACAACTTTTTGAACCCTCCCCAGTAGACCCATGCCTGTACACAAGAACATTTAATAATGAAATATTAGCAATTTTGATTATTTGTGTCGACGATATGTTAATTGCTTCAAAATGTAAAGCTACTCTATTAAAAATTAAAAATTCCTTAAATATAAGGTTCAAAATGACCGACTTGAGTCGACTATCATGGTTTCTTGTTATACAGTTCAAATTTAAGGATAACACTATTACAATGAATCAATCCAGATACATCGACAAACTCTTATCAAAATTCAATATGCGAAATTGTAAAACGCGGACTACTCCATGTGAAATGGATTTAAACACAATTATGAATAATGAAGATGGTATAGCGGCGTGTGAGAAAGAATACAGAATGTTGATAGGGAGTCTTATTTACGTCATGACATCAACAAGGCCAGACATCTGCTATACGGTTACTAAGTTGTCTCAAAAATTAAATAAACCGAGGACTGTGCATTTAACAAGAGCTAAGCAAGTATTACCGGCTTTCATTCCTCTCATATTTGGTACTGACTTATAAGGTTCTCTTATAGTCCTGGGTAGGACGTAAAACTGCATCCATTAGTTATTGTCTTATATTGGGGTATAAACGTAAATAGTCCAATCCTCCTCCTGAATGACTCTCAGAATCACTCTGACCCGGAGTGATAGTGTCTGTTTTAATGGGTCCCAGCTATGGGTAAGCTAACAACTTTTTTCACTTTTTTGTTGTGATCGCAACCTAAATTTATAATATTGTTGTTAATGTTTATTAACCTAAAGTACTTAACTGTGAATAAAAGGTATAACTAATTTTGGGGGATATTAATTTTTCATTAAAAAAAATCATTTTATGAATATTAAGAAGAGAAAAAAATAATTATTTGATGAATGCTAAAAAAAAAAATAAATAAATAAAAATTTCCTTTTATTAATACTAAAGTATTTGTTCCATATAAATATTGACTTTACCAATATTTTGAAAGAAGATTCCATAATGTACCCAAAAATGGGGGGGGGTTACAATTTCTGGATACATCTTATTTACTATTGAGCCAACCAAAATGAGCTGACTCATTTTATAGTTTACCAAGAGAAGGTTAACCAATCAGAAGACTTAAAATATTAAATCCGAAGCGGCCATTTTGTTTTGTTTTTCTTGTCGGAATATCCACTGCTAACCTGTCAGATGAAAGACCTGAAGAACTACGCTTTCCTACTCTCTCCGAATATTCACTGCCAACCTCTGATATGGAAGACCTTAAGAATTATTGAACAGCTGCTACTAGATATTGGTGCTGTTTCATTGAACAAATGACTTACGTTGATTTTCTACATTCAGACTACGGTGAACATGTATAAAACCCAAAACGAAAATGGTATCTTTTAGTCGTATTGTCTGTCCTCTTGTATAACAGCGAATGCTGGTCAATCTCCTCAAAGATGAAGAATAGCCTCGAAGCAACAGCAGGATGTTGAGGATACCATGGGCCGGGCATGTGAGCAATGACGAGGTTTTGAAGAGAATGGAAACAAATAGGAAACTTATGCTTAACATCAGGAAGAGAAAGTTGAAATTTCTGGGACACGTAATGAGGAAGGAGGGCTTGGAAAATCTGATACTCAAAAGACAAATAGAAGGAAAACGGGACAGGGGAAAGCAACGCGTAACATACTTAATGGGATTGAGCAAGTGGATCACTTGGGTCTGGAAGAAATAACAAAAAGATAAAACTTATTAAGAGTTATAAGGGACAGGAAGAGGTGGAGAGCCATAATCGCTTCCGCCCTGAAGAGACACGGCACATAAAAGAAGAAGAGAACCATTTCTGACGTCCATCAGTATGACTGATGCTAACCCCCCAGAGGAGCAACGCATTGTGCCTTCTTAGACTCACGTTTTTTAACAGTGGAACAATTATATTGAATCAGTTGCTAGCTCTTCTGCTAGGAAAGTTGGTTTATTATATCGTACCAGACGATTTCTCACGTTTATAAGTCTATCATTCATCTATGCATTGGATATTACTGCCACATATGATCTGGTTGTCCTGCTATACATATCGAAATTGTTTGATAAATTCCAAAGAAGAATCTGCAACGTTATCGGTCATAACCTAGCATATCGGATTCAGCTCGTTGCCCACCACCATATCGTATCTCCCCTTTGCCTTTTCTGTAAATATTTTCATGACAATTGTTCTGATGAGTTTTCCTCTTTCGAAATATGGGGATTAGTTAGGACTTCATAGTCTATGAGGTATTATGGTGGTTGTATAAAGTATGGTAAGTAAGAATGTGTTGTTTAGGTGTAAGAAATATTGGAGTTTCTCTGGGTCAGTGATTGTAGCTAAGTTGAAATAAGACAGTTTAAAGCCCAGTCATCCCCTATTTTTTTGCCATGTAACAAAATAAATATTGTTTTCCTCTTTGGTACGTCAGTCAGTTATGTGCCATACGTGATACACGCTTAGGACATCATATATCTTTCGATACATGACTGACGAGGCAGATTTTTTTCACCGCAGTAAGTTGTCATTCCTTTCTGCGATAGACCAGGCTATAGAACCCGGTCTGTCCTGCTATTTACCCATAGCTGGAAGGAGAAGAAGGGTAAGCGAATGTAATGAATTCGACTGGAATTCGAACTCGGCTCATCCGATTCCTCAGTCCGAGTTGCTATCCATTACGCCAACGTACGTAGATCGTCAATCGTCATCTTTTTTAAAAAATAAAAATCATTTTATGAATATTAAGAAGAGAAAAAAAATAATTATTTGATGAATGCTAAAAAAAAAAATAAATAAAAATTTCCTTTTATTAATACGAAAGAAGGTTTAGGAGAGATAACAAAAAGACTAAATTTATTAACCACTACAAAGAACAGGAAATTGTGGAGAGCCATGATTGCCTATGTCCTGAAGAGACACGGACATAGAGAAGAATATGATGACCACTGTCGGATTAATGTCCAGTTTCTTGGGGAAATTGATCTCACAGGACATACTGAAGACAAGAGAGACGGAGGAAAGCAGCGAATCATCTACCCAATGAAGTTGAGTAAATGCTTGGCAGAACAGGGATTAGGAGAGACATCAAAAAGACCCATCTTGCTAAGAGCTACTAAAAACAGGACGTTGTGGAGTGCCATGTTCACCCACGTCCTGAAGGTTTCACAGGACATTGAAAAGAAAAGTGATACTGACCACCGACTGGAAAAAATCGCTCTTCCTTCACGCGGTCAGGGTGGATAGTTCCGAAGACAAGGGCTTGGCTCACTGATTTACACTAGATAATTTTTCTTGCCATAATCACTCTTTAAAACATTTATATACCTACCATTTAATTGCATCGAATATAGCTGTCACATCTCGCCTGATGCTTCTGCTATGTATTTAGAGATTCTTAATAAAATCCAAAGAAGAATCTGCAATGTTATCTGCCCTGACCTAGCATCCCGACTTCAGTCATTTTCCCACCGCTGTAGTGTATCTTCCCTGTAGCTTTTCTATAAATATCCTCATAGTAATTGTTCTGATGAGTTCTTTCTTTTTGGTTTTTAAATTGTTGTTTTATTACCCTCCCACCACAGACAATGCATTGTACATATGGGTACTAGTTAGGACTTTCATAGAGACTATGAGGTATTACGGTGGATGTAGTAAGAAAGGTAAGTAAGAATGTGTTGTTTGGGTGTTAGGAATATTGTGGTATGTTTGTGGTTAGCTAAGTTTAAAGTTAAGACAGATGAAAACCGTCCTTTTCCCTATTCCCCATTTTGGTCAAGTGCCAAATTTTCTGTGCATAGCAGAAATAAATATCGCTCTTCGCTATGGTACATATGGGGACTATTTAGGACTTTCATAGAGACTATGAGGTATTATGGTGGATGTAGTAAGAAAGGTAAGTAAGAAAGCGTTGTTTTGGTGTAAGGAATATTGTTGTATGTTTGGGTCAGTGTTTGTGATTAGCTAAGTTTCGCGTTAAGACAGAAGAAGACCGTTCTTTTCCCCATTCCCCATTTTGGCCTTGTGACACATTTCTCTACATAGCAGAATAAATATCGCTCTCTTTTTGCCTCCTCGTCATTACGAATTTAAGCGCAGTACTAGATTGGCTGTTCGATCTCATAATTTTGCAATTGAAATGACTGGAGATGTTTATAACAAGATCAATAATGTTGATTATGAAGATGATTGTAAGCATTTCCGGTCCCACCAGGGAATGCTGGGAATAAAAACGGATTCAATGTCAGTTTGAATAAAACAGTTGTTAAATTTACCACGTCCCGTGTCGTCTTTGTGTTAGATTCGACTTTTCAGCGGCCAGTCTCATATAATTTATCTTATCACTCTAAAACCAGTGGAACGAGATGCACCCGTAAGTTCTATGTTAATATTTTCTTCTCTTGCGCTTCTCACTGGAGTAACTCGTTTCATGCGTCTTGCTTTCCAATCAACTTTGATCTCCAAAAATCTAATTGTTATCTTCTGTATTCTTAATTCTTGTTCTTTTATTGTTCTCTCTCCATAATAATATTTTTCACTTTTTCATATTCTTTCAGACTCAGTAACCCTCTTGCATCTTAGTGGCTTTATTGCCTTGCTTGGGTGAAGTGATTTTGAAAAATATGCTGCTATCCCATATACAGGAGGCGATGGATAAATTGCCGTCTAAATGACGCAAAAAAAAGAGAAAATAACACTGACATATTTGATATATTTACCAAAATTACACAAAAAATATCTTGAATTGCTAAAGAGTAAATTCGACTTGAATTCAAACTCGGCTCTCCGATTCCTCGATCCAAAGCGCTATCCATTACCGTGCACTAAATAATAGCTGGCTACTCGTACTCGAGGATACCCGTCTACTAGGGCAGCTAGTCAATCCCTATTGCAGACGCTCGCTCAGGCACATTTTGTGTTTGTTCAACACCCACAGAGCCCACCTGTGGTTTATACTGCAACTATGATGAGAGGACCTTAGTTACAATTTCTGGGAGAGAGCGTGTTATCTAGAATGATCAACAATCTGAACAAGGCTAGCACATTCAAACCCTCGGTCACGATTACCTGTGACTTCGTGATATATATATATATATATATATATATATATATATATATATATATATTGTGTGTGTGTGTGTGTGTGTGTGTGTGTGTGTGTGTGTGTGTGTGTGTGTGTGTTAAGCATTCAACTCCAAGCAAGGCGGAAAACCACTAGCACGCAAAGGATTTCGGAGTAGGAGCGAGAACAAAGAAGTGTGATAGAGGAAAGGATGAAGAGAAGGTTAGGGGATAGATCAGGGCATCTGGAGACATCGAT
>OZ038507.1:61399501-61409501 GCA_964036315.1 Acanthosepion esculentum
ACAATTGTAACCTAAAAAGTACACACAAAAATATAAATAAATTGTATGAAATTAATATACATACAATTTACCATGCTTTTTCTTTTAGTTTTATTTCTGTACGCTTTATTTCCTGTCAAATATGCTTTTATATCCGTGAACACGAAGTTAATTTCTACTGCTATGATGTGAGTGAATTTCTCACAGTACCTTGAATGTCCCCCCGCCACTTACGAAATGTGAATAACTTCCTGATTTTTTTTTGTAATTTTTCATTCTGAGGGGTGGAGTTGTTATGGGGCAAGCTTAACAAATTTTGATTTAAAATTTATAATTTTAAAAGAGTTCCAAAAATTTCATAAAAGAGCAAACTTTCATTTGAAATTTATAATTTCTTGGAATTAATTTATATTTGCGTTAAGTAACTTCACATTATTTGGGGCAAATTAACAGAAAAGATACCTTTTTGAAAGTAATCTGTTGGTTTAGATATACTCAACGTATTTTTCAAAATTTGGCATGCCATTTCGTCTAATCACTTTATTTATTCCTGTACATCTCATCGAGACAAAGTGGCATGTGACGATCTACATCCCACACATATATAAATACAGACTTACACAAATACAAATCATTCAACGACAAGCATTCATTAAATAATAAATCAACACTACTTTGTAATAGACAATTTACAAATCCCAGCAATGCGACAATTTTGTAATCGCTCTATTTTCATGTAGTAAATTTTGTACACTTTTGGGAGAAACGGATCTCCTCAAAACTCGCTCGCTGATTGGTCAATGCCAACCAATCAAATTGTCTGCGCGTGAAGAACAATTCTTCCCGCGCAGCGATTCGGAGCCAATGATCACCTTCATAAGCAAGAAATATTTTTTAGATATTAGAGACTTCAGCTGCCAAATGAATCCACGACAATTGAAACCATGCGCCAATCTTCTCACTCACACCACCACTCACATGCTGAATATTCCCTATACTCACATAATCTTTTCCTTACACAGCAAAACTGTTGAAAACATTTATTACCAGAAACTATCAGAAACTTTCTGTCTTTCAGTGAACTTTGGAATACAAATAATAGTTAAAGAGAGACAACTCTTGTTTTACTCAATGCATCCCTTTCTTTCACATCCTTGTTTGTACATCTTGTTAAATACATATTTTATGTGTAATGGTGTCTTTGGCTTATCCACTTTTTCTTCACGTCAGTTTGGTTTCCTAATCTAAATTTAATTAATGTGGTGAAGTCCGCCACAGACATGTTTTCTGGTCTGGAAATATTTGTATTCTAGTTTGACTTAAAAAAAAAAAAACTGTAATAAAAATAAAAATGTTTTCAAACCTGTAAAAAATTTTAAATCTGGAGATTTAGAGCTCTAATTTCAGAAATATAGAAAGATTTTATAAAATAAAATAAAACCAAAAATACAAAACACGGAGAATTAGGATATCAAAAACAGTCCCAAAATGTAAAATCTGAAAAAATCGTTCTTTAATCCAGACAAAAATTACTATCAGACAATTCAACCTCTTTCTACTCTCAAATTACAGACCTTTCAAGCTAAAAGATCTTAAACCCTGGAGATTTAGATTTCCATTTTCAGGAAAATAAGGAAATATTTAGCAAAAAGAAAAAAAAAAATAGAGGAAACAGAAGGATTTTAAAAACAGCCCCAAACCAAAATGTTGACACTTGCTAACAGTAAAGAAACAATTAAAAGGGTAATCTTTCAAATTAACAGCAGTTATTTTCAACGGAGGAATGTTTATTTGGGGACAGTTTTTAACCCATTTTGTAGCAACTGCTATGTTTTTCCACTCCCACATTTTATTCGTCTGCGATTGGCTAATAAATTAATACTGCCTTTCTATAGGACAATTTAGCCATCGCAGGCGTTGCTTTGAATTTTTCGATTTTGAACTTGCTTACTTGTTTCGTTAGTACAAATTTAGCGATTGGTCAATTTTTAACCAATCACCTATTTTAGTGTAAAATCAACTTTTCCCGCGGTTTCGCTGGGAGCCTATCTGTAGCCTTAAAAGAGGCGACTTTTTCACAAGCCGCCAGTAGAGTCCAGCAAATTTCGTCCGTCAGCATAAACCTATGACTTTACTCACAACATTTCAAATGCACACACAGACACAGAATTTTGTAATTTAATACATATCTCTCCGTGATTCAGCCAAGTTCAATCAACCAGGACTCTGTTAATTTCTCTAACACAACACACTTTCTGATCAATTGTATTCTTGTGTTATCTATTCTAACAGCAGACTTGTTCTAACATTGATTCCTGAACATTTCTTTCTCAAGGGAACTTTCTTTCGAACAATCAATTACAAATGAAAATACAGTAAAAGGGAAGCAACTTCTTTTTCCTTAATCTATACATTGAATACAAATTATTGTATATTTTGTTCTTGTATGTTATTTCAATATATACTTGTTGATTCACATTTGGAGTTTTGTTGTTTTCTTGAATCATTAATAATACAAAAGGTATATGCGCTAAGGGCACGCATAACAATTTTATGTCAATTTTTTTACTTATAAACAAACCTCAATTCAGTCTGTTACTGAAAATGTTATCATTATAATTTAAAAGAACTACAATGATTTAACTCAGTACTACCAAAATGGATGCATTTTTACGAAATTAAAGCAAAAAAGCTACATCGTGTTTTTAAATATTTACCAAAAATCAAGCAATTAGTATCCACTTCCAATGTAAACGAAACTTTCAGCACTTATTTATTAAGGAATGAATTGTATACTTTGTTATGTTTACTCTTTTAGAACATTTTGTAGAAATATATTTCGACGGTCAGGTTTACTCCTCCACCATTTTAGGATCTTTTCTGTTAATTCATGCCAAAATAAAAAGAATTTGTATTTACTAAAATCAACACCAAATTTCCCCAGAGCAAGGCCCTTCCATTACATTTAATATCAGGATCATCCCTTGAGCAACATAAAATATTCCAACCATAACAAACTTTTGGAAATATTTTTAATAAAAACAGATATAAATATGGCATTGATATATTTGTATCTTATTTCTCTGGTGTTTACACCCGGTAATAATAATAATATTCTAGAGTTCTTAGACAATATCAGATGGAGTATTGTTATTATTGCTGACTTCATAATAAATTGTTTCTCTTTTAAGGTTATATATTTTAATTTATTTCACCCCATTTAAGGCAATAAAGCCATTAAGAAGCAAGAGTTTAGAGAATATGAGAAAAACTACTGTTAAGGAGAGAGTCCAATAAAAGAATAAAAATTAAGAAGACGGAAGATAACGATTGACATTGAATTTATATTTTTGAAGATCAAAGTTGACTGGGAAGCAAGAAACGCTTTTATATGTCTGATATTAAAAAATACAGATTAATAACATATCAGGCGCATTTATATACCGTTTTATAAACAAGCCCTGAATTCAATAATAAAATCACCGACCAAGGAATAAGTGATTGCATATATTTCTAAGAAAAAGCGGACATCATAAAATCAGATTCCCTTGTTATACATATGTTTATATTTAAAGACATTTTTTATGTTTAACATTCTTTTTCTTTTTATAGATACAAATATTTAAGTAAATGCTCTGTTTTATAATAAACAGTATTATTAGATAACATTTACCGGCCTGAATGTCCGAGAAATTTTCATAGAAAATATTCGTCCTTAGACAGGATTCGAACCTGCATCCTATACGGAACCGTCAGATAGCCTGACGTGCCTTACCGCTATATGACCGTTCCGTATAGGATGCAGGCTCGAATCCTGTCGAAGGACGAATATTTTCTATGAAATTTTTTCGGACATTCAGGCCGGTAAATGTTATTTAATAATACTGTTTATTATAAACAGAGCATTTATTTAAATATTTGTATCTATAAAAAAGAATGTTAAACATAAAAATGTCTTAAAATAATTGTCGGACTTTGTCCATTACATAATGTATTTATGTCTATTGTATCAATATACGTTGCTTAAAAGTAAATTTACTGTGAAAATACTGAATTGCAAATAATTAAATATGAGGCAGGATATATATATATATATATATGTATATATATATATATATATATATATATATATATATATATATATATGTATATATATATATATATATATATATATATATATATATATATATATATATATATAAAAACCAAATAACACACACACACACACTTACCAGAGACTAAACAACTAAATAACACACACACTAAACTAAATAACACACACACACAAACACACACACACAAACACACTTACCATCCCCTCCCCAAACACAAATAAACTGCTGAACTGACCGGAGAAAAAAAAGGGAATATAGCTCCTATCTCAAATGACAACTTAAAAGAGACTGTTTGACCAACACAAGGAATGTTAAAAAGATAAATAAATAAACAATAAAAAAACAAATGAAAACTACAGACAAACGTTCGTTTTCTTCAACAAGACATTCATTTCTGTAGTTTACTGCTATAGCAAGCAGAGACATTTTTTTCTCTCCCGATGATGGCCATGTTGGTCGAAACTAGTCGAGGAATATAAATGAAATAATAATAATAAAAGCATAAGAATATTAATCTACAACCCAGTGTGTCTGAAGATTTTAATTGATTTTTCTAATAATTTTTATCGTTCAAAATATATATATATATATATATATATATATATATATATATATATATATATATATATATATATATATATATATTGGACTGTGCCGTCGTATTCGACGTATGAGGGTCAAGCATCTTAGTTCCTAGAAACCGAACAGCCAGACACCAGCACATATGATTTGATTATAGTGGTGAAGGCTTTGCGCAGAACCAACCACACTTTTTGGAGGGCCGAATACAGAGACCTGGTGAATGTAATAGATTCGACTGGAATTCGAACGGCTCTCCGATTCCGCTATCTACTACTCCACTGTGTGTGTGTGTGTATATATATATATATATATATATATATATATATATATATATATATATATATATATATATATATATATATATATATATATATATATATATATATATATATATATATATATATTTTTGAATTGGACATAATCCGACAACTTATTTAAAGACATTTATATTATGTTTAAATACTTGTATCTATAAAAAGAACGTTAAACATAATATAAATGTCTTTAAATATATATATATATATATATATATCTCCAAGTATAGGATTGGTGTATACAGAATAAATTTCAATAACCAACAAATGCTATTCTTAAAAGAGTGCTCATTACAGAGTAAAGCAAATATAATCATTGATTCGAAAATTATAACATAAAAATGTTAAAAAATCACTACAAAAATAGCCATTTTGTTTCAACACTTCTGGTGTCTTATCAAGTGATGGTGTTTATTCTACATTCACCACCATCACTTGATAAGACGTGTTGAAACAACATGGCTATTTTTGTAGTGATTTTATAACATTTTTATGTTAGAATTTTCGAGTCAATGATTAGATATATATATATATATAGCAACAGCGGTGTATTTTGGGTAAAAAGTTGATGGAAAAAGGGATATACATGTTCGATTCCAGTCAGAGGCATTACTTTCCTTTGGTGGGACTTCTCGATCTAGACTATTTGTTATTAACTTCGATGTTTGTTTGTTTGTTTTTTATTCGTTTTTTTTTTGTGGGGGGGGGTAAGCATTTCACCCCAAGCAAGGTGTGAGTGCCACTGGCTTGCAGGGGGTTACATAGAGTGATGACGAGAGAAAAACTGTGTATAAGGAGAATGAGGAAAGGATAAAAGATGAGCGGGGTTCAAGTCATCAGAAGATGGCGATTGACGTTGCATTTTAATTTTTGAAGATTGTAGTTATCAGGGAAGAAAGTAAACGGAAGGAAATTCCAGAGGGGGGAAGTGCGAGAAAAGAAGCTGTTGGAGAAGAAGTAGCGATTACATTTAACTATTTCAGCGGTAAAAGGTTGGTTAGTAGCACGCTTAAATTTATGTAATCAGGGCACCATGGGAGAGAAAAGCTCGACAGAACAGTAACCATGGAAATATTTGTAGAAAAGACAGAGGCAAGCCACATCACTTCGGTGAGAAAGTGAGTGAAGTTGAGATGCCAAGTCAGGAACGATTAGATTGCAGATACTTCTTTGGATTTTGTCAAAGAACCTCGAGATGAACGGCTGGGGCACCAGACCAGATATAGCAACAATAATCAGTACATGGACGAATGTTAGATTTGTAGATATGTAGAATGGACTCAGACGAAAAGAAAACTTCTGGCACGGAACAGTAAGCCAACTTTCCTTGCAGCTGATGCAGCTACTGATTCAATGTAGTTGTTCCACTTCAATTCATTCGAAAGCGTAAGACCAAGAAAGCTGAGAGAGACATTCTCCTGGAGTTTAGCATCAACCATGCTAATGGCGGGTAGGGAATTATCTCTGCTTTTGGCTAAATAAGAACAGTTTTATTTTGGAAGCATTAAAATTTGCAAGCAATTTCCTACCCCATGTAACCACTGATTGAAGGTCCTTTTCGAGAGAAGCGACCAGGTCCACTTTGTCAGCGCTGCTGGGCTTACTATTGAGACAGGAGTAAATGGTAGTGTCATCTGCGTAGATGCCTACTTAAGAATTAGGAAGATCATTGATGAAAACCAGAAACAGTGTAGGACCCAGGGTAGAGGCTTGGGGAACACCAACATTCGTATGAAAGGAACTGGAAAGAGAACCCGTTTAGGACGATTTTCATTTCAAGGTTTGATAGGAATGATTGGATTAAATCAAATAATCGTCCTTTAATACCGTATTCATGAAGCTTACGTAGAAGGCCGGCATACCAAACCCGATCAAACGCCTTTTATGTAGCCTTGTTTGGTGACCCGTCTAGAGACCATATATGGCAACAGTATACAATGCAAGGACGAATGGCATTGTAAATGTGAAGGATGGGCTCAACCGAGAAAAACCTTCTGGCGGGACATAGAGAACCAACTTTTCTTGCAGTAGATGCAGCTACTGATTCAATATAGTTGTTCCCCCTCATGTCAATGGAAAACATGAGACCAAGATGGCGCAGAGAGACACTCTCGTGTAGTTGAGCATCAGCCATGCTGATAGGAAGCAGGGAGGTTTCCTCATGGTGGTTAAATGAGAGCAGTTTCATTTTGGAGGCATTGGAATTTACAAGCCATTTCCTGCCCCTGTCAACCACAGATTGGAGGTACTTTTCGAGACCAACGGCCAGGTTAACTTTGTCAGCAATTTACTATTAAGACAGGAGTAAATGGTAGTGTCATCTGCGTAGGTGCCTACTTGGAAGCTGGTGACATAAGATCATTGGACCCAGAATAGAGCCTTGGGGGACACCCGTATTCATAAGAAAGGGTCTGGAAGCGTGCCTGTTCAGAATGACCTTCATTTCGCGATTTGAAAGGAATGATTGGATTAAATCAAATAATCGTCATGTAATACCGTAGCCCTGAAACTTACGCAGATGACCAGCATGCCAAACCCTGTCAAATGCCTTCGAGACATCTAGAACCACAGCTGAAGCTTCACAGTTCTTATCAAGAGCTTGATACACAGTGATGGCTCTTAGCACATCATCGGTAGACCAGGCAAAGCTGAATCCATATTGTTTGTCAGAGAGTAGGTCTTAAAAACAGGGACTACAGAGGAGGACTTCCAACACGCTGGAAGGCAAGAAGTGTCAAGGCAATAGTTATATAGTTTGGAGAGAACTGGGGCCAGTTCAGGAGCACATTTCTTTTAGGACAATGGCTGGTATTCCATCACCTCCACTTGCCTTATGGGGGTCTAATTTAGAAATTATGTCGAACGACTTCGAGATATCTAGAGCCACAGCTCGAGCTTCACCGTTCTTATCAAGAGATTGATACATATATTCAGCGATGACCGGAAGCACGTCAGTGGTAGACCCGGGCAAAGCGGAATCCATATTGTTTATCAGAGAGTAGGTCTTGAGGGGTAAGATGCTTAACGACTTCAGTATTGATTAAAACTTCGAAGTCTTTGTCGAAAAGTGGTAGGTGTCTGATAAGGCGGTAGTTAGAAGGGTCAAAAGGTTCACCGGAGTTTTTAAATACAGGGACTACAGACGAGAACTTCCAACAAACTGGAAAGCAGGAAGTATCGAGGAAATATCTGTCTATATTTCTGAGATGAGGTATTATGTACACTATTTACATTATTCGGACTATTGTCCTCATCTTTGTCGCCATATTTATTACAACGTTTCGGCCTTTCTGTATCTGTCTATATTTCTGAGATAAGGTATTATGTACATTATTTACATTATTCGGACTATTGTCCTCATCTTTGTCACCATATTTATTACAATGTTTCGGCCTTTCAGTATCTGTCTATATTTCTGAGATGAGGTATTATGTACACTATTTACATTATTCGGACTATTGTCCTCATCTTTGTCACCATATTTATTACAACGTTTCGGCCTTTCAGTATCTGTCTATATTTCTGAGATCAGGTATTATGTACACTATTTACATTATTGTCTTCATCTTTCTCTTAGTACAAATTTAGTGTCTCTGATACAGGCCGGTCGCAGGGATTCGTCCCTGCGCTGGTAGTATCGCAGCTAAGACTAGCTATGACCAGCTAAAGACCAGCTTGGACAAGCTAAGACCAGCCAAAGCCAAAGTACTGCGGCCCGGGTGAAAACTCGGGTCCACTCCCCCTCCGTTCCCATATTTAAAAACCGACCTTGTGTCACAACCTGGCCCTGTGGGAGGTCAAGTAGATACCTAGTACAAATTTAGTAAAAACGAGTTAAATTTCATAGAGACGAAAAAATATAATAAATAGCAAGTTTACATGAAACATAAATTACATTAAAAAATGTGGAGTCATCCATTATTTACGGTCTGCAAGATTCATTTCATTATCATCGGCAATTTGGCTAAAGTAAGGATACTGAGCTGTTGCGTGACATCTGCCCTTCTTTACGCCATTGTGAAATGGACAAAGTCCGAAATTATTTTTTAAGACATTTATTTTATCTTATTTTTTTTTATGTTTAACATTCTTTTTATATATTCAAATATTTAAGTAAATGCTCTGTTTATAATAAACAGTATTAACAACATTTACCGGCCTGAACGTCCGAGAAATTGTCATAGAAAATATGTGTCTTCCAACAGGAATCGAATCTGTATCTTATATGGAAACGTCATATAGCCTGATGTGCTTTTACCGATTTGGCCACAGAGGAGCGTTTCGGGTAGCAAGGTCGATTTTAGTGTTTTTAAACTACAATTTTACATGATTTTCTCACGTACGTTCATATCTGCTCGATCCAAATGTAAACAAATGACGTCACACATTATGAGATGGTCAAAGTCCGACAGTTATTTTAAGACATTTTTATAGGACGCATATTTTCTATGACAATTTCTCGGGCATTCAGGCCGGTAAATGTTATTAATATTGTTTATTATAAACAGAGCATTTATAGATACAAATATTTAAGTAAATGCTCTGTTTATAATAAACAGTATTATTATAAACAGGGCATTTACTTAAATATTTGTATCTAAGAACATATAAACATAAAAGAAAAATGTCTTAAAATAATTGTCGGACTTTGTCCATTTCATAATGTGTGACCTCATTTGTTTACATTTGGATACGCATCGGAGCGGATATGAATGTACGAGAGAAAATCATGGAGAATTGTAGTTTAAAAACAGTAAAATCGACCTTGCTAACCGAAACTCTCCTTTGTGGCTCAATCGGTAAAAGCACGTCAGGCTATATGACGGTTCCGTATAGGATACAGGTTCGATTCCTGTCGGAGGACGCATGTTTTCAATGAAAATTTCTGGGACATTTATTATGAACAGAGCATTTACTAAAATATTTGTATCTATAAAAAGAACGTACAGACATAAAAAAATATCTTAATATATATATATATGTGTATAGTCCTGCTGCACTTGCATGCAA
>OZ038507.1:61424897-61507397 GCA_964036315.1 Acanthosepion esculentum
CTCAGACAATAACAATTAATATCGTATTTATTGTCTGTGAAAATTATAAAATATAAAACAACTTTGATAAAAACTTATCCCTACTTTTCTGACGAAAACAATGCCGTTCTGAACATTTTGGCCGCAACTATATATATATATATATATATATATATATATATATATATTATTCCAGGATCATTTTCAACTTATTAAAAATTATCTTCGCCCTCTCTAACCTTTTAATTTTCTTTCCTAGAGTAACACGGTGCCTCGGGGGTTTCATATACGATTTCATTTTTAAGTTTTTTGTTCCCCTGCTCTTTGGACTGTCGTAGCTGAAGCTCTTCTCTCACGTCTCAAACGTCTTATGAATGGGTTGGATCTCTTTTAATTGATCTCTTTAGGTCTAAGTTGAAATGATCAGGAGGTCACAACAGGAAGTTGTGACCTCCTGATCCAGTTTTCCTCTCTACTGTTCCCTCTTTTTTAAAAACTTATTCGCCGTTCTCTTGATGGTTCTTGAATGGACTTTGAAGATGGAAGCTGGAGTATGAATGTTTATACCATTACTGAAGACCTGAATGATCTTTTTCGTCTCACCATTGCTCAGTTGGGTGGACAGTGCGTCTGATACATAACGATTTTAGCCTGCTCTCTTTCTAGGTGAATAACGCAAAGTGCTTCTTACTGAAAAATGGTGTCAAGATGGTTAAACGTCGTATCTGAAGACCTGGAAAAAAGAAACTAAATTAGTTTAAGATTTTTTAGATATTAAACATTTTGTGGGATGGAAAATTATGGTGTTATACAATTTGGACAATTTTGCTGGTACACCTGGTATATATATATATATATATATATATATATATATATATATATATATATATATATATATATATATACTCCTTGTGTATATATATATATATATATACTCCTTGTATGTATATATATATATATATATATATATATATATATATATATATACGCCTTGTATATATATACATATATATATATATATATATATACGCCTTGTATATATATACATATATATATATATATATATACGCCTTGTATATATATACATACATATATATATATATATATATATATATATACAAGGCGTATATATATACGCCTTGTATATATATACATATATATATATATATATACATATATATATATATATATATATGTATATATATACAAGGCGTATATATATATATATATATATATATATATATATATATATATACATACAAGGAGTATATATATATATATATATACACAAAGAGTATATATATATATATATATACACAAGGAGTATATATATATATATATATATACAAGGAGTATATATATATATATATATATATATATATATATATATATATATATATATATACTCCTTGTATATATATATATATATATATACTCCTTGTGTATATATATATATATATATACTCCTTGTGTATATATATATATATATATACTCCTTGTATGTATATATATATATATATATATATATATATATATATATATATATACGCCTTGTATATATATACATATATATATATATATATATATGTATATATATATATATATATATGTATATATATACAAGGCGTATATATATACGCCTTGTATATATATATATATATATATATATATATGTATGTATATATATACAAGGCGTATATATATATATATATATATGTATATATATACAAGGCGTATATATATATATATATATATATATGTATATATATACAAGGCGTATATATATATATATATGTATATATATACAAGGAGTATATATATATATATATATATATATATATATATATATATATATATATATATATATATATATATATGTATGTATAACAGTTTTATTGTCAAAATCATTTTTATTATTAAGTAAGAGTAAAGAGCAAAGGGTTTCGTCATTATTAAATTAAATTTTTTAATCCGTTTTAGAAACTTCAAAATTTTGGTTAAATATTTCGTCTTTCTTGCGTCAGTTGATGACCATGAATTATTATGGGAAATTCTAGCGTGTTTATTTTTCCTGTAAAAATACATTGATTTGGAAATTTCTGCAAAAATGAAATAATTATCGGATTTTAATTAAACTTTCATTACTTATTCACAAATGAAATGAAATGATTTTTAGAAATGTTTCTTTCTTAGAAAATCTCGGTAAAAAAAAAATTGTTTTTGCAATCGTTTACCCCCTTCACTCCCCACCCACACACATGCACGCGCTTATTTAATTTTATGAAAGTTCGAGAAATTAATTTTTGTACTGTTTAATGTTCATATTAGGTATACGCAGAACTCCTTTAAGGACTCCTTGGAGTTATACACGGAACTCCTTGTAGGACTCCTTGGATTTATACACGAAACTCCTTGAAGGACTCTTGGATTTTCCTGCTTATGTGTCATGGTGCAGAGTCCTGTTGCCAGACATAGGGGCTTCCAGTATCCCCCCCCTCTTGACGACCCAGTGCAGCACTAGCCCTTCTCGGTAATCTAGTCCGGCGATCAATTTAGTGCAGTCGAAGTACTACCGAGGAAAGGTCATCAGAATAATTACCTTGAAAATATTTATAGAAGCGACAAAGAGAAGCTGCATTATGGCGGTAAGAAAGTGATTGAAACCAAGATGCCGGGTCAGTACCGATAACTTTGCCGATTCTTTTTTTTTCTTTTTTTTTTCAAGTTATACATAGCAGAAGCATCAGATCAGATGTGGCAACAATATTCGATGCACCCACGAATGGTAGACTTATAAACACGCAAGAATAAATTGTCTAATACTGTTGAGATGTTGAGTGTTTCCACGTGAGTATATGGTAATAACGAACCAACACAGTCGTAGGGAAAAATACTGGTATATTCAGAGAGGTATTTACATCAGAGAGATTAGTAGTAGAACGAACGTAGGTTAGTAGTAACAATAAGTGATAGGAATAAAGTCCAACGGTATCTTCCGGTCGAGAAACGGAAGTTGTAACTGATCACTACAGAAGTCTCACTCTGCACTACACTACACTACACTACACTGCTCCACTATTCTGCTACACTTGTTCTCAGTCTCTAGAACTACTGTTCTATTTATAATAGTAGGATCAGTCCATTGTGGTTGTGGAGGTGGGTGCGCCCCAACAAATACAATATAGTGAAGCCACGTTCCTAGCAGCAGGCTTAGCAATCATTGATCGAATATTATCTTTCCGCTTCATGTTCGTTGAATACGTGAGACTGAAGAAGTTGCAGCGAGTCGCTCTCCTGGAGGTTAGCATCAGCCATGCTGATGGAAGGAAAAAAAAAAGGTTCTTCAAAATGTTTAATAGAGATCAGTTTCGTTTTAGGGGCGTTAAAATTAACAAGACATTTCTTGCCCCAGTTAACAACAGATTGCATGTCATTTAGGAGATAAGCTGGCAATTTGACCTTATCAAACCTATCAGATTTTCCATTATTTTTTTTATCCCGTGCCCGGGTCGTAGGAGGCACCATGTGTACTGCAGGTAGAAGTGGTGTTTCTTGGGCAAGATAGCTTGACGGAGCCCAACTCTCTCCAGGCCAGTTTTGAATTCAGAGTTTTTCCTTTTCCTAGACCGGTTGCTAGCCAAGGCTATATAACCGAGTCTGCCCTGCTATTTACCCATAGTTGGAGGGAGAAGAAGAGGATTCCCACTGTTCCCAAGGACTGGGGGGAGAAGAAGAGCATCCATACCTTTCCCAATTACTGGAATTCGAACTTGGCTCTCCGATTCCCGAATCCGAGCCGCTATCCATTACTCCACCGTGCCTTTCCATTAAGACAGAAGTAATTAGTTATGTCATCAGCATGGATACAAAGTCAAGAATTGATGACCGGTCATTTATTAAAAACTAGGGACAAAGTAGTTCTGAGGATAGGGCCCTGGGGACACACGCATTTATATATCGAAAGATCTAGAAGAGTGACTATTCAAGACAAAGTTGATTTCACGCCCCAGTTAGCGACAGATTATAGGTCATTTTCGAGATGACCCATCGTCCCATCAGTCTTCTACCCCTCCTCGGCAAAGCCTTCGAGGTTTTAATCAATGCCGAAGTAGTTAAGCATCTCACCTCCCACGATCTGCTCTCTGACAAACAATACGGTTTTCAGTTTACCCGGTCTACCGCTGATGTGCTAACGGCCATAACTGAATATGTATACCAAGCTCTTGATAATAACAACGAAGCTCGAGCTTTTGCTCTTGATATATCGAAGGCATTTGACAGAGTTTGGCATGCTGGCCTTTTACGTAAGCATCAGGGATACATACATATTCAGTTATGGCCGTTAGCACATCAGCGGTAGACCGGGTAAACTGAAAACGGTATTACAGGACTATTATTTGATTTAATCCAATCATTCCTGTCTAACAGTGAAATGAATGTTTTCTAATCTGAGTCCATCCTTCACATATACAAATCTACCATTCGCCCATGCATGGAATACCGTTGCTGTTGTTCATGATGGCGGTAGTCTTTGAGTATAGAATCCAGAGGTTGGCAGTGAATATTTCGAAGACAGTAGGGAAGCGTAGTTCCGGCTAGCAGTGGATATCTCGATTCAGTTGCAGAGCGTAGTTCTTTCTTCTGTTCTGGTCATCTTTGGTTCTGACAGGTTCGCATTGGACATACGTAGAGAGTAACCAAAATGGCCGCCTTTATACAAGACGGATTGAATATTTTACGCCTCCTGATTGGTCAATATTCTTTTCAGGAACTATAAAGTGAGTCAAGTCATTTGGGTTTGCTCACTAGTCTATAAATACACAAAATAATTTAACAGTTGCCATATATGGTCTGGTGTTCCGTCTGTTCATCTCGAGGCTCCTGACAAAATCCAAAACGGATATACAATGTGATCGGTTCTGACTTGGGGTTTCGACTCCAGTCACTTTCCCACAGAAGTAATGTAGTCTTGGGCTTGCAAGCTGTACCGCGTAGGAGTTGGGTGCAGATTTAGCCTCCATCCGGGCGAGACAGGTGCTAAAAAAAACATCAACCGCTCGGTTTTTCTCCTGCAAACCGACTGAAGGACTGCCACTTTCGTCGCTGTATGAAGTGATGTCACTAAGCGACCGTTACGTTACCCACATGACCTCATCTCCACCAAAGGGTGATAAGCAACATAGAAACAACAAAAAATGCCTAAATGTCGCTTATTGATCCTCACTTTTCAAAGCCAATCGTGGGCAAAGCGTTGGAGACGGAGACGCATTTATTCATGTAACTATCAAGATTGAAAAAGAATTGAATGTCTATTTATTTACGATACTTTCAGATATAAAAACCACATTCCTCTGCAGTCACAAGAGAGCTGAATTCCTCTTCATCGAATCCATCAACACACCGTGTGCATTCAATACATATGCATGCGCATCGGAAGCGGATTTACATTCTGGCAAATGTTTTCACACTGCAAAAGAAACAGGTAGGATGGGTTACCATGCAGACAAAGCCACCGGACGAGGAAAGCATATGTTGGAAACATTTGACAAGTCACCATTTTGTGGTAAGTGGCTTATTTTTCTTTCGGCTTACGACCATATCACGTTTACGTACGATCACCGATTTTCGAGCCCGGTCAGTAGCTAGATGGGCGAACGCTTGGGAATACCAGGTGCTGTAAGCTTGGATATGCGGATGGTATGGCTTACGACAGTATCACGTTGAATCACCGATTCTCGTACGATCACCGAAGTTAAGCAACGTCGAGCCTGGTCATTGCCTAGATGGGTGACCGCTTGGGAATACCAGGTGCTGTAAGCTGGATGTGCGGATGGTATGGCTTACGACAGTATCACGTTGAATCACCGATTCTCGTACGATCACCGAAGTTAAGCAACGTCGAGCCTGGTCATTACCTAGATGAGCGATCGCTTAGGAATACCAGGTGCTGTAAGCTTGGATATGCGGATGGTATGGCTTACGACAGTATCACGTTGAATCACCGATTCTCGTACGATCACCGAAGTTAAGCAACGTCGAGCCTGGTCATTGCCTAGATGGGTGACCGCTTGGGAATACCAGGTGCTGTAAGCTTGGATATGCGGATGGTATGGCTTACGACAGTATCACGTTGAATCACCGATTCTCGTACGATCACCGAAGTTAAGCAACGTCGTGCTTGGTCATTACCTAGATGGGTGACCGCTTGGGAATACCAGGTACTGTAGGCTTGGATGTGCAGGTGGTGTAATAGATAACGGCTTGAAATTGGAAATGGGAGAACCGAGTCCAATTCCAATCAGGTTCGTTATATTAACTCACGCGAAAATGCTCTTGGGAAAGATATGAATCCATCTCTTCTCCCCCCAGATATGGGTTAATTAGTATAAATTGTATCATTAAATTATTATTATAGCAAAAATATTCTTATAATCTAAAAATATTTTCTGGCATTAAATAGTGTGCCAGTAGTTGGTAATGCGTAAAATAAATCGTTTAAACTTTTTTTTTCTTTCATCTTTACTAAGCGGAAACTGTTCAAACATACAGTAGGGCCCTATCTCAGCTTTTCATCAACCTGACAATGACACCGTAGGTTGCGCATCGGTTCTTGTTGTAGCATACCTATGGACGATAATGGGTATGTCCCCATTCACATAAATACAGTAATAAATACTGTATGTGTATCTGCAGCTGGAGATTCGTCTCCAGCTGTGCTGGTCAAACTCTCTGCCTTCGGGCAGAGAGAATCCTAAGACGAGGCTATTTCGAAGGGCAAAGTTACGTCTCGGGAAACATCTACCCGACCCAGTTTTATACAGGGTCTACGGGGAAATTTTGGTCAAGCCTACGGGTTCGGATACCCCACATTAAATTCGGCCTTGTGCCACATCTGAGCGCGTGGGGCGTTGGTAGATATCTTACAGTTGGAGATTCATTGTGGAATTCACTTGACTCACTTCTCGCACTTGACTACTACTACTACGCGCCGCTGGCGATTCTTGTATGTGTTGTTCTTGTCCTAAGTATTATCGTTCATTACCAACCTTCGTGTGATTATTCTATTCAGGTTAGAATAGGATACTATAGTCTTCCTTCGCGTCGGTGTGCCCAAAAACTGAGAAAAATCCATTGCAAGTTCACACGGAAAACCAAAGGTGAAACGTCACTGGGAGAAAAGAAGGCATGAATCCTGTTTTTCATATATTTCGTTGTTTATTTCATGGATTCCGTTGCACAGTCTTGGTAGGTAGGTAGACACCTGGAGACAACTTCTGTCCCTGCTGCCATGTCAATCAGATCAGCTTTTCCTTTCAACCAGTGAGAACTCTGTCGTTTACCACCTTTCTGTCTATCTTTGCATCAGGTTCCGCGGCTTTGGAACCCACTATATTGAGAGACAGTCTGTCCCTGTCAGCGGACAGTTCCGAACTATCTCTCAATCCCAATTGTTACAGTTAATATAGGTTCGTGACCGGAAATCTCCAATGTCCATTTTGTTGTCACATAACCCCAAGAGTTTTCATTTATTTATTCACTTTGCATCACTTTTCTGTTACAGCCTACCATTACCAGGTGGATATTTCCGGTCTGTCCACAATCAATGGATTCATTTATATGACTCTTTTCGGAACAAAGGGCAAGTCCGATTTGATTGATATCACTGGGTAAGTAAATATTGCGTTTGTTTTCTTTGCACTGGAAAACATCTGTGGATATTTAAACAAGAACATTAACAACTGGGTTGGTGAGGCTCAATTACTACTACAAGCTTCTATGATGCGGCATCTTATATGCCTAATCTTAGAAAAAAAGAGTATAGTTAATTTTCAACTATTCCTTCCCTACGTGTTACGCTTTTCGTTCCAATAGTAACCATTCGTATTTTGAAATAAGGGGTTTCACGAATAAAAAATATTTAGTTCGTTTTCAGCATTTTCATCCCTATGGTAAGGGTTGGTATTCAAAATTAAGAGATTTTCCGGATAATAATTTTAAAAAAATAGTCTATTACTAAGATTTCTCTCTCTAGGTATCACGCTTTTCGTATCTATAGGATTGATTCAAAAGACTGTCCCCAAAATGCAACTTAAAAATCGGCGATACCAGGATCAATAAAGTACAAAAAATTTAAATATTTAAGTGTTTTAACAGAAGAGGAAAAGTACGACACTGAAATCTGAACACGTATTGGGATAACAAAAGATGCTTTCCAAAAGCTAAGCAGAGTATTAAAAGATAGAAAAATTTTGGTAGAAACGAAAGAAAAGAGTACTGAATTGTTACGTGATATCTATCCTCCTGTATGGCAGTGAGTGCTAGACAATCTCTTCAAAGATGAAGAAAAGACTGACAGCAACAGAAACGTGGTTATACAGAAGGATGCTGAGGATACCATGGACCGAAAATATGAGCAACGACGAAGTTTTAGAGAAAATGGAAACAAAAAGGACACTTATACTTGACATCGGGAAGAGAGAAAACCATGGATCAAACATGAAGAAGAGACTTGAAGCAACAGAAATGTGGTTCTACAGAAGCATGCTGAGAATACCATGGATCGAACATGAAGAAGAGACTTGAAGCAACAGAAATGTGGTTCTACAGAAGCATGCTGAGAATACCATGGACCGAACATGTGAGCCACGACGAAGTTTTAGAGAAAATGGAAACAAAAAGGACACTTATACTTAACATCGGGAAGAGAGAATACCATGGACGGAACATGAAGAAGAGACTTGAAGCAACAGAAATGTGGTTCTACAGAAGCATGCTGAGAATACCATGGACCGAACATGTGAGCCAAGACGAAGTTTTAGAGAAAATGGAAACAAAAAGGAAACTAATACTTAACATCAGGAAGAGAGAGTTGAAACTTCTAGGTCATAACGAGGAAGAAGAGCTTGGAAAATCTGGTACTCACAGGACAGATGGCGGGCAAGAAGAACAAGGGGGAACAATGTATAACATACTTGACGAGGTTGGATGGCGGAACTGGGTTTAGGAGAAATAACAATAAGACAAAATTGATAGCGAGCTACAAAGTTCAGAAAATTGTGGAGAGCCATGATCGCTTACCTACTGAGGGGACATGCCACATAAAGAAAAACTAACAGTGAATGTGAACACAGTTGCCCGGTGTGTAATTCGTTTTTTTAAAAAAGGCATTTTCCGAATAAAAAGTGCTCAATCTATCTTTCAGCATTTCTCATTCTACGTCTCAGGCTTCTTTTTGCCTGTAGTACCGATTCGCATTTTGGAATAACGCATTTGCCGAATTAAAAAAAAAAAGTCCAGTGTATTTCCAAACTTTCTCACCCTACCTATGACGCTTTTCGTCACTGTACTATTGATTTGTATTTTGAAATAAGACATTTCCCGAATTTAAAAATTTCTCACACTACGTATTACGCTTTTTATTCCCATAGTACAGATTCGTAGAATGAAATATATAATTTCTCGAATAAAAATAATCAGTTTATTTCCAACCATTATCTTCCTGCGTATGACACTTTTCATCTCTGTAAGATTGATTCGTATTTTGAATTAAGGGATTTCCCGAATAAAACCAAGTCTTTCAGTCTATTTCTAAAATTTCTCTCCCTATGTATGACGCTTTTCGTCTCTATACTACTATGTATTTTTTTAAATAAGGCATTTTCGAAATAAAAGATGATCTGTATATTTCTAGCATTTCTCTTCATACGTGCCAGGCTTTATTTTTACATATAGTACCGGTCTGTATTTTGAAATAAGGCAATTTCCGAACTAAAAAATCCAGTTCATTTTCAACCTTTCTCTCCCTACGTATGACGATTTCTTCACTGTATGATTGAGTCGTATTTTGAGATAAAACATTTACCGAATTTTTTAAAAAGTTTAGTCAATTTCCAAACTTTCTCGTCCTACATATTACGCTTTTCATCCCTGATTTGTATTTTGGAATATGGAATTTCTCGAATAAAATGTTAAGTCTATTTTTAGCTATTCTCTCCCTGCGCATGAGAGATTTTGCCCCTGTAGAACTGAGTCGTATTTTGAAATAAAGGATTTCTTGAATAACGAAGACAAAGGAGAGCCCTTGTATTTTTATAAATATTATGATCGTATTGCCGTTCCAGTCGGAGTATATGACTGGGTTACATCCGCGTTTCACAGCGTTCTTGTTCACAATACTTTTGCCGATTGTACCTCTGCAAGTATAAGCTTGCTTCCTTAGATTTTAAAACTTATTTATTTTACGCAAGAAATATTTATTTTTCAACACAATCTCCTTTCTTATCTATTATCTTAATTCATTTGGTTGGTTGGTTATTTCAACATCATCACATATTGTTTAATGTCGAATAATGAAATAATACACAGATATAGTCTCAGTTTACACTAGGCAAGGGTTGAGGAATCGGAGAGCCGGGTTCGAATTCCAGTCGAATCCATTACATTCACTTACGTGCTAATACTCTTGGGAAAGGTATGAATACTCTTCTTCTCCCACCAGCTATGGGTAAATAGCAGGACAGACCGGGTTATGGTCTACCACTAAAAAAAGGCATGAATCCATTACATTCACTTACCCTTAGGAAAGGTATGAATCCTCTTCTCCTCCCATGAAAAAAATGGGTAAATAGCACAGACAGCACATGGACAGACCGGATTCTATAGCCTTGGATGGCAACTGGTCTACCGCAGAAAGAAATTACAATCTACTGCGGGAAAAAAATCTGACTCGTCAGTCATGTATCGAAAGACACATGATCGCCTAAGCGTTTATCACGCATGGCACATAACTGATTGAAAAAAACATTTAGACATATATTCGGTTTAAATGGTGGGGGGGGTAGTAACACCCACTTGATAGAAGATGTACTCGTCGACGTAGTTAATAAAATGATTGTTAAGTTAAAAGCTCTCTTTGTTGATACTTTTCATCTCTGAACCCAAAGAACATTTCGCGACACCGACCAAGAGAAGAAGATTGAAATAAAGCCACTAGGGGATCACCGGGCAGACGAGACGGGGTAAGCCTTCCACCCAACCCCAATGAAGAGTATACATTAATTAATTAATGTGTTAATGGATTTCTGTTGTAAGAATTTGTAAAGCAGTAATTAAGGCAGGTGGTGGTTTTATTGACGAAAACAAAATATGATCCTGTTGTATGATAATTCCTTATAGTTAAGTGCTTATTTTGTCAAAATAAAAGCAAATACACTGAAATTTTTTTTATTTAAAAAAAAATGCAGAAATATCTCATTTTAAGTTGTAAAAGCAAATACACTGAGATTTTTTTTATTTAAAAAAAAATACAAAAATATCTCATTTTAAGTTGTTTTTTTTTTTTTTTTAAAGAAATACAGGGTGGCCCAAACTGTTTTGATTGTTGCGTATATATATACGATCCCTTGCTAAAGGATTTGTACATTGTACTTTGTTTTGTTAATATATAAGAGGTGGATCTTTCGTACTAAAGTCAATTTCATTCACTGTTTCAGACACAACAAATTGTTGACCCCACACGATCACTTCGTCACATCGATGAAGGCCCGGACGGACATTGGAGAGCTGAAGGGCGTAGAAATCAAATACGTCGAGACAGACAGTCTCATTGGTTTTATTTTCAACGATGAGTGGACGTTGGAATCGCTGAGCATCTTTGGGGGTGTCACCCAAAAGCTGTAAGTTGAGTTCAGGCAATTCGTAGAGACGTAGGGAAATTCTGATAGAAATGATAGACGCGGATTATTTGGAATGAACATGGGCCACATTAAATATCCTCTTCAGTAGCACAGATCTGTGACGGGTGTAAGCTAATTCTCTGACTCATAATGTATCCACACACCCAGAGAGAAACTATAGGTCTTATTCGCTACAGAGGGAATATAAGGCGAAGTGAGGTTCTTTCATTACTAGCAAGTTGATAAGATTGGAACTGCGTTAAGGTGAAGAGAAAGTAAGAATCTGTAGTTGTTTTTTTGTTTTTTTATCTTATGTCCGGATTGAGGTCAACGGAGTCATATGCTGACGCCCGATTCCAGCAAAGTAACCTGATAAGAAGAAAGAGTGCCTCGTTTTGGAATTGTAGGTCGAGGTCAGCTGATTTCATCTCTTTTTTTAAATTATGAGAAATTTTATTTTATTTATTTTGCATAATGACAACGAATCATCCACGCCCAGAAGCGGAGTTTCTAAATGAAATAGTGGAAGTCATTCTGTGAGAATAAGACTGCAGATCAGCTTGGCAGTTTCTTGACCGTAACCATTTGTTTATGACCCTTCGGGGCTGACCCAATGTCCATCTCTGTTCCCGAGCAGGGGTAGTGCGGAGCATCATGTGTCATGTGCCGAGAGTGTTGTTTTTTATGCTTAGGATTTTGTGACGTACATGGCTATTAATAATTAAGTATAACTCAAGACTTCAATGTTAAGATAAAACAGTACCTAATTACAACTGCAAATAAATACTTAACAAGAACAAAGAAGTAAAAGTCAACCAAAGATAATTAACCATTTCAGTGAATACTTTGTTAGTAGCGCGGCTCGGCTTAACGTCCGGTAAATCCTAAATCAAAACCCAAATCATCGATGCACAATAATTCACACTAATTCGACTGGATCGTTCCACTCAATAATCACTGCAGTCAGTAGCCTGACACCCCTATTTATACACCTGACGGAAAACATATATTCATATGTCCAGAGTGTCACGCTCGAACCTCGGTGTCAGTAGTTCTTCATATCTGACAAAGGATGAGGGAGCAAAAGCGTTTTGGTAGTCATATAGATACTTAGAAACATCCTTAATTGGAGATTGTCTGAGTAGAGTGTGTCACTCATCTAGAAGTAATTTTGACTAGGTTATACGCTGTTTTATCGAAACCTTTTAAGATGGAGTAAGCATTTGGCTAGCTGGTATAATTTTATCTGACTGGATGAGTGTACTGGACTTCGTATATTTACACCCCAGCGTCACTTTGTTGATAATAATAATGACGATAATAATAATGATACTAAGCCAATAACATGTCTGTCCACCACGTATAAGTTGATCACGTCTGTCCTGACGAACCGTACTTTCTCCTTTTTCGAAGCAAGCAAGATTCTTCCAGTGGAACAGAAGGGATGCAGGAGAGGTTCATATGTCTGCAAAGATCAACTACTAATAAACAAAATGATTCTGGAAAATTGCAGGAGACGACGTAGAAATCTTAGAGCAACGTGGATTGATTATCGTAAAGCCTTTGATAGTGTGCCACACTCTTGGATCCTTAAGACTTTGCAAATGTACAAAGTTTCCCCTGTGGTAGTAAATTCCTTTAAGCACTGCATGGGAATGTGGAACACCACCCTATACCTAAATCACACCAGAGGCACTGCCATCTCCAACCGTCTGAATATCCGACGTGGAATCTTTCAAGGAGACTCCCTGTCACATCTTCTGTTTTGTCTCTCCTTCATCCCCCTTACGCATGAACTAAACAACAGTAGCTATAGTTACAAACTAAATAAGAAAGCATTCAATGACCTACTCTACATGAATGATCTCAAACTCATTGCGAAAGACGACAATGAGTTGAAGGGCCTCTTCAATACTGTAAAATGTTTCAGTGACGACATAGGTATGGACTTCGAATTAGATAAAAGTGCAAAAGTAACATTCGAGAATGGGAGAATTACAGAAACAACCTCAATAGACTTAGACTTTATCACAAAGATTAGGGAACTGGAAGAAGATGAAGCCTATAAGTACCAAGGAATTAGCGAAGGAGATGGAATAAAATATACCCAAATGAAGGAGAAAGTAAGAAAGGAGTATTACAGGTGTTTGCGTCTGGTACTAAATGCCGAGTTGGACTCAAAAAAAACAGAATATCAGCCGTAAAACCCTTGGCTGTCCCTGTGGTGCAATACGGCTTGAACATCCTTAACTGGACCATAGCTGATATTAATCGAATGGACGCCAAAACGAGAGAGCTTCTCACTTGCTACTGCATGCACCATCCCAAAGCTGATATTGGTCGTCTGTATGTGCCCAGATCCGAAGGCGGCAGAGGATTAGTTCAACTAGAACTGTCCTACAAAACTACGACAATTGGCCTTCAAAGATACCTGGAAACTACAGAACACTGGATGATGACATGTGTCAAAGAATATGAAAGTAGTAAGCGTCTTTATTCCGTAATAAAGGAAACCAACAAGTTCAAAATTGACTTTCAAATGGGTGCAGAAATACACGTAAAACATAATACACCGACTGAAGCTGCAAAATACTTAAAAAAGAGAGCAAAGACAAATGCAACCGACCAGATACAGAAACAATGGCAAGATAAACCGCTTCATGGCCAATTCTCTGCCCGTACCAAACAGGCTGATGTAGACAAACCCCGTATCCATCAGTGGTTACGTAGTACAGGGTTAAAAGCTGAAACCGAACGTTTTATCCTTGCTGCACAGGACCAATGCTTGTTAACTAGAAATTATCAAGCAATTTTGTGTGAGCCCAAAGTGCAGATTCTGTGATAAATATCCAGAAACAACTGATCATCTTGTATCAGGTTGCACGGTATTGGCACCCACTGAATTTAAAACCCGACATGACTGTGAGCCAACATCTGCACTGGAAAATCTGCAACTTCTACGGGAAGAAACTGAAAGAAATTGGTATGAACACCACTCGGTTATAGAGATAGCTCATGTTACAATTTTATGGGACAACACAATACACACAGAGAGAACAATCAAAGCCAATCGCCCAGACATTGTTATTAGAAACCGCAAACAAAGAAATTGCCTCCTTATTGATATGGCAGTCCCAGCAGGCTTCGAAATGCTATCAAAATACAAGAACCTTGAAATCGAAATCTCAAAAATAAGGCACATGGGAATATGAACAATCCCTGTTGTAGTTGGGGCCCTCGGATTGGTTGGAAAAGATTCCAGTAGACTAATTGAAGGAATTCCTGGAAGTCCATGCCTTAAAGAAATACAAAAGATTGTTCTCACAAGTACAGCCCACATCTTACGATGGGCCTTATCTATGTAAAATATGTTTTATTTTGTTTAAATAGTCAGTGGGAAATGTCATGGTGCCATTTCTAACCTTAGGTCTCTGGTTGGGACCCGGAAAGAAATGTGTACATACCAGAAATCAAAGAAAATAAAATGATAATAATAATAATGACGATAATAATGATAATGATAATAATAATAACGATAATAATAATAATGATAATAATAATAATAATAATGACAGTAATAGTAATAAGGATAATAATAATAATAACATTAATAATGACAATAATAATAATAATAATAATAATAAAAAGAAAGAAATAATAAGAGGAAATTTTTTCACTTGCTACCGCATGTTCATCCCGAATCTGATGTTGATCGCCTGTATGTGCCCAGATCCGAAGGAAGCAGAGGATTAGTTCAACTAGAACTGTCCTACAAAACTACAACAATTGGCCTTAAAGGATACCTGGAAACTACAGAAGACTGGATGATGACATGTGTCAAAGAACATGAAAGTAGTAAGTGTCTTTACTCCGTAATAAAGGAAACCAACAAGTTCAAAATGGAGTTTCAAATGGGTGCAGAAATACACGTAAAATACAATACACCGACTGAAGCTGCAAAATACTTTAAAAAGAGAGCAAAGGCAAATGCAGGTTTTATCCTTGCTGTACAGGACCAATGCTTGTTAACTAGAAATTACCAAGCACACATACTAAAGTATTGTGTTAGCCCCAAATGCAGATTCTGTGATAAATATCCGGAAACAATTGATCATCTTGTATCAGGCTCCACGGTATTGGCACCCACTGAATATAAAACCCGGCACAACAGAGTGGGTCAATATCTGCACTGGAAAATGTGCAAATTCTTCGGGAAAGAAACTGAAAGAAATTGGTTTGAACACCACCCAGATCCGGTCAAGGAGATAAGATCTTTTACAATTTTATGGGACTTTACAATACACACAGACAGAACACTCACAGCTAATCGCTCTGACATCGTGATTAAAGACCGCAAAGACAGAATGCGCCTCCTTATTGACATGACAGTCCCTCTTGACTGCAACGTATCTTTGAAGATCTTGAAAAAATCTATAAAAAAAGGACCTTGAAATCGAAATCTCAAATATGTGACGCATGAGGACATTAACAATTCCAGTTGTGGTCGGAGCTCTAAAAGAAATACAAAGCCTTAAAGAAATACAAAAAATTGTTCTCACGAGTACAGTTCACACTTTACGAAGGGCTTAATCTACGCAAAATATGTGCGTTTTTCCTTTCCAAAACTGCTCAGTGGAAAATGTCATGATGCCATTTATGACTTTAGGTCTATAGTCGGGAACCGGAAAGAAATGTGTACACAGCAGAAATCAAAGGAAATAAAACAATAATAATAATAATGATAATAATAACAAAAAATTCTACTCACTAGTACAGTTCATACACTGCAAAGGGCTTTATACATGTAAAATGTGTGTGATCTTTGTGTGAGGTTGTTTTTTGTTTTGTTTTTTTACAAAAATGATCAGTGGCGAATGTCCTGAAGCTATTTCTGACCTTAAGCCTCTGGTTGGGATCTGGAAGAAAAATATATATACAATAGAAATCAAAAGAAATAATAATAATAATAATAATAATAATAATAATATTGTTGATGATGACAATAATAATGTTGATAATTATGATGAAAATAACAATGCTAACAATGATTATGATGATGATATTAATAATAATAATAATAGATTAAACGTTAACATTGGGGGCCTAAATGCCAACAACCCAGAGGAGACACATGCAGAGGAAAAAATAGAAACCAACTGTAATAATCCCTTTGAGGTACACAAGCAAATAGAGGAAGATAATGACAAATATGTGAGAGAAATAGAGATGCAAAAAACATCCGATATAAATGGGAGAATGTAAAGATAATGTCTTTCAAAGAAAGGGCGAGAGTTCCAAAAGTGAGATGAAACCGGCAAGTGAAGGAAACCAAGCAATTATAAAAATAAAAGACGAAATTGAAAGACCGATGAACCAGACAGAAATTAATCATATTATATACGCGGCTTCGGCAACGATCGCAGAAATAATAGATGAGAAAGTAGAAATGCAACGTAACGAAAAAGAAAAATCCCAGTCTGGAAATAAAAATAGAAACCGAGATAAATAAACTACGAGGACAGTTGACATTTCTAAGTGAAGTAGACAAGGACACCAAAATGAAAGAAGGAAAAAAGAGAAACCGAGATGAATAAAGTACGAGGACAATTGTCATTTCTAAGTGAAGTAGACAAGGACACCAAAATGAAAGAAAGAAAAAATAGAAACCGAGATAAATAAACTACGAGGACAATTGTCATTTCTAAGTGAAGTAGACAAGGACACCAAAATGAAAGAAAGAAAAATAGAAACCGAGATAAATAAACTACGAGGACAATTGTCATTTCTAAGTGAAGTAGACAAGGACACCAAAATGAAAGAAAGAAAAATAGAAACCGAGATAAATAAACTACGAGGACAATTGTCATTTCTAAGTGAAGTAGACAAGGACACCAAAATGAGAGAAAGAAAAATAGAAACCGAGATAAATAAACTACGAGGACAATTGTCATTTCTAAGTGAAGTAGACAAGGACACCAAAATGAAAGAAAGAAAAATAGAAACCGAGATAAATAAACTACGAGGACAATTGTCATTTCTAAGTGAAGTAGACAAGGACACCAAAATGAAAGAAAGAAAAATAGAAACCGAGATAAATAAACTACGAGGACAATTGTCATTTCTAAGTGAAGTAGACAAGAACACCAAAATGAGAGAAAGAAAAATAGAAACCGAGATAAATAAACTACGAGGACAATTGTCATTTCTAAGTGAAGTAGACAAGGACACCAAAATGAGAGAAAGAAAAATAGAAACCGAGATAAATAAACTACGAGGACAATTGTCATTTCTAAGTGAAGTAGACAAGGACACCAAAATGAAAGAAAGAAAAATAGAAACCGAGATAAATAAACTACGAGGACAATTGTCATTTCTAAGTGAAGTAGACAAGGACACCAAAATGAAAGAAAGAAAAAATAGAAACCGAGATAAATAAACTACGAGGACAATTGTCATTTCTAAGTGAAGTAGACAAGGACACCAAAATGAAAGAAAGAAAAAATAGAAACCGAGATAAATAAACTAGGAGGACAATTGACATTTCTAAGTGAAGTAGACAAGGACACCAAAATGAAAGAAAGAAAAAATAGAATCCGAGATAAATAAACTACGAGGACAATTGTCATTTCTAAGTGAAGTAGACAAGGACACCAAAATGAAACAAAGAAAAAATAGAAACCGACATAAATAAACTACGAGAAACAATTGTCATTTCTGAGTGAAGTAGACAAGGACACCAAAATGAAAGAAAGAAAAAATAGAAACCGAGATAAATAAACTACGAGGACAATTGTGATTTCTAAGTGAAGTAGGCAAGGACACCAAAATGAAAGAAAGAAAAAATAGAAACCGAGGTAAATAAACTACGAGGACAATTGTCATTTCTAAGTGAAGTAGACAAGGACACCAAAATGAAAGAAAGAAAAAATAGAAACCCAGATAAATAAACTAGGAGGACAATTGTCATTTCTAAGTGAACTAGACAAGGACACCAAAATGAAAGAAAGAAAAAATAGAAACCGAGATAAATAAACTACGAGGACAATTGTGATTTCTAAGTGAAGTAGACAAGGACACCAAAATGAAAGAAAGAAAAAATAGAAACCGAGATAAATAAACTACGAGGACAATTGTGATTTCTAAGTGAAGTAGGCAAGGACACCAAAATGAAAGAAAGAAAAAATAGAAACCGAGGTAAATAAACTACGAGGACAATTGTCATTTCTAAGTGAGTAGACAAGGACACCAAAATGAAAGAAAGAAAAAATAGAAACCCAGATAAATAAACTAGGAGGACAATTGTCATTTCTAAGTGAACTAGACAAGGACACCAAAATGAAAGAAAGAAAAAATAGAAACCGAGGTAAATAAACTTGAGGACAATTGTCATTTCTAAGTGAAGTAGACAAGGACACCAAAATGAAAGAAAGAAAAAATAGAAACCCAGATAAATAAACTAGGAGGACAATTGTCATTTCTAAGTGAACTAGACAAGGACACCAAAATGAAAGAAAGAAAAAATAGAAACCGAGATAAATAAACTACGCGGAAAATTGTCATTTCTAAGTGAAGTAGACAAGGACACCAAAATGAAAGAAAGAAAAAATAGAAACCGAGATAAATAAACTACGAGGACAATTGTCATTTCTAAGTGAAGTAGACAAGGACACCAAAATGAAAGAAAGAAAAAATAGAAACCGAGATAAATAAACTAGGAGGACAATTGACATTTCTAAGTGAAGTAGAAAAGGACACCAAAATGAAAGAAAGAAAAAATAGAAACCGAGATACATAAACTACGAGGACAATTGTCATTTCTAAGTGAACTAGACAAGGACACCAAAATGAAAGAAAGAAAAAATAGAAACCGAGATAAATAAACTAGGAGGACAATTGTCATTTCTAAGAGAAGTAGACAAGGACACCAAAATGAAAGAAAGAAAAAATAGAAACCGAGATAAATAAACTACGAGGAAAATTGTCATTTCTAAGTGAAGTAGACAAGGACACCAAAATGAAAGAAAGAAAAAAAAACCGAGATAAATAAACTACGAGGACAATTGTGATTTCTAAGTGAAGTAGGCAAGGACACCAAAATGAAAGAAAGAAAAAATAGAAACCGAGATAAATAAACTAGGAGGACAATTGTCATTTCTAAGTGAACTAGACAAGGACACCAAAATGAAAGAAAGAAAAAATAGAAAGCGAGATAAATAAACTAGGAGGACAATTGTCATTTCTAAGTGAAGTAGACAAGGACACCAAAATGAAAGAAAGAAAAAATAGAAACCGACATAAATAAACTACGAGAAACAATTGTCATTTCTGAGTGAAGTAGACAAGGACACCAAAATGAAAGAAAGAAAAAATAGAAACCGAGATAAATAAACTACGAGGACAATTGTGATTTCTAAGTGAAGTAGGCAAGGACACCAAAATGAAAGAAAGAAAAAATAGAAACCAAGGTAAATAAACTACGAGGACAATTGTCATTTCTAAGTGAAGTAGACAAGGACACCAAAATGAAAGAAAGAAAAAATAGAAACCGAGATAAATAAACTACGAGGACAATTGTCATTTCTAAGTGAACTAGACAAGGACACCAAAATGAAAGAAAGAAAAAATAGAAACCGAGATAAATAAACTAGGAGGACAATTGTCATTTCTAAGAGAAGTAGACAAGGACACCAAAATGAAAGAAAGAAAAAATAGAAACCGAGATAAATAAACTACGAGGACAATTGTCATTTCTAAGTGAAGTAGACAAGGACACCAAAATGAAAGAAAGAAAAAATAGAAACCGAGATAAATAAACTAGGAGGACAATTGACATTTCTAAGTGAAGTAGACAAGGTAACCAAAATGAAAGAAAGAAAAAATAGAAACCGAGATAAATAAACTAGGAGGACAATTGACATTTCTAAGTGAAGTAGACAAGGACACCAAAATGAAAGAAAGAAAAAATAGAAACCGAGATAAATAAACTAGGAGGACAATTGACATTTCTAAGTGAAGTAGACAAGGACACCAAAATGAAAGAAAGAAAAAATAGAATCCGAGATAAATAAACTACGAGGACAATTGTCATTTCTAAGTGAAGTAGACAAGGACACCAAAATGAAAGAAAGAAAAAATAGAAACCGAGATAAATAAACTACGAGAAACAATTGTCATTTCTGAGTGAAGTAGACAAGGACACCAAAATGAAAGAAAGAAAAAATAGAAACCGAGATAAATAAACTACGAGGACAATTGTGATTTCTAAGTGAAGTAGGCAAGGACACCAAAATGAAAGAAAGAAAAAATAGAAACCGAGGTAAATAAACTACGAGGACAATTGTCATTTCTAAGTGAAGTAGACAAGGACACCAAAATGAAAGAAAGAAAAAATAGAAACCGAGATAAATAAACTACGAGGACAATTGTCATTTCTAAGTGAACTAGACAAGGACACCAAAATGAAAGAAAGAAAAAATAGAAACCGAGATAAATAAACTAGGAGGACAATTGTCATTTCTAAGAGAAGTAGACAAGGACACCAAAATGAAAGAAAGAAAAAATAGAAACCGAGATAAATAAACTACGAGGACAATTGTCATTTCTAAGTGAAGTAGACAAGGAAACCAAAATGAAAGAAAGAAAAAATAGAAACTGAGATAAATAAACTAGGAGGACAATTGTCATTTCTAAGTGAAGTAGACAAGGACACCAAAATGAAACAAAGAAACAGAGAAACCGAGATAAATAAACTAGGAGGACAATTGTCATTTCTAAGTGAAGTAGACAAGGACACCAAAATGAAAGAAAGAAAAAATAGAAACCGAGATAAATAAACTACGAGGACAATTGACATTTCTAAGTTAAGTCGACAAGGACACCAAAATGAAACAAAGAAAAAATAGAAACCGACATAAATAAACTACGAGAAACAATTGTCATTTCTAAGTGAAGTAGACAAGGACACCAAAATGAAAGAAAGAAAAAATAGAAACCGAGATAAATAAACTACGAGGACAATTGTCATTTCTACGTGAACTAGACAAGGACACCAAAATTAAAGAAAGAAAAAATAGAAACCGAGATAAATAAACTAGGAGGACAATTGTCATTTCTAAGTGAACCAGTCAAGGACACCAAAATGAAAGAAAGAAAAAATAGAAACCGAGATAAATAAACTACGAGGACAATTGTCATTTCTAAGTGAAGTAGACAAGGAAACCAAAATGAAAGAAAGAAAAAATAGAAACCGAGATAAATAAACTAGGAGGACAATTGTCATTTCTAAGTGAAGTAGACAAGGACACCAAAATGAAAGAAAGAAAAAATAGAAACCGAGATAAATAAACTAGGAGGACAATTGTCATTTCTGAGTGAAGTAGACAAGGACACCATAATGAAAGAAAGAAAAAATAGAAACCGAGATAAATAAACTAGGAGGACAATTGTCATTTCTAAGAGAAGTAGACAAGGACACCAAAATGAAAGAAAGAAAAAATAGAAACCGAGATAAATAAACTACGAGGAAAAATTGTCATTTCTAAGTGAAGTAGACAAGGACACCAAAATGAAAGAAAGAAAAAATAGAAATCGAGATAAATAAACTACGAGGACAATTGTCATTTCTAAGTGAAGTAGACAAGGACACCAAATGAAAGAAAGAAAAAATAGAAACCGAGATAAATAAACTAGGAGGACAATTGACATTTCTAAGTGAAGTAGACAAGGACACCAAAATGAAAGAAAGAAAAAATAGAATCCGAGATAAATAAACTACGAGGACAATTGTCATTTCTAAGTGAAGTAGACAAGGACACCAAAATGAAAGAAAGAAAAAATAGAAACCGACATAAATAAACTACGAGAAACAATTGTCATTTCTGAGTGAAGTAGACAAGGACACCAAAATGAAAGAAAGAAAAAATAGAAACCGAGATAAATAAACTACGAGGACAATTGTGATTTCTAAGTGAAGTAGGCAAGGACACCAAAATGAAAGAAAGAAAAAATAGAAACCGAGGTAAATAAACTACGAGGACAATTGTCATTTCTAAGTGAAGTAGACAAGGACACCAAAATGAAAGAAAGAAAAAATAGAAACCGAGATAAATAAACTACGAGGACAATTGTCATTTCTAAGTGAACTAGACAAGGACACGAAAATGAAAGAAAGAAAAAATAGAAACCGAGATAAATAAACTAGGAGGACAATTGTCATTTCTAAGAGAAGTAGACAAGGACACCAAAATGAAAGAAAGAAACAGAGAAACCGAGATAAATAAACTAGGAGGACAATTGTCATTTCTAAGAGAAGTAGACAAGGACACCAAAATGAAAGAAAGAAAAAATAGAAACCGAGATAAATAAACTACGAGGACAATTGACATTTCTAAGTTAAGTCGACAAGGACACCAAAATGAAACAAAGAAAAAATAGAAACCGACATAAATAAAATACGAGAAACAATTGTCATTTCTAAGTGAAGTAGACAAGGACACCAAAATGAAAGAAAGAAAAAATAGAAACCGAGATAAATAAACTACGAGGACAATTGTCATTTCTAAGTGAAGTAGACAAGGACACCAAAATGAAAGAAAGAAAAAATAGAAACCGAGATAAATAAACTACGAGGACAATTGTCATTTCTACGTGAACTAGACAAGGACACCATAATGAAAGAAAGAAAAAATAGAAACCGAGATAAATAAACTAGGAGGACAATTGTCATTTCTAAGAGAAGTAGACAAGGACACCAAAATGAAAGAAAGAAAAAATAGAAACCCAGATAAATAAACTACGAGGAAAAATTGTCATTTCTAAGTGAAGTAGACAAGGACACCAAAATGAAAGAAAGAAAAAATAGAAACCGAGATAAATAAACTACGAGGACAATTGTCATTTCTAAGTGAAGTAGACAAGGACACCAAAATGAAAGAAAGAAAAAATAGAAACCGAGATAAATAAACTAGGAGGACAATTGACATTTCTAAGTGAAGTAGACAAGGACACCAAAATGAAAGAAAGAAAAAATAGAATCCGAGATAAATAAACTACGAGGACAATTGTCATTTCTAAGTGAAGTAGACAAGGACACCAAAATGAAAGAAAGAAAAAATAGGAACCGACATAAATAAACTACGAGAAACAATTGTCATTTCTGAGTGAAGTAGACAAGGACACCAAAATGAAAGAAAGAAAAAATAGAAACCGAGATAAATAAACTACGAGGACAATTGTGATTTCTAAGTGAAGTAGGCAAGGACACCAAAATGAAAGAAAAAAAAATAGAAACCGAGGTAAATAAACTACGAGGACAATTGTCATTTCTAAGTGAAGTAGACAAGGACACCAAAATGAAAGAAAGAAAAAATAGAAACCGAGATAAATAAACTAGGAGGACAATTGTCATTTCTAAGTGAAGTAGACAAGGACACCATAATGAAAGAAAGAAAAAATAGAAACCGAGATAAATAAACTAGGAGGACAATTGTCATTTCTAAGAGAAGTAGACAAGGACACCAAAATGAAAGAAAGAAAAAATAGAAACCGAGATAAATAAACTACGAGGACAATTGTCATTTCTAAGTGAAGTAGACAAGGACACCAAAATGAAAGAAAGAAAAAATAGAAACCGAGATAAATAAACTACGAGGACAATTGTCATTTCTAAGTGAAGTAGACAAGGACACCAAAATGAAAGAAAGAAAAAATAGAAACCGAGATAAATAAACTAGGAGGACAATTGACATTTCTAAGTGAAGTAGACAAGGACACCAAAATGAAAGAAAGAAAAAATAGAATCCGAGATAAATAAACTACGAGGACAATTGTCATTTCTAAGTGAAGTAGACAAGGACACCAAAATGAAAGAAAAAAAAATAGAAACCGACATAAATAAACTACGAGAAACAATTGTCATTTCTGAGTGAAGTAGACAAGGACACCAAAATGAAAGAAAGAAAAAATAGAAACCGAGATAAATAAACTACGAGGACAATTGTGATTTCTAAGTGAAGTAGGCAAGGACACCAAAATGAAAGAAAGAAAAAATAGAAACCGAGGTAAATAAACTACGAGGACAATTGTCATTTCTAAGTGAAGTAGACAAGGACACCAAAATGAAAGAAAGAAAAAATAGAAACCCAGATAAATAAACTAGGAGGACAATTGTCATTTCTAAGTGAACTAGACAAGGACACCAAAATGAAAGAAAGAAAAAATAGAAACCGAGATAAATAAAGTAGGAGGACAATTGTCATTTCTAAGTGAAGTAGACAAGGACACCAAAATGCAAGAAAGAAAAAATAGAAACCGAGATAAATAAACTACGAGGACAATTGTGATTTCTAAGTGAAGTAGGCAAGGAAACCAAAATGAAAGAAAGAAAAAATAGAAACCGAGATAAATAAACTAGGAGGACAATTGTCATTTCTAAGTGAACTAGACAAGGACACCAAAATGAAAGAAAGAAAAAATAGAAACCGACATAAATAATCTACGAGAAACAATTGTCATTTCTGAGTGAAGTAGACAAGGACACCAAAATGAAAGAAAGAAAAAATAGAAACCGATATAAATAAACTACGAGGACAATTGTGATTTCTAAGTGAAGTAGGCAAGGACACCAAAATGAAAGAAAGAAAAAATAGAAACCGAGGTAAATAAACTACGAGGACAATTGTCATTTCTAAGTGAAGTAGACAAGGACACCAAAATGAAAGAAAGAAAAAATAGAAACCGAGATAAATAAACTACGAGGACAATTGTCATTTCTAAGTGAAGTAGACAAGGACACCAAAATGAAAGAAAGAAAAAATAGAAACCGAGATAAATAAACTAGGAGGACAATTGTCATCTCTAAGAGAAGTAGACAAGGACACCAAAATGAAAGAAAGAAAAAATAGAAACCGAGATAAATAAACTACGAGGACAATTGTCATTTCTAAGTGAAGTAGACAAGGACACCAAAATGAAAGAAAGAAAAAATAGAAACCGAGATAAATAAACTAGGAGGACAATTGTCATTTCTCAGTGAACCAGTCAAGGACACCAAAATGAAAGAAAGAAAAAATAGAAACCGACATAAATAAACTACGAGAAACAATTTTCATTTCTAAGTGAAGTAGACAACGACACCAAAATGAAAGAAAGAAAAAATAGAAACCGAGATAAATAAACTACGAGGACAATTGTCATTTCTAAGTGAAGTAGACAAGGACACCAAAATGAAAGAAAGAAAAAATAGAAACCGAGATAAATAAACTACGAGGACAATTGTCATTTCTAAGTGAACTAGACAAGGACACCAAAATTAAAGAAAGAAAAAATAGAAACCGAGATAAATAAACTAGGAGGACAATTGTCATTTCTAAGAGAAGTAGACAAGGACACCAAAATGAAAGAAAGAAAAAATAGAAACCGAGATAAATAAACTACGAGGACAATTGTCATTTCTAAGTGAAGTAGACAAGGACACCAAAATGAAAGAAAGAAAAAATAGAAACCGAGATAAATAAACTAGGAGGACAATTGACATTTCTAAGTTAAGTAGACAAGGACACCAAAATGAAAGAAAGAAAAAATAGAAACCGAGATAAATAAACTACGAGGACAATTGTCATTCCTACGTGAAGTAGACAAGGACACCAAAATGAAAGAAAGAAACAGAAACCGAGATAAATAAACTACGAGGACAATTGTCATTTCTAAGTGAAGTAGACAAGGACACCAAAATGAAAGAAAGAAAAAATAGAAACTGAGATAAATAAACTACGAGTACAATTATCATTTCTAAGTGAAGTAGACAAGGACACCAAAATGAAAGAAAGAATAAAAAGAAACCGAGATAAATAAACTACTAGGACAATTGACATTTCTAAGTGAAGTAGACAAGGACACCAAAATGAAAGAAAGAAAAAATAGAAACCGTGATAAATAAACTACGAGGACAATTGTCATTTGTAAGTGAAGTAGACAAGGACACCAAAATGAAAGAAAGACAAAATAGAAACCGAGATAAATAAACTACGAGGACAATTGTCATTTCTAAGTGAAGTAGACAAGGACACCAAAATGAAAGAAAGAAAAAATAGAAACCGAGATAAATAAACTATGAGGACAATTGTCATTTCTAAGTGAACTAGACAAGGACACCAAAATGAACGAAAGAAAAAGAGACAACTGAAACGAATTACCAAACGTTAAAGAGAAGCTGAAAAAACAAATGCAAGTGAAGGTACAGAGAATCAGGAGTCCTGAAAAAAGAAACAGATTCTTCTGGTAAAACAAGATCTTCAAAGAAGATGCCAAGAAACTATATCGAGAATTTGTAAAAAAGAGATAAATGTCCCACCGAATAGCCCTGAACTCAAGGAGTTCTGGTGTAAGATTTGGGAAAACTGCAAAATGTACAATGAAAGAACAACATGGATGAAGCAACAACAGGAACAATATACACATATAGAATGCCCAAAATGGACGGGTATCAATATTACTGAAACAACCGCTGCCATCTGCAAAAGCACCAGAAATAGATTGAATAGCCAGATTTTGGATAAAAATACCTATCTAGCACCCACCAAAACTTTGCACGATAATGATATAATCATAAACGCAGAAAAATGCTTCAAATGGCTCCCGCGGGTAATAACTTACCTACTCCCCAAAACAGAAGAGACGCAGAAAATGAAGAACTATAGGCCCATCACCTGCCTACCAACAATATATAAGATCCCCACTTCTATCATAACCGAGAGGACATACAACTTCCTGGAGAAAAACAATTTACTCCCAGCAGAACAGAATGGATGATTAAAAGAGGAAGTTACGGATGCAAGGACCAACTAAGTATCAATAAAACAATATTAGAAAGAAAGAAATTTATTGACAGCATGTATCGACTACAGAAAGGCGTTCGACAGTATTCAACACTCATTTATAAAGAAGAGCCTAAAATATACAGAGTATGCCACACAACCGTCAAATTCATAATAAAAAGCATGAAAAATTGGCAGACTACACTAAATCTAAACTATACAAACGGGTCATTAACATCGAGACCAATCAATATCAAAAGCGGGATCTTCCAAAGAGATTCATTATCACCATTACTCTTCTGTCTTGCATTAGCGCCACTCAGCTGCCCACTGAACAACAGTAGCCACGGATACAAGACACAGAATGGCAAACTGAATCACCTATTTTATATTGATGATCTTAAAACGTTTGCCAAAGATGACAACCAACAGAAAAAAAAACCCCACTTGCCATTGTCAAAACCTTCAACGAAGACATTAGGATAGAGTTCGGAATCGACAAATGTGAAAAGCCACCTTCAAAGGCGGTGAACTAAAGAAAACTACGAATATAGACCTTGATATCAACAACAGAATTAAGGAACTAGACTAAGATAGTACGTACAAATACTCAGGAATTAATGAAGGAGACGCAATACAACATTTAGTTATAAAGAAAAAGATCCGAAAAGAATATTATAGAAGACTGGGGCCAATAAAATGAAAGCTATCAACACCTTAGCTATACCTGTAGTAATATACAGCTTCAACATTATTAAATGCAAGTTGAAACGACTGGACGTCAAGACCAGAAAAATGCTTACCCAAATGAGGATGAACCACCAGAAATCAAATGTTGATAGGCTGTATGGACAAAGAGTTTTAGGAGGTCGAGTTTAACTTGAATTAATTCTAAAAACTATAACAATCGGATTGGAAGCCTACCTCACAAAACCCAATGACCCGCTCCAACAAATAGTAAAACACCAAATCCATTCTACCAATAAAGAAGCTGTTCAAGAAACAGCTTAATATACCTGAAATCCTATCAAGAAAAAACGAAGCGTATACCATCTACGCCAAACGAGTAAAAGAGAAAGCAAAACAACTTGGCCAAATGAAATTAAAACAAAAACTGGAAGGACAGGGCGTTGTATGGCAAATACATAAAAAGAACGAAAGAAGCAGATGTGGACGAAGAGAAAACACACCAGTGGCTGAGGAGCATCGGGTTGAAAGCTGAGACAGAAGGTGTAATTATTGCAGTCTCATAACCAGATGCTATCACTGTCACATAATCAAGGATGGAGCTAACCCGAAATGTAGGATCTGTGGAAAATATGAAACTGTCAATCATATTATCTCAGGATATCCGGAACTAGGAAAAAATGTGCACTGGAAGATATGCAAAAAGCACAAAATCGAAACCACTGAGAGATAGTATGAGCACCAACCAGACACAGTTACCCAAAATAACGATGTTACATGCCAATTCAAACTGTCAGGGAAATAAAAGCCAACAGACTTGATATTATCATAAAAGACAAGAAACATAGGAAATATATGCTTATTGATACAGCAGTACCATCTGAGAGAAACACCTCCATGAAAATTATCGAGAAATTGTCTAAATACAAGGACCTGTTGATCGAAATTAACAGGATGCGGGGAATGAAGACTGAGACTGTAACAATACACGTGAGAAAAGGAATGGACAATTTTACAAACAGTGTCCCAGGTAACATCAACTGACATGTTGCCCAGAAGATCGCCCTACTAGGAACATTACATATACTAAGAAAAGGATGGAATTAACCGTAAATGCAGGATCTGCGGAAAATATGATGAAACTGTCGACCATATTATTTCAGGATGTCCGGAACTAGGAAAAAATGAATATACCCACAGACATAACAAGGTAGCTACATATGTGCACTGGAAGATATGCAAGAAGCACGAAATCGAAACCACTGAGAGATGGTATGAGCACCAACTAGACACAGTTACGCAAAATAACGATGTAATTATCTTCAATTCAAACTGACAGGAAAAGAAATGTCAACACACCTGATATTATCATAAAAGACAAGAAATTCAGGAAGTGTATGCTTATTGACATAGCAGTACCATCGGAGAGAAACGCCTCCATGAAAATTATCGAGAAATTGTCCAAATATAAGTACCTGGTGATCGAGATTAACAGGATGTGGAGAATGAAGACTGAGATTGTACCAATAGTAATCGGAACACTGGGCTTTATTAACAGTGTCCCAGGTAACATCAACATACAAGTTGCCCAGAAAATCGTCCTACTAGGAATATCCCATATACTAAGAAAAGTGGTATCAATTAAATGACAATTCTCCTATAGGGCCTAAGGACCATAGTTTGGACTCGGCTCTACAGGATACAAAGCAGGAAACATAACACACAAACAATAATAATAATGATAATGATAATAAAAAATTGTACCCACTAGTACAGCTCACACATTGCGAAGAGCTTTATCAATTTAAAGAAGACAGGAATTCTGTTGAAATGTTCCGATCGACTCATTGGGGGGATTCCTGGTAGCCATTTCCCTAAAGAAATACAAAAGAATTGTACTCACAATTACAGTACACACATCGCGAATAGATTTAACAATGTAAATAGGACAGGAAATCTGTTGAAATGTTCAAGTAGACTCATTGAAGGGATTCCTGTCAGATATAGCCTTAAAGAAATACAAAAGAATTGTACTCACAAGTACAGCTCACACATTGCGAAGAGATTTATCAATTTAAAGAAGACAGGAATTCTGTTGAAATATTCCCGTAGACTCATTGAAGGGATTCCTGGTAGCCATTGCCTTACAGAAATACAAAAAATTTACTCCCAAGTACAGAATACACATTACTAAGAGCTTTATCAATTTAAAGAAAAAACAGGCATTCTGTTGAAATGTTCCAATAGACTCATTGAAGGGATTCCTGGCAGATATTGCCTTAAAGAAATACAAAAGAATTGTACTCACAAGAACAGCTCACACATTGCGAAGAGATTTATCAATTTAAAGAAGACAGGAATTCTGTTGAAATATTCCCGTAGACTCATTGAAGGGATTCCTGGTAGCCATTGCCTTACAGAAATACAAAAGATTTACTCCCAAGTACAGAACACACATTACTAAGAGCTTTATCAATTTAAAGAAAAAACAGGCATTCTGTTGAAATGTTCCAATAGACTCATTGAAGGGATTCCTGGCAGATATTGCCTTAAAGAAATACAAAAGAATTGTACTCACAAGTACAGCTCACACATTGCGAAGAGATTTATCAATTTAAAGAAGACAGGAATTCTGTTGAAATATTCCCGTAGACTCATTGAAGGGATTCCTGGTAGCCATTGCCTTACAGAAATACAAAAGATTTACTCCCAAGTACAGAACACACATTACTAAGAGCTTTATCAATTTAAAGAAAAAACAGGCATTCTGTTGAAATGTTCCAATAGACTCATTGAAGGGATTCCTGGCAGATATAGCCTTAAAGAAATACAAAAGAATTGTACTCACAAGAACAGCTCACACATTACGAAGAGCTTTATTTAAAGAAGACAGGCATTCTGTTGAAATGTTCCCATAGACTAATTGAAGGGATTCCTGGTAGTCATTGCCTTACAGAAATACAAAAGAATTGTACCCACTAGTACAGCTCACACATTGCGAAGAGTTTTATGTATGTAAATGTATGTGATCTTTGTATGAGGTTGTTTTTTTTTTAATTTTTTTTACAAAAATGATCAGTGGAAAATATCATGAAGCCATTTCTGACCTTAGGTCTCAAGTTGGGACCCGGACGAAAATGTGAATACAACAGAAATCAAAGGAAATAATAATAATGATAATAATAATAATAATAATAATAATAATAATAATAATAATAATAATAATGTTGATGATAGTGATGATAAGAATAATAATGTTGATAATGACGATGACAATAATGCTCACAATGATTATGATGATGATAATAATAATGTTGATAATAATGATGATAATAATGAAGATAATAATGTTGATAATAATTCAGAATGCGATTTTTGATTCTTTGATAGTCGGGCATTTTAAAGCTTTATAATCGGCAAATGCTTATCGCCCAATTGTGGCCGATAAAGACAAAGGACAAATAACGCACGGATTGCGTGCGAACATGTCTGTCAACACCTGTTACAACCTGGTTTTCCCCGTTATCAGCGGGACAGCTTGTCATGTATAGATACAGGCCTCTCAACATTTGGTCAAGATCCGGGTCTTTGTAAGATGCGTTATGCCAGCAGTTCCCAAACCTTTTGAGCTAAGAACCGGTGTCATGCAAGACATTTTTCCACGGACCGGGGGTGGGATTTTGTTGGTCACGTGCATAATAATAAAAATGACCATGATAGTCAATAAAATGGGAAAAAAAAGTTTTGGTCCGGTACCAAATGATCTACGGCCCGTTACTAAATGATCCATGCCCCGGTACCGGTCCGCGTCCTGGTGGTTGGGCGCCATTGTCATATACCAATAAAAGTAATGGGGAATCCAGCAGTCAGCAAGATTCGGTGTCTTGTGAATTCGTTTCCTTGGTAAATTTGTTCCTCTAGTCAAGTTGCTTTTCTGCTCACCGTTTTTGCTTTTGTTTTTGTTTGCTCCCCTCTCTTTCCCTTTCATTTTCTTACTGAATCCAAGTAGTGCTTTTTTCTCTCTTTCTACGCGATCAAAACCGAATAGTCTATTAATTATGAGGGATTGGCAGGGCGTAACGGTCGTGCGAACTAAGGAACTAGCGAAGGGAGGAGCAAACACAATTATAATAAGATACGAGACAATGACCTAAAATTATGTTATAAAATGGCTTGACGGCTGAACTAAATTACCATTTTTTTTTTCTTCTTCAAGGTCTAAATTTTGCATAAAGAACGCAGCCGTAGTTAGTGGATCATCGGTGAAATTCGACGTCATGACTGATTGTCCATGAATAAAAGAGGAAAAATAATCCAACGATCTACCAAGAAATATTTTTTCTTTTCTATTCTCTTTTTTAAAAAAATTAATTTGGGAGAAGACAAGGTATTTTCCCTAAATATTTTTTTTTATATTACAAAGAAAAAAAAACACTATACAGTTTCATTTCTAAAATGTATTTTAATATTTTGTGGCATTTTTTTGTAAATATTTTTGAATAAAATAAGAAATATCTATATCTGTTCTTTTTTTTTAATTCTTCTTTTTTCGTTTAATTTTTTTTTTTTCTTTACTTTTTTTTCTAATTTTTAATTCGCGTAGAAGCCGATCGTAAAAACAAAGCCAGAACGTCAGACTCCTTCATTTAAAAAAAAAATTCTTTAAGCCTTAAGAATATTGTCCGGTCAAACAATGTTAAATTGTTCAATGCTAACAGTTTCTTCTCTCGCACTTCTCGCTTGTGGAACAAACTTCCGGCTTCTTGTTTCCCACTCAACTTTAATCTTCAAAAATTTAAATTCAATGTTGTTGGGGGTAGCGACTTTCTCAGGAGCAGTTTATGGAACAAGATAACTTATGGGGCGCAGAAAATGTTTAGTTCTCGTGGCTAACTCGTATAGATAGTGATAATTATTCCGGGTGCTGTCCGAAATAAAGCAATCATAACCCAACGTACAACACAATGATTAAGGAAGGCATTTAAACAAGTGAATTTAAAATAAACAAGAAGATAAAGATTTGTTCATTAACAAATAACAATTTATTTGGATATTTAATACATCGTCTGGTGAATATAATAAACCCTTCAAAAGAAGGTTAGCTTCATATATATACATTTAAAAGGGAAAAGATAACACACACATTCAGGTGTGTTTAATAAAAACCCTTTGAAAGTAGAAAGTTATATATACACATTTAAGTGCGTTTTACATAAACCCTTGAAAATACAAAGGTAGAAAACACACATTGAGGTATGTTTAATAAAACCATGAAAATGTAAAAAGTTCCAAAGCAAAATACACATTGTGATGTGATTAATAAAACTCCTGAAAAGGGAGAAAGTTCATAGATAAAAGAAACATCGAGTTGTGTTTAATAAAATCCCTTGAAAGAAGGAAAGTTCATACCTTGGATTCATTGTTGAATCTACATCAAGAAACGTGAAATATTTCAGTGGATTAGTAAATCGGTTGAGCTGACAACACATAGTCCATTCGCCGACTGCCTTTGCCTTATGGTCTGCCTTTATAGCTTCTCTTAAGCAGATGATGACTCACAAAAAGTCCCTCGAAAATGCGAGGGAAACTCTGTAAATGGTCGATTAATAATTTGTATTGCATTTTTAATGTTTTCAACACTACTGGAAGTGCTACTCGGAGCCTATGCATAAATAACTGATTTTGGTCATTCGACTCCTGACTCTTGAGATGGAAACTTCCAGTAGACCCGACATTGTCAATTGTTATCTTCTGTCTCCTTGACTACTATTTCATTTATTGTCCTCTCTCATTAACAGTAGTTTCTGTCATATTCTCTAATACTCTTGCGTCCTAGTGGCTTTAATGCCTTGCTTGGGATGTAATGATTAAAAAAGTCTTTGTACTACTTTTTTCCCTAAAATTATTTTCTCCAGGCGTAAGTGATGTGTAAACTATTTAAAAGTCAGCCTTCACCTGTATTTGACCTTTGATTGTTAAGGTCATAAGCATAGTTTTTGTTGTCAATTCTCAAGAACAAAGAAAAAATATATAAATTCACTTTCATATGTTTAGGTTTTATTCCAATTCTAATCATCACGTTTTAAAACAATATACAGGATGGTCCGAAAGTCTTGTCACCGCTACCAAAAAGATAATGAGAACAAGTAATGAAGTAATACAAAGCACGTATTGAATTCAGTTTATTTATTTTCATTGACGCTGTCACACATCGAGAAGGTCTGTATGAAGACCATCATTTTCATATCAGCCATCTGAAATAGAAAATTATATTATGTAGGGTGACACGAATTTCGGACCACCTGTTGATTCATAGATGAAATTACAAAACATCCTTATAGATAATCAAATGAAAAGATGATAAAAAGTGAGGGATCAGTTTTGGATTGTTCTTTAGTATAAAACACACCCCCCATTTCTTGGTCACGATACACGGTGGTCCGAAAGTAATGTCACCCCTTACCAAAAAGGTAATGAGAACAATAGACGAACAAGTAATGCAGTAATACAAAGCACATGTACTGGATTCAGTTTATACATTTTCATTGACGCTGTCACACATCGAGAAGGTCTGTATGAAGACCATCATTTTCGTGCCAGCCATCTGAAATAGAAAATTATATTATGTAGGGTGACAAAATATTCGGACCACCTAATGATTCATAGATGAAATTACAAAACATCCTCATAGATATTCAAATGAAAAGATGATAAAAAGTGAGGGATCAATTTTGGATGGTTCTTTAGTATACAACATATCCCCTATTTCTTGGTCATAAAACACGGTGGTCCGAAAGTCTTGTCACCCCCTACCAAAAAGGTAATGAGAACAATAGACGAACAAGTAATACAAAGCACGTGTACTGGATTCAGTTTATACATTTTCATTGACGCTGTCACATAAAAGGTCTGTATGAAGAGCATCATTTTCGTGCCAGCCATCTGAAATAGAAAATTATATTATGTAGGGTGACAAAACATTCGGACCACCCTGTGGATTCATAGATGAAATTACAAAACATCCTTATCGGTCATCAAATGAAAAGGTGATAAAAAGTGAGGGATCAGTTTTGGATTGTTCTTTCGTATTAAACACATCCCCCATTTCTTGGCCACGGTACAGGGTGGTCCGAAAGTAATGTCACCCACTACCAGAACGTAATGAGAACAATAGACGAACAAGTAATACATTAATTAAAAACCACGTGTACTGGATTCAGTTTATTCTCTTTCGTTGACGCTGTCACGCATCGAGAAGGTCTGTATGAAGGCCATCATTTTCGTGCGAGCCATCTGAAATAGAAAATTATATTATATAAGGATGACAAGACTGTACACTGCCGAAGAGTGAAGGTAGTTATAAAAGCAGTGTCATGGGAAGAACTGCCCTGTTGACACTCCGTCTTATTGTGAGTAACGGACCGACAATGAGACGGAGTTTCAACGATGTATCATTGTTTGTAAAAACGTTTATAGAATAGGCACAAGAAATCTCCGTTACGGTCGTGGGAAAGTGACGGAAACCGAGATGTCAGTTCAGGACCGATAACATTGCGGACCCTTTTATGAGATTTTATCAAAAATCTCTAAATATATTCGTCATTACGATTTATAATTGGTTAAAAAAAAAAACGGAAATTACTTATAATTCAACTTAATAAAAATAAAGTTGTTCTTTAACATTTGTATCTGTCTATATTTGAGGTATTATTGTATCTGTCTATATTTGAGGTATTATGTACACTATTTACATTATTCGGACTATTGTCCTCATCTTTGTCGCCATATTTATTACAACGTTTCGGCTTTTCAGTATCTGTCTATATTTCTGAGATGGGGTATTATGTACACTATTTACATTATTCGGACTATTGTCCTCATCTTTGTCGCCATATTTATTACAACGTTTCGGCTTTTCAGTATCTGTCTATATTTCTGAGATGAGGTATTATGTACACTATTTACATTATTCGGACTATTGTCCTCATCTTTGTCGCCATATTTATTACAACGTTTCGGCTTTTCAGTATCTGTCTATATTTCTGAGATGGGGTATTATGTACACTATTTACATTATTCGGACTATTGTCCTCATCTTTGTCGCCATATTTATTACAACGTTTCGGCTTTTCAGTATCTGTCTATATTTCTGAGATGAGGTATTATGTACACTGTTTACATTATTCGGACTATTGTCCTCATCTTTGTCGCCATATTTATTACAACGTTTCGGTCGATGTCCGCTCCGGCCTTCTTCAAGGACACATGGCACAGTGGATAAAGGCGTTGGTTAGATCCGGTGACAGGACCCAAACAGTGTGAGTTCAATAACCGGTTAAGGTAGTGAAGAACTTTCAGAGGGAAATTAACAGGAGATAACTGATAACTGATATCCATTAAACGTAGCATGTGGAACTAGAACAGTCGACCCCAGTGAGCGAAATAAAGGGTTCAGTTCGACATTCCAATCACCTGAAGAAGACCGGAACGTACAACGGCCGAAACGTTGTAATAAATATGGCGACAAAGATGAGGACAATAATCCGAATAATGTAAATAGTTTAACATTTGTCCTGACAATTTTTCTCTAAAAATAAAAAAAAAAAAACAAAGAAACATACATTCTGATTTTTTTCAAGACGAATGTAATTTTTAATAATTATTTTTTTATAAGTTTCTGCACTCCTCGTGAGCTAACGCGTCAATATTTCGTGAGACTTTTGGACGTGTGTAAGGTTTGTTCAAAATGTATTCGGCCATTTTGAATATCTTCACAACCTGTTGCGTTGGTTTGATTTCGAGTGGCAATCATTCGGAGAGGTAGTTACTACGCATGCGTGAACAGACCCACAGCTGTGGCCAGAGCTGGTGACACAGGACTGTGCTTTGTGACTCTCGTTATCTTATCAACATTTGCTTTTATCTCCTTACATTTACATACGGTACAAATTAAACTAATCACAACTGACTATTAAAGAAGGAAAAAATTTGTACTAATTTTCACGCCATTCTGGGGTCTTTTTATTGTTTTCGTCCTAATCTGTAAATTTGTTTTGCTCTTGCTAAGTCTGGAAAAAAAACACAATATAAAATTCCCTATTTTTTTATCCTTAATGTTGAATGTGTTAAAACTATTAAACTTTTTAATAAGAAAAATCTCAAGTTGATGTTAAAAATTGCCAAAAAAACATGGTTGATCTATTATGACATGAATTCCTATTTTAGATACCGTCATTTTCAATTTTTCAATTTGAATTATTCCCCTATATTGAATGTGATCCATTACTGTGCATAATTAGGCTACAATAAAATTTGTATTTTACGGTAAGTAATGGATAGCGGCTCGGATTGAGGAATCGGAGAGCCGAGTTCGAATTCCAGTCGAATCCATTACATTCACTTACGTGCTAATACCCTTGGAAAAGGTATGAATCCTCTTCTTCTCCCTCCCCCAGCTACGGGTAAATAGCAGGACAGACCGGGTTCTTGTCTACCGCAGAAAGAAATGGCAACCTACTGCGGGAAAAAACCTGCCTCGTCTGTTATGTATCGAAAAGATATACGCTTAGGTACACCTTTAGGCAGTCATGTATCGATACATGATCGCCTACGCGTGTATCACGCATGGCACATAACTAACTGACTGACTTTCCAGTCGAATCCATTACATTCACTTACGGGCTATTACTCTTGGGAAAGGTATGAATCCTATTCTTCTCCCCCTAGCTATGGGTAAACAGCAGGATAGACCTTGGATGGCAACTGTTCTACAGCAGAAAGAAATGGCAACCTACTGCTTTGAAAAAAATCTGCCTCGCCAGTCATATATGAAAAGATACATGATCGCCTGAGCGTGTATCACGCATGGCACTTAACTGACTGACCTTATGAAAATTTTGATGTAGTAGAGATGTGGGGGGGAGCCGTATCATAGATCCTAGCACCGTCACTGACTGAGTCTTTTCATCAAGTCTCCCATGAAGTGAACTTGTGTACTATGCGACTATTACATTCGCAATGGCCGAGTCAGTAGACTCTTCAAATTAATGTTGGGTAATTTTTTTTATATTTCTTTTGCAAAACATCGCATCACTCGTCTATGTTCCCTGCTCCGCCGCTAAACAGATTTTGTTTCATACAAATTCTAAATAATAATTGTATCAGGAAAATTATCATGGTAGATTATTGTCTAATTGTTATCCTGGAATTATATTTTGAAAAAGCATTATAGGCAAAACTTAAACTTGCACGCGAACCCACTAATAATTAAATAAATAAATAATTAAATAAAATAAATGAATAATTAATTAATTAGAAAATAAAATGGATAAATAGCAGGACAGACCGGGTTCTATAGCCTTGGATGGCAATTTGTCTAACACAAAAAGAAATGGCAACCAACTGCGGGAAAAAATCTGCCTCGTTTGTTATGTATCGAAAAGATACACGCATAGTTACACGCTTAGGATGTCATGTATCGAAATACAATACATTTTGCCACTCTTTAAATGTCGGTTTCTGTACGATCACCGAAGTTAAGCAACGTCGAGCCTGGTCAGTAACTAGATGATGACAGCTTGGAACCACACAGTCATCATTCTGTTTTTCTCCTGCCTTTCTTCTCGCATCAATCCAAATTTGGACTCATCTGTCCACAATACATTTTGCCACACTTTCAATGTCGGTTTCTGTACGATCACCGAAGTTAAGCAACGTCGAGCCTGGTCAGTACCTCGATGGATGATCGCTTGTGAATACCAGATGCTGTAAGTTTGGATATGCGAGTGGTAATGAATAATGTCTCGAAACTAGTAATCGGAGAGCCGAGTTTCCAATTCCCGTTGGGGTCGTTATATTCACTTACGCGTAAATACCCTTGGGAAATGTATGAATCCCCACATTTTCTCCCCAGATATGGGTTAATTAGTAAGACTTGTATCACTAAACAACTATTATCTAAAAATAAATTCTTATAATCTAAAAATATTTCCTGGCTTTGAATAACCTGCAAAGGGTTGATAAGCCGTAAAAAAATAGCTAAACAGCATCTGTCAAAGGAACAGAAAAATGGTAAAACAGAGAGATTTTTGAAAGCGCGATACTTTTTTATACTAATAACACGTGGCCTAGTCACGCGGCTATATGTCTAAGGGAGATAATCCACTTCCACCATCTCCGCGTCCTTGTAAGGTGATGAATTATTTTCCAATCCTACAGCCCCTTTCATACAGACGAAACGTTGCAAACCTCTCGCTGCTAGTTCCATGGAAAGTGCTCAGACGAAGTGCATTCCTTAGTTCCCACAGTTCTAACTTTCACGGCTAGGATCCCCCGCCATGCCACGCCCATTGTAGTGAAACATCCTTCATGCGCTTCGTATTTTATTGGTGAGATGTAAGTTCCACTTGAGAAGCTTCTTCCAGCGAACCGCTGCTTTGTGGAACCGTCTCCCAAGAGGGTGCTTCCCTGATCACTACAATCTTAACTTGTTCAATCTAGGGTTAACCATTATCTTCCCCAACATACCCACGTCAACTGTGTCTCTTACTCGGTCACCTTCTCAGCATCATCATCATTATTCGACCGTAGATGTGACCATCGAACCAGTGCGGAACGATCCTTTCTTTAGCTGTATAGCAGTGATTTTCCAAGCGTAGCTTAGATGTGGCACAAGGCCGAAAATAGGGGGCACCCAGTGGGAATCGAACTCACTACTCTGTGGTAATTGTTCTAGCGAGACAAGCTTGTTAACCATTACACCGCCTCGAGGTGCCCCTTTAGCTGTATAGTATGTGCTACGCCAGAGTTACATACGATGATGTCGCCTTCTATGTTGTACTTGTGGCACTTGTACTGAGTGAAAATTATAAAAATGATTTTTCGATCAGAGCGTGTCAAGAGAAAAAAAAACATCCTTTATACATACGGTTCTTTAGCCTGGTCAATCGTTAAACTTTGCCGAGCTTTTGAACCCTAGGACATGTGTGAGTTCCCAAATAGTACACTTTGAAGAGGAATAAGGCGCTGTTGACATAGATATGTTTTTTTTTTTATTTGTTAATAATATTCTGTAAGATTTCCAGATAGGCTTCAGAGTTTGTTATAGCGTATCTCAATCTGTTCACATCTATCTATCTATCTATCTATCTATCTATCTATCTATCTATCTATCTATCTATCTATCTAATCCCAGTCTGTTCATATCTATCTATCTAATCTCAATCTGTTAATATCTATCTATCTAATCTCAATCTGTTCACATCTATCTATCTAATCTCAATCTGTTAATATCTATCTATCTAATCTCAATCTGTTCACATCTATCTATCTATCTATCTATCTATCTATCTATCTATCTATCTATCTATCTATCTATCTAATCTCAATCTGTTCACATCTATCTATCTATCTATCTATCTATCTATCTATCTATCTATCTAATCTCAATCTGTTCACATCTATCTATCTATCTAATCTTAATCTGTCCACATCTATCTATCCACCTAATCTTAACCTGTTCACATCTATCTATCTATCTATCTATCTATCTATCTATCTATCTATCTATCCTCAACCTGTTTACAACTATCTATCTATCTACCTATCTATCTGTTTACAGTCATATCCCACTGAAACACCGATTCCCATACGATCCCCGAAGTTAAGTAAAGTCGTGAGTGTTCAGTATCTCGATGGGTAACCGCTTGAGAATTCCAAATGCTGATAAGCTTTCTACTCAGTTTTCTGTAGGCGTTGCAGTTTTACACAAGTAATGATAAAATTGGATATGCTTGAATAGTTTAGATGGTATAGGCCCTTAAAATGTTTTTATTCGGATGACCGAAACTGATCTAATTTCATCATCTGAGAGAATCCTTTTTACCTTCCATTAGCATTCCAGACGCTAATCTCCAGGTGATTGACTCATTGAGCCTTCTCAGACTAACGTTTTCAGCTGACATTAAGAGGAAAGAAGGCATTGAATCAATTACTAAGTTTGAAGCAAATAAAGCCAGTTTACTTTGTCGTGCTAGACATTCTTTCTCTCAAGAATTTATCTTACGTATCTATAAGTAAGTCTACCATTGGCCATTGCTTTAAATATTGCCGTCAGACATGATTCGGTGCTCCTGCTATACATTTAGTGATTCTTGATAAAATCCAAAGAAGAATCTGCAATGTTATTGGTCTTCACCTAGCATTTCGACTTCGGCCCCTTTCCCGCCGCCGTCACTTAAGCTCCCCAGTTGCCTTTTCTATACATATTTCCACGGTAATTGTTCTGAACTTTCCTCTATGGTATGTGGACTTTATGAAATTTCAGCGCAGTACTAGACTGGCAGAATTGTCTCATCATTTTACAGTTGAAATGGCTTGATGTAACCGTAAGTTCTATGCTGACAGTTTCTTCCATCGCACTTCTCTCTTGTGGAACTCTCTTCCGGCTTCTTGCTTCCCAGTCAACTTTGATCTTCAAAAATTAAAATGCAATGTCAAACGTTATCGTCTATCTACCTATTTATGATTCTTTTATTGTCTTCAGTCATTAATAGTAGTTTTTTTTCCATGTTCTCTAATACTCTAACACTCTAAACTATTAGAAGTTAAATATCGTTTATTAGCATAGATTTTAGGTGTACTAATTTTAGGGGTACTAATTTTAGGGGTACTAATTTCGGGGGGTACTAATTTTAGGTGTACTAATTTTAGGGGTACTAATTTTAGGTGTACTAATTTCGGGGGGTACTAATTTTAGGTGTACTAATTTTAGGGGTCAGCTTCATATCAAATTTATAAGGTGCCAGAATCGACAAAACTATGATTTTGACATAACAAGTTGTTCTAGAAAAATGTTTTAACCACAGATAAAATTTTAACCACAAAATGAAACTTCTGTCCAGCGTGGTAAATATGTTGTTTTTTTTTTTTACTCCTGTGGCAGTGGAGACTTCAGGGGTTATTGGCCCTCGTTCGATGGCGTTCCTTCGGAGGATTGGCGCGATTGTGTCTCGATTAAGGAACGAGCCTCGCGAAACGGAGTGGCTCTTGCAGCGTGTCTCACTGGCGACGGTTCGAGGAAATGCTTTCGCCATCATAGCGGCTGGCAGAGGATAGAAAAAAATTGTTTATAGTTACGTTGTTCTGGAATTGTCATCATTGGTCGACTGAACTTGTTTTTGTTTCAATGACTTTTGTTTTGTTATTATTAGTTACTTTGTTCAATAAAAGCGTCAATTGGCGCCGCACGAAAAGTGTGGTAAAATATGACAAGATTTCTTAAAATGCCTAACAGGTATGCTGATGTTATGAAAATAGACAATTTTAAAGATGGTAAAAAATAGAACAATTTTCAAACAGTAATACTGACATTCTTCTAACAGGAATAATTATGATTACTACACGGGAATAATCTACGTATTTCAGACCATAAAAATAATTTGAACTAGCGGTACCCGTGTAAATTCCACGGGTTTAGTGTTTGCCATTGAAATTAATTGTTTTGAGGTCTTTTAACTCCATGACATCTAACAGTTTTAAATGAGCGTATAGTGAATACTGATAAAAAAAAAATATATATATATATATAAACAAAAATAAAAAGAATTCAAATTAAAATAAGGCGTTCGCACTTTCCTTTAAAACCCTTATCTCTTTCTCTCTTTCTTTCTTTCTTTCTTTCTTTCTCTCTCTTTCCTTTCCTCTATATATTTCTTTCCTCGCAATCAAAATAGAATAGTCTATTGTTTATTAAATATTGACAGGAGACGCCAAAATAAGCTGAGTTATAAATTTGAAAACAGGCAAGCGTTCTGTGGTCATATATGATGCAAAAAATATTACATTCGTCCTTTCCTCAGACGTCCTGCTCAATTGTAGATTCTTTTCTCAACCGTCCTTAGTCTTACCACTCTTTTAAAATCATGGCTCGTCAAAGGGTTAAAAAAATCAAGCCGATAAGAACTGAAGAATTTTCAGTTTGCATTCGGCAATAATTTCTTTTTGCACCACGTCGTCTTCCTTATTTCGTTTAGACTAGGGGGCCAGATAGCCATAAGGGGGCCGTGGTACATTTTATGTGAAACACTCTATATCAGAACATACTGTTTAATGCCAAATAAGCTGAGTTGATTTGAAGTAGTTATAAATCTGAAAACAGACAAGCGTCCTGTGGTCATATATGATCCCCAAAATATTAGATTAGGCCCTTCCTCAGACATCCGGCTCAGTAGTAGACTCTTTTTTTAAGCGTCTTCAGTTTTACGACTCTTTTAAAATCATGGCTTGTGTGCACCATATATGATTCATGGACGATGCAATCACATTCCTGTGTTTCACATATGTTTCACAGGAAAGCAAAGGGTTAAAATCATCTGACCATGTGCTAATCAAAAGTCTGGCACACGCATCGGTGCTTGTACGCGAACCATAAGATGGGAAGTAGTGTGATTTCTTTAAGCCGTACAAGGTTATCTCTGTATTATTTTAATCTCGATCAAACTTCACTTCATCAGTTGATCCAGCTGACATGTTTTACATGCGAAGCAATGTCTTCTTCCTAATTTATGTGCCGTGTCCCTTCAGGACGGCGGCGATCATGGCTCTCCATTTCCTCTTGTGCCTTGTAATTCTGAGTCAGCTTTGACTTTTTGTTATTTCTCCCAGAGCCTGTTCTGCTATCCCACTTACCCGTTAAGTATGTCACGTGTTGCTTTCCCTTGTACTTCTTTCTCTCTATCCGCTCTGTGAGTATCAGATTCTCCAAGCCCTCCTTTCTCATTATGTGTTCCAGAAATTTCATCTGCCTCTTCCTGATGTTAAGTATAAGTTTCCTTTTTGTTTGCATCCCCTCTAAAACCTTATCGTTGCTCACATTTTCGTTCCATGACATCCTAATCATCCTTCTGTAGAACCATACCTCCGTTGCCTCGAGTCTCTTCTTCCTCTTTCAGGAGACCGTCCGACATTCGCTGCCGTAAAGGAACACAGATGTCACCTAACAGCTCAGTACTCTTTTCTTTGTTACTAGAGAAATCCTCCTGTCTCGTAATAATCTGCCTAGATGCTTTACAGAAATCGACCGCCAAGAACACTTTCCAGATCGTTCCCTCATCCCTCATCGTTGCTAACACGCTCGGTCCAGGATATCCTCATCACCCTTCTGTAGAACTATGCCTCCGTTTCCTCGAGTCTCTTCCTCATCTTTGAGGAGACGGTCCAAGTTTCGCTGCCGTAAAGGAGGGTAGATGTCACGTCGCTGCTCAGTATTCTTTTCTTTGTTACCAAAGAAATCCTCCTGTCTCGCAATACTCTGCCCAGCTTTTGGAATGCGTCCTTGGCCATCCCAATACACCCATGGATCTCAGTGTCGCATTTAACGTCCTCCGTCAAGACGCTTCTCAGATATTTAAACTTCCGCGTAGGCAAATCAAACGGTAAAAACAGACGTATGATCCACGAAGAAATACTCATACAACAAAGACAGCCATCTATAAATAAAAGCAATTATGACTTAAGAGCAAGTGTCCTCAAATTTATATTAAAAAACGATATCCCTAGCATCGTTCTGTTGAATCATACCACCGTTGCCTCGAGTCGAGTTTAGGAAATCGTCCGACATTCGCTGCCGTAAAGGAAGACATATGTCACGTAGCAGCTCAGTACTCTTTTCTTTGTTACCAACGAAATCCTCCTGTCTCGCCTAAATTTTGGAATGCGGTTTTGGCCATCCCTATACGTCTTCGGATCTCAACGTCGCACTTACCGTCCTCAGTCAGAACACTCCCCAGATATTTAAATTTCCGCCCCTTCTAGATCATAGTGTCCCCTACCTGTAAATCGCATTTCTGGGTCATCTTTTTTACTGATGACCATGCATTGTGTCTTCTTGTAGTTTATGCTTAGTCCCTTCTTCTCGATAATCCTTCACTACCTTCTGTATGCGTGTCCTTTTAAAAACAAATTTACTAACTCACTTCGGTGATAGAGGGACTAGGGTTTATGATATATTCAGTAATAATAATAATAATTATATATAATCTTTTTCTTTTATGTACCGTGTCCTTTCAGGACGTAGGCGCTCTCCAACTCCTCCTCCTGCCCCTTGTAGTCTCAATAAGTTTTGTCTTTTTGTTATTTCTCCCAGACCCTTTTCTGCTATCAACTTGCTTAAGCCCGCTAGGTATGTCACGCGTTGCTTTCCCTCGTCTCTCTTTTCCTCTGTCGGCCCTGTCAGTATCAGATTCTCCAAGCCCTCCTTTCTCATTATGTGTCCCAGAAATTTCATCTGCCTCTTCCTGATGTTAAGTATAAGCTACCTCCTTGTTTTTATCCTGTTCGAAACCTCATCGTTGCTCACATTTTCGTTCCATGACATCCTAATCATCCTTCTGTAGAACCATACCTCCGTTGCCTCGAGTCTCTTCATCATCTTTGAGGAGACCGTCCAACGTTCGATGCCGTAAAGGAGGACAGATGTCACGTAGCAGTTCAGTACTCTTTTCTTTATTACTGATATGTCCCGGAAAGAGATATATTTATTCGAAGTAGATAAGTGGTTTTGGCTACTGTAACCGGGTATGACAATCTAGCAGGTAGCCGTAATGGATTGGTACTCATCGTAGTCGTAGGCAATAGGCGTGGGCAATATGCTTAGACAATGGCGTACCCCTGTACCTCTACATCAGTCTGTATTTATGGCTGACACCAGCCAATCATATTACTGAGAGGGGGAACCCAGGTGTATGCATATTCATTACATCAGTTACCAACGAAATCCTCCTGTCTCGTAATACTCTGTCTAGCTTTTGAAATGCGTCTTTAGCCATCTCTTTACGTCTTCGGATCTCAGCGTCGCACTTACCGTCCTCTGTCAGAACCCTTCCCAGATATTTCTTTTCTTTTTTTTTTTTTTTTTTTTTTGTTTGATATGAAAATTTCGAGATAAAAAATAAACACGGTGTGGCCAGATTCTCACATTTTATCAAACATTATCTTAAAGTAAAAATAAACCACCAAAATTGTGCATTGCAAAACCGATGACTAGTTTTTCAATAATTTATATTTTTGTTTTTAATTACATCTTGCACTTCGTATAGACAAATTTCTTTGTTTTAAAGTCGATTCTTTCATTGTAGAACGGAAGGGCCTGTGATGCAATGTTTCATTACATTCACATTTAGATAACCCTGCGAAATGTATGAATTCATCCCTACTCATCCTAGCTATAAATTAAGATCGACTGTTGGTTTTCAACCAGTTTAGAATTCAGAATCGGTTGATTGCGGGGCTAGCAACTCCTACTAGGGAAATCACAGGCACAGTACCTAGCGGAGTGAGGATGAACAGTGTTTCTCAACCGATACGTACTAATGCGCCCTGAAAGGTAACCAGGTGCGCCCCAAGTTTACAGAATAGTGATTTATTATTTATTTCTATGACTAAAATCTTTATTTTTTTTAAAGAGCTTGAGACACCAAGTACATGGATTCCATGTCTAAATCAAGTCATTGTCGTTTGATATTTTAAACTGGATGCTAAATTCCTTAATCTTTAAGGAGTGGATAATCCTTTCCCTTTTGCCTTCCTCGACGGATTTAAATCAGTCATCCTCGGTCTCTCTAAAAAGAAAAGATATCGGGTTCTTAAATCCATTTAAATGAAAACTCTACCACTTAAATATATGATGTAATGCCTTAAAATAAATGTTTATTTCAGGAGACTTCTTTATTATTTTCAGATTTCATGACTTATTTTTACTTATTAAAATTAAAAATGCGCCACAGAGTTTTAGTTATTCTACAAGTGCAACCTGGATTAAAAATGGTTGTGAAACAATGCTCCAGAGGAATGTCTCCGGGAATCTGTGAATAATTTCATTGTAGAAGTATCTTACGCTTAAAGACCAAATTTAGCTTCTTAAAAATATCCTTTAAAACATCACAATAAAAGGTACTCCAAGTTATCTCTGTCTCTGGCATGAAGATTTTTTGTTACTATTTCTTTCACTTCCGATATATATATTCGGAGGATTATTCATTCAGAGGATTATCAGTAGTGGAATGCTTATATTTATGTCTACTAGCGAAGTGATTTCGCCAATAATCGCATTCACATTGCCGATTGATTCAAGGTATGATTGACTCTTTGTAATGTAAATATATGCTGCTTATTTTATAATGTTCATAAAAAAACAATTGATCCAGCAGTAAAAAAAAATTCTATGTTTATAAAAAACAATTGATCCAGCAGTAAAGAATTCCTGAAGAAAAAAAACTACAAAGTAAGACATATCACTCTGTTACTTGCACTATCTACTTAGTTCATATCATATTAACTGTAAAACACCTATAAAAGAAAATACGTGGATTTACCATATTACAAAAATAAAATACATAAAAATTCTCACTTTAAATATTTAAAATTTAGCGTTGCGATTTACACGCTCCAACACCATATAACAGTTAACAAATAGCTCATACTTAAAAACATCTTTCGGTCGGATAAACACATATAAATCGTCTCCCAGTTTTGATTCTGATGGATAATAAAGCCTGATGATGAATGACGTGAAGCCTTCGAAAGTACTAGCAGAAATAAAAAATAAAAAATACACCATATCTATTTTATTTAATTATGAGGATCTCATCATTCGGAGGATTATCAGTAGTGGAATGCTTATGTTTATGTCTACTAGCGAAGTAATTTCGCCAATAATCGCATTCACATTGCCGATTGATTCAAGGTATGATTGACACTTTGTAATATATATATATATATATATATATATATATATTAGTAGTAGTAGTAGTAATCTTATAAGTATAAGATACTCGTTCGGAAAACCTTCGATGTCTTGATTTGCAAATAATCGAACCAATACCAAAGGGAAAAAAAGGTATAAAAAGAAAGAACCAAGAACATGTACGTTAGCCGAAAATAATCGTCTAGCATTCAAGTCCAAAGCCCAAAGAAAAAAAAACCGATACGAGTACGCAAAATAACTAAATAAAGTGCTCAATACAATAAGTAGAGCAGACCTAGTTAAACCTAGAGAGCCAGACAAACCTACCACAGTTTCACCTAAGCGGATCATCAGGGAAAGCTGACGATCCGCTTAGGTGAAACCTTGGTAGGTTTGTCTGGCTCTCTAGGTTTAACTATAATGATAGATAGATAATATTGGTGGTCAATATATATCTATATATTTCCAAGAGGATAAAATCCAGGTAGAGCCCAATGTAAAAGACAGAGCAAGAGTATAATATAAAAGGCTACAACACTAATATTCCATGGTTATAATTTATTACATTGGAATCGTAATCACGATCCAATTCATAAGACCTACAAATTCAAAAAGAAATCGGAAAATATAACTCCGGGTATAAAAATTTTTTTTAGTGAGAGTGTAAGGAATGTTATTCAAGGAACACTCCGGAGTAAATTTCTCCATCTCCATATGAATAGGTTGAAATAGAAGCAGAAATGTGGTTCTACAGAAGCATGCTGAGAATACCATGGACCGAACATGTGAGCAACCTCGAAGTTTTAGAGAAAATGGAAAAAAAAAGGAGACTTATACTTAACATCGGGAAGAGAGAATACCATGGATGAAACATGATGAAGAGACTTGAAGCAACAGAAATGTGGTTCTACAGAAGCATGCTGAGAATACCATGGACCCAACATGTGAGCAACGACGAAGTCTTAGAGAAAATGGAAACAAAAAGGACACTTATACTTAACATCGGGAAGAGAGAATACCATGGATGGAACATGAAGAAGAGACTTGAAGCAACAGAAATGTGGTTCTACAGAAGCATGCTGAGAATACCATGGACCGAACATGTGAGCAACCTCGAAGTTTTAGAGAAAATGGAAACAAAAAGGACACTTATACTTAACATCGGGAAGAGAGAATACCATGGATGGAACATGAAGAAGAGACTTGAAGCAACAGAAATGTGGTTCTACAGAAGCATGCTGAGAATACCATGGACCGAACATGTGAGCAACCTCGAAGTTTTAGAGAAAATAGAAACAAAAAGGACACTTATACTTAACATCGGGAAGAGAGAATACCATGGATGGAACATGAAGAAGAGACTTGAAGCAACAGAAATGTGGTTCTACAGAAGCATGCTGAGAATACCATGGACCCAACATGTGAGCAACGACGAAGTCTTAGAGAAAATGGAAACAAAAAGGACACTTATACTTAACATCGGGAAGAGAGAATACCATGGATGGAACATGAAGAAGAGACTTGAAGCAACAGAAATGTGGTTCTACAGAAGCATGCTGAGAATACCATGGACCGAACATGTGAGCAACCTCGAAGTTTTAGAGAAAATGGAAACAAAAAGGACACTTATACTTAACATCGGGAAGAGAGAATACCATGGATGGAACATGAAGAAGAGACTTGAAGCAACAGAAATGTGGTTCTACAGAAGCATGCTGAGAATACCATGGACCCAACATGTGAGCAACGACGAAGTCTTAGAGAAAATGGAAACAAAAAGGACACTTATACTTAACATCGGGAAGAGAGAATACCATGGATGGAACATGAAGAAGAGACTTGAAGCAACAGAAATGTGGTTCTACAGAAGCATGCTGAGAATACCATGGACCGAACATGTGAGCAACCTCGAAGTTTTAGAGAAAATGGAAACAAAAAGGACACTTATACTTAACATCGGGAAGAGAGAATACCATGGATGGAACATGAAGAAGAGACTTGAAGCAACAGAAATGTGGTTCTACAGAAGCATGCTGAGAATACCATGGACCCAACATGTGAGCAACCTCGAAGTTTTAGAGAAAATGGAAACAAAAAGGACACTTATACTTAACATCGGGAAGAGAGAATACCATGGATGGAACATGAAGAAGAGACTTGAAGCAACAGAAATGTGGTTCTACAGAAGCATGCTGAGAATACCATGGACCGAACATGTGAGCAACGACGAAGTCTTAGAGAAAATGGAAACAAAAAGGACACTTATACTTAACATCGGGAAGAGAGAATACCATGGATGGAACATGAAGAAGAGACTTGAAGCAACAGAAATGTGGTTCTACAGAAGCATGATGAGAATACCATGGACCGAACATGTGAGCAACGACGAAGTCTTAGAGAAAATGGAAACAAAAAGGACACTTATACTTAACATCGGGAAGAGAGAATACCATGGATGGAACATGAAGAAGAGACTTGAAGCAACAGAAATGTGGTTCTACAGAAGCATGCTGAGAATACCATGGACCGAACATGTGAGCAACCTCGAAGTTTTAGAGAAAATGGAAACAAAAAGGACACTTATACTTAACATCGGGAAGAGAGAATACCATGGATGGAACATGAAGAAGAGACTTGAAGCAACAGAAATGTGGTTCTACAGAAGCATGCTGAGAATACCATGGACCGAACATGTGAGCAACCTCGAAGTTTTAGAGAAAATGGAAACAAAAAGGAGACTTATACTTAACATCGGGATGAGAGAATACCATGGATGGAACATGAAGAAGAGACTTGAAGCAAGAGAAATGTGGTTCTACAGAAGCATGCTGAGAATACCATGGACCCAACATGTGAGCAACGACGAAGTCTTAGAGAAAATGGAAACAAAAAGGACACTTATACTTAACATCGGGAAGAGAGAATACCATGGATGGAACATGAAGAAGAGACTTGAAGCAACAGAAATGTGGTTCTACAGAAGCATGATGAGAATACCATTGACCGAACAAGTGAGCCAAGACGAAGTTTTAGAGAAAGTGGAAACAAAAAGGACACTTATACTTAACATCGGGAAGAGAGAATACCATGGATGGAACATGAAGAAGAGACTTGAAGCAACAGAAATGTGGTTCTACAGAAGCATGCTGAGAATACCATGGACCGAACATGTGAGCAACCTCGAAGTTTTAGAGAAAATGGAAACAAAAAGGAGACTTATACTTAACATCGGGAAGAGAGAATACCATGGATGGAACATGAAGAAGAGACTTGAAGCAACAGAAATGTGGTTCTACAGAAGCATGCTGAGAATACCATGGACCCAACATGTGAGCAACGACGAAGTCTTAGAGAAAATGGAAACAAAAAGGACACTTATACTTAACATCGGGAAGAGAGAATACCATGGATGGAACATGAAGAAGAGACTTGAAGCAACAGAAATGTGGTTCTACAGAAGCATGCTGAGAATACCATGGACCGAACATGTGAGCAACCTCGAAGTTTTAGAGAAAATGGAAACAAAAAGGACACTTATACTTAACATCGGGAAGAGAGAATACCATGGATGGAACATGAAGAAGAGACTTGAAGCAACAGAAATGTGGTTCTACAGAAGCATGCTGAGAATACCATGGACCGAACATGTGAGCAACCTCGAAGTTTTAGAGAAAATGGAAACAAAAAGGAGACTTATACTTAACATCGGGAAGAGAGAATACCATGGATGGAACATGAAGAAGAGACTTGAAGCAACAGAAATGTGGTTCTACAGAAGCATGCTGAGAATACCATGGACCGAACATGTGAGCAACCTCAAAGTTTTAGAGAAAATGGAAACAAAAAGGACGCTTATACTTAACATCGGGAAGAGAGAATACCATGGATGGAACATGAAGAAGAGACTTGAAGCAACAGAAATGTGGTTCTACAGAAGCATGATGAGAATACCATTGACCGAACAAGTGAGCCAAGACGAAGTTTTAGAGAAAGTGGAAACAAAAAGGACACTTATACTTAACATCGGGAAGAGAGAATACCATGGATGGAACATGAAGAAGAGACTTGAAGCAAGAGAAATGTGGTTCTACAGAAGCATGCTGAGAATACCATGGACCCAACATGTGAGCAACGACGAAGTCTTAGAGAAAATGGAAACAAAAAGGACACTTATACTTAACATCGGGAAGAGAGAATACCATGGATGGAACATGAAGAAGAGACTTGAAGCAACAGAAATGTGGTTCTACAGAAGCATGCTGAGAATACCATGGACCCAACATGTGAGCAACGATGAAGTCTTAGAGAAAATGGAAACAAAAAGGACACTTATACTTAACATCGGGAAGAGAGAATACCATGGATGGAACATGAAGAAGAGACTTGAAGCAACAGAAATGTGGTTCTACAGAAGCATGCTGAGAATACCATGGACCAACATGTGAGCCACCTCGAAGTTTTAGAGAAAATGGAAAAAGAAGGACACTTATACTTAACATCGGGAAGAGAGAATACCATGGATGGAACATGAAGAAGAGACTTGAAGCAACAGAAATGTGGTTCTACAGAAGCATGCTGAGAATACCATGGACCAACATGTGAGCAACGACGAAGTCTTAGAGAAAATGGAAACAAAAAGGACACTTATACTTAACATCGGGAAGAGAGAATACCATGGATGGAACATGAAGAAGAGACTTGAAGCAACAGAAATGTGGTTCTACAGAAGCATGATGAGAATACCATGGACCGAACATGTGAGCCACCTCGAAGTTTTAGAGAAAATGGAAAAAAAAGGAGACTTATACTTAACATCGGGAAGAGAGAATACCATGGATGGAACATGAAGAAGAGACTTGAAGCAACAGAAATGTGGTTCTACAGAAGCATGCTGAGAATACCATGGACCCAACATGTGAGCAACGACGAAGTCTTAGAGAAAATGGAAACAAAAAGGACACTTATACTTAACATCGGGAAGAGAGAATACCATGGATGGAACATGAAGAAGAGACTTGAAGCAACAGAAATGTGGTTCTACAGAAGCATGATGAGAATACCATGGACCGAACATGTGAGCAACGACAATGTTTTAGAAAAAATGGAAACAAAAAGGACACTTATACTTAACATCAGGAAGAGAGAATACCATGGATGGAACGTGAAGAAGAGACTTGAAGCAACAGAAATGTGGTTCTACAGAAGCATGCTGAGGATACCATGGATCGAACATGTGAGCCAAGACGAAGGTTTTGAGAAGATGGAAACAAAAAGGACACATACTTAACATCAGGAGGAGATGATTGAAGTTTGTAGGGCGAGAAGCGTGAAAAGAAACTATTAGCATAGAACTTACGTTTTAGATCTAGCCATCTCAACCTGTAAATTGGCGAGACCTCGTCGAGAGTCTCGTACGGCGCTTAAATTCGAATCTAGGTGTAGGATAAACAGTGTGATCATCATTTCCCCACTTCCCTTTTGGCCTTGTGCTACAAAATGTAATTTTACATTTAAATAAACATTATCAGGAGGATTGAGACCAACTCATATAACTAGTAGTTGTGCAAAAGTTTCTGGCGAAAAACTGATTTTTCGACTGAGTATTCCGTATCGAATTTTCTTAAGAGAGCGCTGGAGATTTTTGCACACGTCTAAATTGATTAATATTCGCTGAAATTCTTCAATGAATAACCTTCGGACTAATATCATCATTCTTCACTGTTTTATTACTATGTATCGGTCGATGCATTCTTCGGCCATCCTCATGATATCAGAAATTCTAAGAAGAGCTATAATCATAAAAGTGCAATTTGTTCAGATTAATATTCGTATCTTTGTTGCTTCTAATATTACATTTATGACGATACGTTCTTCGGCCTGCCTCAAGTGTAAAATTCGCCCGGCAAGGAGATTGCTATTATAGTTATTTCTTATTACTTTAAGCGTCATATTTAGCAGATGCAAATGTTTGAGTAGACGTCCCTGTTTTTTAAACAGTGCACATTTACATCTCCCGGCTTGTGCATTCGAAAGACTTGATAAAGAATTGTGCTATCAAGCAGGTTTCGAATCTGCACACCCTTTGTAAGGGGAAACTACCGTTAAGCTGTGTATGCTTTTAGAGTACTCAGCCACTGAAAACTTTCACAGTCAAACACAGTCTCATTTTAAGAATTAATGTATTTATTATTTACTAGCTTAAAAGCCGCCCTATCTGGCGTCATTCAAGCTAGCTCTTGCGGAGGGCTTTTAATTGGACCTTCGGATTGTTCAGGAGTTTAAGAGTCCCTAAGTTTTTGCATATTCTCAGTATTGGAAGATCTCCTGTCTCTCCTTTCTTTTCCTCGCTGCAGCCTTGACGCTTTTGATTGCAATCTGGTCCACTCATGGCGGAGATTTCTTTTTGCCTGGCATACTGCTGCTGTATGCGATAGGCAACAATTAACCACAGAAGAACTCAAATTTGATCGCTGCATTTAAGTATTGCATTAATATTTAAGCTTACCTTTTAAAAGTTCAACAATTCTTCTGCCGCTAATGAATTTAAAAAAAAAACAATTTTATGAACGTAGGTCCTTACTTTCCGTACAAACAATCATTTTTATTTTATGGGTGACTTTTGCTGGATTTCGCAATTAATTTCAATTATTACCAAATATATTTCCAAGTTATAAAAACTGTTATCGTACAAAAAACATTCGTCGCAAAAAATCACGTAAAAAAATCGCCGAAAACAATTGCAGTGATGAAATAGATAACATTCACAGCAGTTTGATAGACCAGTGCTTCTCAAACTATCTGATATTGCGGACCGACATTTTTTTCTCAATGTGTCACGTACCTGTAATATTTAGTGGTAATATTAATTTATACCGGAAACGATATACAGAGCAACCTCGGTTCTCGAACGTTTCACATGTCGAACAAATCGGTTTTCAAACAGAATATTCCAGATGAAAATACCTCGGTTATCGAACAAAATTTCGGTTCTCGAACATTGCCGATCCGAGCCGACCCGAGTTAATCCGAACGGAATAATTTCTGAGTCGACCGCCATGTTGTATACAGTCGTGTGTTGTGATGTGCTTTTCTTTTCCAATTTTATTGTTCTCTGCATTTTTTATTCCTGTTTATTAGCCGTTATTTATGGCTCCAAAGAAAGCTGGCAGTGACACTGGTAAAGGAAAAGAAAAGTTGAGAGAAAAACAAGTGTTGATGACATTGTCTCTTCCTGTTCAGTTCAGTATTGCAAAATCAATGATATTCTTATAAATAAAAAGACGACCATGTCTTTCCTCCCCCGTTCCAAACAATAACATCCCTTTCCTTCCCCTTTCACTGACGCCATCAACTCTTCTACTTAAAGGTACGGCAAACATTTAAATGTTCGTCTATATTTTATCTGTTTAGTATTGGGTTTATTTCTTTATTTCTGAGATTTAATGATTTTCATTAGTTTTGTGTGTAAACTTGTCACAAAGTACTGTTGTTAAAGTTTAAATAAGCAATCATCTTGGGACCAGGAACGAATTAATGCATTTTATATTGATTCCTATTGGAAAAATAGTTTCGTTTTACAAATATTTCGGGTTATGAACGAATTAAATTTGTAAACCGAGGCTCCACTATAAAAGTTGACGATTTTTTTAACTTCCATTTATTTTGCAAAACATATAAAAAGTAATAAAAAAAATAAGCAGTTTATTAACACAAAAAACAAAAATTATATAACATTAATCTTTACAAATGATTCCTTAGCATGGCCTAGACACTGGCCGCGTACCGGTAGCTGATGGTTCGCGTACCGGCCTCGGTCTGCGGACCACCATTTTGAGTAGCACTGTAATTCAACAATGTAGACGAAAAAAAAAAAGGAGTCATAGATGTGAAACAGCTAATCATAAAGATATTGAAAGAGCACAATAGGGGAAGGCAACCGATCGACTACTTGACAAGAAAGTGTGAATGGAGGGAGGATCCGTGAGTGGGGGAGGGGTTGGCAAAGCGACAAACGTTGGTAAGAGCTAGAAGGAGGAAGAGGAAGTTATGGCGAGCCATGATTGACCACACCCTAAAGGGACACGACACACAGAAGAAGTGTGTTGACGGCTTAGTAACTAATGAAAAGAAAGCGATCTTGTTCTTTGGAATTGTTAAATCTTCATACACAATCCGCAATTGAAATTCCCGACGTAACGAAGTCGTTACAAGCTGCGAATATTTTCTTTAAGTGTGTTCACTCATTTTATTCAGTCAACGCATTTCCGCCGCCGATATGGTCACCACTGCCACCCCATCTCGCAGTTTTAGTTCGTGGTGACATTCAAAACAGAATAGTGCAATGGCTTGTCGGTTCCTTTTGCACAGGGGATGTTGAGGTTGACCTGTCCCTCCTCTCAGAAGTTAAAGAGGAAAGACATACAAGGTAGCAAGGGATTTGAATTCAGAGTTTTCCTTCTCTAAGACTGGCAATGGTTTAGGGAGGCCGTGTGCTACCCAGACTCCATGGCTCCTATCTCGGCCGTACCGACAAGATGCAAAAGAATACAGGGCGTTTTTACTTCTCGGAGTCCTTTTTCTATTATTTCAGCTATATTCTCAGCACCATTTATTCATTTGGCGCATTTTGCACCGCTGCTGTTGTCACCACTCCCGTCCATCTCACAGTTGTGTTTCGTGGTGACATTCAAGGCAGAATAGTGCAATGGTTTGTCGGTTCCTTTTGCACAGCAGATGTTGAGGTTACCCAGTCCCTACTCTCAGGGTGGATTTGTTTTTGAAGTTACCTGAAGAGACAGGACCTACAAGGCTTTGAATCAAATGTTTCCATTTACTAAACTGGTTGCGACCCAAGACTACAGGAATCAGTCTGTCCTGCTATTTTACCCATAGCTGACAGGAGACGAGGTGAATTCATACCTTTCCCAAGAGTATTAGCACGTAAGTGAATGTAATGAACTCGACTGAAATTCGAACTCGGCTCTACAATTTCTCAAGCCGAGCCGCTAACCATTATTCATTTAAACGTGTTAATTGCTCTATTCGTGTTGCTCGTACTTTCTGTTTCTAATAAGTCTTCAGTGTAAACGTCATGATGCCATTTCTGACTTTACGTCTCTGGTTGGGACCCCGAAGGAAATGAGTATACAACAGAAATCAAAGGAAATAATAATTTCATTTTAATTGGTTAGTGCGTTTTGCACCGCTGTGGTCACTACTCTCTTTATCTTATAATTATGGTTGTTGTTTACATTCAAGGCAAAAAAAAAGTGCAATGGCTTGCCGGTTCCTTTTACACCGGGGATGTTGAGGTTAACCCGCTACTCCTCTCAAAGGTGGATTTGTTTTTGAATTTACCTTTTTCTAGCCTTTACCTAAAGAGGCAATACGAACCAGTCTGCCTTTCTATTTTACCCATAGCTGGCCGGAGACGAGGTGAATTCATACCTTTCCCAAGGTTATTAGCACGTAAATGAATGTAATGGACTCGACTGAAATTCGAACTCGGCTCTACGATTTCTCAATCCGAGCCGCTAACCATTAATCCTTTAAACTTGTTACTTGCTCTGTTCGTGTTGCTCGTCCTTTCTATTTCTTTCCAAAGCTTAGCTTCCTTTTGTATTATTAGTGATCCTTCCTTTGATTTTATGCAGCCTGTTGGTTGGTTCACCTTTCCTCCTGTTAATTCTTATATTCTGTTGTGAATACTTGCTCTGTTCGTGTTGCTCGTCCTTTCTATTTCTGTCAGAAACTGTTGATAATACTGGGTCTTAGAATTTCAGACAATGGTTAGGAAAGGGCACTGACTTAAAATTGGCGAGGAAAAAAAGAAAATATGAGGGTCATCATCATCTTCTTCATCATCATCATCATCATCATCATTACTACAACTGGTTGCGGTTGTAGGGTCAAAGCGTAGCTGGGCACCTGACCAGTTCCCTCCACATATATGGGTTGAAAGCCGAAGAGATTGTCTTTTCTGTGAAGCGTGTCTCGGGTAAGTAAACCTGGCGTATCCCATCCGTCTCAAAGTCAAAACAGCCGATGTTTTCTCTCTTTGGTCGCGATCATATAGCAGTTGATCCCATCGGGGTGGGGGATCCTTTAAGCTAGGAAACCTTCTGCCCAGTGATGGCTTGTCAATACTACACTAGCTGTGTGCATAGGTACGGAACACAGACGTCTAGTCTTTCTTCTAGCTAGAAAGACACATTGACTGGGGTCCAGTCTAGCCCGTAGTGCTAAATGGTCGTTGAAATTACACAAAAAAGTGCTAGGTGTCTAGTCATCCTGCTCGCTAGAAAAGCCTGATGTGGAACTGGTCTAGTCGCCGATGACCTGACCATGCGGCGAGTATTACGATGGGTTACACGAGGAAAATCGTTTGAAGACAGCATGTCGTAATGACCACGCATCTCCTTGGGTCGTATTAAAATACCGCACAATTGTATTTGATATGAAACTGAAAATAAGTGCTGAGCGAGGAGACAATAAAACGGAGACGTAAAGTGCAACCGGCTGACAAGGTGAAGAGCCCGAATGAGTGTCGTTTGCACACGATCTGTGTTGCAATCAACAACAACAAAAAAATATGACAGCTGGATCTCGACGCTTCAATTCCCAGTAAACGTTCTGCATTTAACGGTCGCGTTCTAAGATAGAGGTGCGTTATCAGACGGTCACGATCCAGTTTTGGTAATCAATGTGAAGTGTAATTTCGGGGCTAAGCTATAAAAAGAAGCGTTGCTCGTCTCTAGTGAATTCATTTGAGCGGGAGAAGGAAGGAAATATGTGGCTGATAAACGTATTTGTTCTTCTTTGTGCTTTGTCAACAGCCAAAGGTAATGAATTTGCTTTTAATTTAACTACATTATTTTCGTTTTCTTATAGTCTTATATATATATATATATATATATATATATATATATATATATATATAGCATAATGATAGCCAACTGTGATAGCCATAATATAATTTACTACCTATTCTGCACAATATGTCCTAATAGTGGATATATTGGAGAATCTGGAACTAGTTTTAGATTTCGTTTCAACAACCACAAACTAACCATACGTCAAAACAATCCTTATTCCCCCCATAGCTGAACACTTGAATCAATCAGGACACTCATTAGACAACTGTAAATGTTTATTGATAGACTCGGGTTTTAGCTCAACATACACACGAAGAAAGAAAGAGAAATACTGGATTTTAAAATTAGACACATATAAACTAGGGCTAAACGAAGACTTGGGTATTTTAAATCTGTATAAATATTTCAATAGTTAAAATTTTTTTTAGATATAGTTAAAAAAAAACTTTTTAAACAACATCTAAAATACTATCGTTAGATTTACGTTAAAAAATTCAAACACAGCTGTATTCCACATCACGTGACGTCTCGCGACGAACGCTAATTGTAAACAAACTACCAAATACAGTTATTCAATTAATTTCTGAGGAAGGACCGAGGTGGTCTGAAATATCAAATATATAAAAACATATAAATAAATACTTTCACAAAAAAAGCACCCAATTTTTTTCTTTTAATTTGCAACTTTTCAGTTGTTTTATCCATATTATATACATATACATACATATATATATATATATATATATATATATATATATATATATGATGAAAATGTGGAAAAGACAAAGCAAAATCCGAATATGTGAGTTTACTGTTTTTATTTTGTTTTTGTTATTCTGTCGACGTCAGACGTTTCGGTCAAATAGACCTTCTTCGGGACATGGTTAATGGAGACATATTTATATTAGATTTAAGTTTGATGAAGAGACGATATATACAGGACTAGTCAGAAACAGAAAAACTGAAATTCTAAAGTCAAAGTATTCTTTCTTGGAGTCGGATACGCTGGCGTCGCGTGGGCGGCAACTACGAAGACCTGCGCACAGGGAAAAGATTGTGTCCTAAGTGGAAGGTGAGGGGGACTATTTAAAACTATAGCTTATCGGTACGTTTGTCACGCATTAATCTTGCTACACAGCTCGCGATCTGAAAGAACCCTGGTCGGTTATTTACTGTAAGAATACTTTGACTTTAGAATTTCAGTTTTTCTGTTTCTGACCAGTCCTGTATATATCGTCTCTTCATCAAACTTAAATCTAATATAAATATGTCTCCATTAACCATGTCCCGAAGAAGGTCTATTTGACCGAAACGTCTGACGTCGACAGAATAACAAAAACAAAAACAAAATAAAAACAGTAAACTCACATATTCGGATTTTGCTTTGTCTTTTCCACATTTTCATCATACCGTCGGATCTACATCCACACATTTGCTTACATATATATATATATATATATATATATATAAACGGGGCGTCTATTACAGATGCGAAGTACTGGATATATGTATTTCTTATTCGTATTTGAAATAGACGCCCTATTTTCATTCAGAGTGCGTGTTACATCTATAGTTCTGTGCATTCGAAAGATGTTAATAAAGAAAATACACTTCCACTTCGACAGGATCCCAAACTGCTTTCCCCTTTGTAGGTAAAACTACCGTCTTATCCCCTGTAATTCACATTCACATTTAAAATTTTAAATGCGCGCACGCACACACACACACACACACACACACACACACACACACACACACACACACACACACACACACATACATACATACATACATATATATTTAAACATATATTAAATACAAGAGACAATGAATGTCTATTATGTCTGATCATGAGCCGTTCTAAAGTTCGTATGTTCGCTTTAATTTCTGGTGAAAATAAAGACAAAAATTGTCCAACATTTGGATATATATATTTTTTTTTAAAGTTGGTCCTTGATCTAAACTTTCGGTTCACTTAAGCCTTCTTCAGAGTGGTTATACGGACATTTAAACAAAGATATTCACCATCGAAGATGATATTTTGTTATGTTGACATAGAAGATTGCTATGTGATGATAACGGTCACAGAATAGCAGACGTAAGTCGTAAGCTCAAAATTTTTACCTGAAATTAAAGCAAAAATACAAACTTTAAAACCACTCATTTCGGACATAATAGACATTCATTGTCTGTTATATTTAACAATACATGTTTAAATAATGATCTGCTGCCCCATTACACTATATATATATATATATATATATATATATATATATATATATATATATATATATATATAGACTTTTTTTTTTAAAAAAAAACAGACCACTTTACGGCTCCATTGTAATAGTTTATTTCACCAGAGACCTTTTAAAGTACTCTGGATCACCAGACATCACTTTCAAAAGGGGAAACGGAAAATGAAATGAAAATTTACACTTTTGACGGGTAGTATTAAGTATATGTAATTTAACAGAGAAGGTAGCGAGGAGTGGTGTGAGGGATGAGTTTAAAGAGGGTTTATTTTTTTTATTTCTTTCTATCATACTGAATAATATTAATATATATGTATATATATATATATATATATATATATATATATATATATATATATATATATATATATATAACGGGTGTAACAGCAAAATTGTCCAAATCGTGCCACAGCAAAATGTAGGTTTACTAATTTTACTAATTACTAAGTTTTTCTTGATTCGCCTTGGTGAAATTGGGGTGCGTCTTATATACCCGTGCGTCTTATATGCCGTCAAATACGGTATATATAAATATATTGTACGGCATAGCGGTGTAAAATATCACTTTGAGAACAATGTATGTTTGTCATTCCTTCCTTTCGGTTGTTCTGGTCTTTCCACGCGTTATGCTATCGAACTGATATTGCCTATAATGGGCAAAGTGGAAATAATCATTTCATCCCAAGAAAGTTGATAATGCCACTAAGGCGCAAATGACTACTAGGCGGGGAAGAGAATGAAAAGACTTTAGAAGGCGGAGACGTTAGAGGTCGACTTTAGAAGGGACCGGAAACCCAATCCTAAACAGGAAACAAGGGATAAACTTCTACTCCTGTTCAAAAGACCGAGGAGGAGTATGATCTGAACGATAGGCAATGTAATTATCTTCATGGGTTTTAAGTTTTGAAAGTTTGGTTCATTTTTATTATTATTATTATTATTATTATTATTTAGTTTATTCTCAGATTCGGCTAGGAGTTGATGCTCTTTCTTTATCACCTCATTGTTGTTGTTATTATTATTATTATTATTTTATTTTATTTCTGGTGTGTACACATTTCGTTCCGGGTCCCGCCCAGAGACCTAAGGTTAGAAATGGCATCATGACATTTTCCACTGAAAAAAACAAAACAAAACAAAAAAAATGTTTTACATAGATAAAGAGGTGCAAATGGTGTGGACTGTACTCGTACTGTGTCGAAGGGTGTGGACTGAACTCGTGAGAACAATTTTTTGTATTTCTTTTAAGGCATGAAGTACCAGGAATTCCTTCAATTAGTCTACTGGAATCTTTTCCAACCAATCCGATGGCTCCAACTACAACAGGGTTTCTTCATGCTCCCATGTGCCCCATTTTTGAGATTTCGATTTCTAGGTCCTTGTATTTTGACAGCCTTTTGAAGATCTTGATAACATATTTATTATTATTATTATTATTATTATTATTATTATTATTATTATTATTATTATTATATTTCCTTTGATTTCTGTTCTCTGCTCATTTCTTTCCGGGTCCTGATCAGAGACCAAAGGTCAGAAATGGCATCCTGTCATTTTCCACTGAGCAGTTTTAAAAAAAATTGCACATATTTTACACAGTAACGTAACGTGTGAGGTGTATTTGTGAGAACAATATTTTTTTGTATTTCTTTTCCAATCAGCCCGAGGGCTTCAACTACAACTGGAATTTTCGATGTCCTCGTGTGCCACATTTTTATGGTTTCACTTTCAAGGTCCGTTTATGTTGATAGTTTTTTTAAAGATCTTCAAAAATACATTGAAGTCTGCAGAAACTGCCATGTTAGTAAGAAGGCACATTTTGTCTTTGCGGTCTCTAATCTCGATGTCTGGACGATTAGCTTTGATTGATCTGTCTGTGTGTATTGTAAAGTCCCATAAAATGGTAACAGGTTCTATCTCTGTCCGGGTGATGTTCATACCAGTTTCTTGGAGTTGCCTTTCCGTAAAAGTTGCAGATTTTCCAGTGCATATCTTGGCCCATTCTGCCAATACCGCGTTTTATATTCAATGGATGCCAATACCTTGCAACCTGATACAAGATGGTTCATTGTTTCTGGATATTTATCACAGAATCTACATGTTGGACTAACACTTTTTCACTATGTGTGCTTGGTAATTTATAGTTAGCAAGCATTGGTCCTGCCTAGCAAGAATAAAATATTCGGTTTCAGCTTTTAACCTTGCACTGCGTAACCATTGATAGGTACGTGGTTTGTCTCCATCAGCTTGTTTGATACGGGCAGAATAATGACCATGAAGAGGTTTGCCATCGTTCTTCCATTTTGTCCCTTACATTATTTGCTTTTGCTTTCTTTTCTAGGTGTTTTGCCACTGCACTCGATATATTATGGTTTATTTGCACTTCTTCAACTACTTGAAATAGCCTTTTGAATTTGTTGGCTTCCTTTATTACTGAATACAGTTTCTGTTTTTATGTTCTTTAACACAGATCATCATCCAGTCCTCTGTAGTTTCCATGAACTTCTGAAGATCGATTGTTTTTATGTTGTAAGATAAAGTTTTTCGCTCCACCTGTAACTGGAATTATTGATGCCTTCATGCACAATATTTTTTAGATTTCTACTTCAAAATCTTTGTATTTTGACAGTTTTTTGAAAATCTTCAAAGATGCATTACAATCTGAAGGGACTTCCATGTCAATAAGAAGGTACATTTTGTCCTTGCGGTCGCTAATCACGATATCTGGACGATTAGCTTTGATTGTTCTGTCTGTGTGTATTGTAAAATCCCATAAAATTGTTACAGGTCCTATCTCTGTAACCGGGTCTGGGTGATGTTCATACCAGTTTCTTGCAGTTTCCTTTCCGTAAAAGTTGCATATTTTCCAATGTTTTCTTACTGTCCCAGGCTATTAAATAGCACTCTTTAAGTTTTGAAAAACATTGGAAGTGTTACATCAATCATTTTGTTTATAATAATTACTTGCGTTTAATTACTTTCCCTTTGACCAACTTCTTTAAAGATCTCACATTACAATCTGAAGGGACATTCTGTTTTTGTGGTCTTTGAGCCCGATGTCTGGGCGATTAGCTTTGATTGTTCTGTCTGTGTGTATTGTAAAATCCCATAAAACTGTTACAGGTCCTATCTCTGTAACCGAGTGTGGGTGACGTTCATATAAGTTTCTTGCGGTTTCTTTTTCCGTATTATTATTATTATTATTTTATTTAATTTCTGGTGTGTACACATTTCGTTCCGGGTCCCGCCCAGAGACCTAAGGTTAGAAACGGCATCATTATATTTTCCACAGACAAAAAAAAATATTTACATAGATTAAGCCCTTCGTAAGGTGTGGGCTATACTTGTGAGACCATTTTTTTGGTATTTCTTTAAGGCATGGACTTCCAGGGATCCCTTCAATTAGTCTACTAGAATCTTTTCCAACCAATCCGAGAGCTCCAACTACAAAAGGAATAGTTGAAGTTCCCATGTGCAACATTTTTGAGATTTTGATTTCAAGGTCCTTGTATTTTAATAGTTTTTTGAAGATCTTCAAAGATACATTACAATCTGCAATGACTGCCGTGTCAATAAGACAGCACATTCTGTTCTTGCGGTCTTTGATCACGACGTCTGGGCGATTAGCTTTGATTGTTCTGTCTGTGTGTATTGCAAAGTCCCATAAAATCTCTTATTTCGAGCTGTTATCGATTACACCACCAGCACGTTAAAGTTTACACCAGCACATCTAAGATTACAACACTTGGTATTCCCAAGCGGTCACCTATCTAGGTACTGACCTGGATGGATGTTGCTTAACATCGGTGATCGTACGGAACTAGTGTTTCAACGTAATATGGCCGTAAATTCCAAATGTCTATATAAAGCTAATGTGCGTCAATGAATGACACAAACTAATGTGCGTCTATGAATGACACAATTAAAAAATTTATTAATTCGTTTCGTTCCGAGAAGGAATTTCTACAGGCTAATAATGTTTTTATTGATGAAATCAGTCTTTTTTATACTATTGTTGTAAAAATACGTGGCCAAAGGGCCACTCAACGTAGAGGATTTCTGAATGCGGTTTTTCTGTCTGTGTATATTGTAAAGTCCCATAAAATTGCTGCAGGTCATATCTCTGTAACTGGATGTGGGTGGTGCTATTAGCAGTTTCTTAGTTTCCTTCCTGAAAAAGTTGCAGATTTTTCAGTGCAGATATTGGCCCACTCCATCATTCCGAGTTTTATATTCATTTGGTAATAACACTGTTCAACCTGATACAAGATGGCCAATTCGGGTTAACTATATTTCAGTATGTGTGCTTGGTAATTTCTTTTTCGTAAGCATGTGCTCCTTGCAGAAGGAATAAAAACGTTCGGTTTCAGCTTTTAACCTTGCACTACGTAGCCACGGATGAGTACGGGTTTTTATCTTGCCATCGTTTCTGTATCTGGTCGGTGGGATTATGCTTTACTTGCATTTCGTCACCCATTCGAAATTATTATTATTATTATTATCATTATTATTATTATCATTATTATTATTGTTATTATTATTATTATTATCATTATTATTATCATTATTATTATTATCATTATTATTATCATTATTATTATTATTATGATTATCATTATTATTATTATTATCGTTATTATTATCATTATTATTATTATTATTATCATTATTATTATTATCATTATTATTATCATTATTATTATTATTATCATTATTATTATTATTATCATTAATATTATCATTATTATTATCATTATTATTATCATTATTATTATTATTATTATCATTATTATTATCATTATTATTATCATTATTATTATTATTATCATTATTATTATCATTATTATCATTATTATTATTATCATTATTATTATTATTATCATTATTATTATTATCATTATTATTATCATTATTATCATTATTATTATTATCATTATTATTATTATTATCATTATTATTATTATCATTATTATTATTATTATTATTATTATCATTAATATTATCATTATTATTATTATTATCATTATTATTATTATCATTATTATTATTATTATCATTATTATTATTATTATTATTATTATTATTATCATTATTATTATTATTATAGCTATGATCCTTGGCACCGGTAAGGTCTGTTATGGAGATCTTGGTTGTTTCGAAAATGAAGGCGATTTCAACGCCTTCGAGAGACCTGTAAATTTTCTACCGAGCAAACCAGAGGAAATCGATGCCAAATATTGGCTTCTAAACAGGTAAGAATATTTTTGTCATTATAGGTGGAATTGAAAAAAGCATGTTCATTATTTTTTATTTTTTTTTTTGGACAGCCACCAAAAGCGTAGTGAAACATGTACAATGCCCGCTGTTTCAGTTAACAATGTCATTCCCAGACATAAACAATTCATTGATGGCTAAAGTAGCCTTCCAAACGCTAAACAGAGTAATAAGAAATAGAAAAAAACTTCACTAGAAACAAGGAAAAGAATACTAGACCGTTACGCGATGTGGCAATGACTGCCGGACAATCTCCTCAAAGATGAAGAAGATACCATACTCACTACTGTCCAGTGTGTTCGTGATGAAGCCTTTCTTTTAACTGACTTTGCGACAACGGTTTTGAAGTTGTGTCAGTAGCTCGGTTCAGGAAAATAATTTTAAAAATTTTAAAGTCCATAGTTTCAACGAATTGTCATGAAGAGGAAATGTTCATACAACAGATTAATAATATGAGTTAAAGTGATCCACGGGTAAAATAGGTTGAGAGTCATTGATACAAAAGGTTTATTTTTTTTATCAATATGGATCGGATAAAAGCTAAACAAATATTAATGTACAAAAAAAAGAAAAAGAAAAAAAAGCAAGCTCTGATCGGAGAGTGTTGCTGTCGGAGTGAATAAATTGTGCCCCTATGCCAACCACTGTTTCTACTTGTTAGGAACAAGTAATTTGAATGGCTTATTAATGGTGACATACAGTGATTAAAGAACCCGAAAAAACATTTTTTTAAGAACGTAAGATATGCAGAACACACAGATTTGATAGAAGATACAGAATACAAAATGAATGATTGTTAGTAAAAGGATGATCCCAAACGTGAATTGTAAATCTGAGATACCAAAATAAAACAAGCGAAGAAATTTAAGTATGTGAAAAGTATTTTAACAGAGGCTAGAAAGTACGACATTTAGATCCGAAAGCGTATTGGTATAGCAAAAGATGTCTTCCAAAAGCTAAGCAGAGAACTAAGAAATAGGAAAATTTCGATAGAAACAAGGAAAAAATTATGAAAATGTTACGTGATATCTGTCCTCCAGTATGCCAGTGAGTGCTGGACAATCTCCTCACAGATAAAGAAGAAACTCAAAGCAGCAAAAATGTGGTTCTACAGAAGGATGCTGAGTATACCGTGGACCGAACATGTGAGCAACGACTGAGTTTTGGAGAAAATGGAAACAAAAAGAAAACTAATACTTAACATCAGGAAGAGACAGTTGAGGTTTCTGGGACATATAATGAGGAAGGAAGGCTTGGAAAATCTGATACTCACACGACAAATTGATGGCAAGATGGACAGAGGAAAACTTAATTAACTTGAGTAAACGGATAGTGGAAAATGCTTAGGAGAAATAGCAGAGGACAAAGTTTAGTAAGCGACAGGAAGTTGTGGAGAGCCATGACCCTCTACGTTTTGAGAGGACACGGCAGAAGAAATTTGAAGACGCTAAAGATAAACCATAAAATGCTTACATTGAATGAAAAGATGGCGGATCTCGAGTTAATAAGATAAGAAAATGTCGTATACTAAGATTCCTAAGACCTACGTTCAGAACGAATCTTCTATTGGTAACGTAACTTTTAGTCTATCATTAAAATTGTTCTACTTTATTAGTAGTTACTAGTGTTAATCTCTTATTGTACCTAATATTATCTACGGTAAGAACGAATCTTCTATTGGTAACGTAACTTTTAGTCTATCATTAAAATTGTTCTATTTTATTAGTAGTTATTGGTGTTAATCTCTAATAATGTTTTTTATTGATGGAATCAGTCTTTTTTATACTATTGTTGGCAAAATATGTGGCCCAAGAGCCACTCAACATAAAGGATTTCTGAATAAGATGTGCATATTATGACGATATGTAGGATAGATAACGGTTAACGCTTGAACTGGCTACGATTAAGAGAGTCTGTTTCCCGAAGTAATAACTCTTAGGAGGAAGCTGTCTGGGTAGAACTTTCTCCTGAGCAATAGTGATTTTCTAAGCGTAGCGTAGATGTGGCACAATGCCGAAAGTATCGGGCACCCAATGAGGATCGAACTCACGATTCAGTCTTAATTGTTCTAGCGAGACAAGCTTGCTAAACATTACACGACGTCGAGGTGGGCCTTTTTCCTTATCAAGTGATCCCGAAGAGAATGAGGATGAGTCGACCCAGCGTGCTTGGCAAGATCGGTCGTAGTTGTGAAGATCTGAACTGGTAGAACTAGGGAATATGCATCTCGTCTGAAGATTTGCCATGGATATAGCAACGGAGTAGCGAGTGGCTGCGAATGTTTGGAAACGGAGTTTGTAGTGTTGAAAGTAATTCATCGCCCACAAGGATGTGTAGACGCTATTGAACTCTATCAGGTTTTGAAAGTGAAGACATAAAAAGGTCAGTGGCGAAAGATACAACAAACGCCGGTTACAGTTTACATCGAAACGTTAAAGCTGGGGAGACGCTCAGTATTTAAATTACAATTTTGACATGCGTCCTCTCCCAACGTTTTACTTAGCCTATCTCATTCAATTTTTTATTCCGTTTATTTGTCTTTCTAGTTGTTTTAATCATACGACATTGCATGAGTAGTAAATCTGTGATGAAGCGAAATATGTCGTATAGCGCAAATTTACCATAGAGATTTCCTAAATCAGTGCACTTTCAATACATTTTTGCTTTAATAAATAACCTATTTTAATAAAACCTGCATTAAATCCAATGAAAATATAGCGCCAAATTTTGATCTCTAGACTGTTTGTCCCCATATATTCGTATAATATTGTATGTAAAATAAAAGAGAAAAATTTAGGGTTAAGGATTTGGAAAAAAATCTCTTTACACAAACAGCCACACAATGGTGACATTTCGCACAAAAAAGGAAAATAAGGAGAATGGGTGTTTTCATTGTTCCGTGAACTGACTAATCAGCAAATAGTGGTAAAAAGAAAATGATAATCTTATCTCTTAAAACGGTTCCTTCTTCCAAAATTATTCAGTGATAATTTTGGCTTGGTCGCTAAAACTTTCTCATTTATTTTCACCCTCTCCGTCACTGATATGTAGTCGGTAACATTTCCCTAATGTGTGTGGTGGGGGGATAAAAGTAGCCAATACAGACAAAATATTGTTCCTTTCTCCCGGTAAAAGATGGCTGAATTGATTTTCACTAAGAACAGTGCAAATTTGATGTATTGGCCTGAAGACAGCCGTGCAGATTAATGCTGCGACATCACTATTTCGAGCTACGTATATTGTCGCGACAATGTCACATAAGCACTCATTATAATTATCATTATTAGTATTATTATTATTATTATTATTATTATTATTATTATTATTATTATTATTTGACATGTTTGAATTATTTAAGAGATAGGATTTATCGTTTCTTGAGTTAGGAAGTTTCGCAAATTATCGTTGTTATTTTTAGATGACGAATGTAATCATTAAAAATAATATTTCTCTTCTACCAGGGACGATCCAAAGGGTGTGCCTATGACCTACAATGACGAAGAAGCGATTAAGAACAGCACCTTCGCTTATACAAAAGAAAGCAAGTTCGTGATTCACGGTTATAAAAGTTCCACGGAAAAAAACTGGGTCCATGATCTTGTTGCAGAACTACTGGCTCACGTAAGATAATATATAATATAATACAATATAATATAATATAATACAATTTTATGCATACAACGTGTGGAAAGCACGTGCGATACCCTGCCCTCGTCAGCCGCCGACCAAGGGAGGCAACACAGTTTCGGTGACTAAGGCGGCATTGCCACCCCTGGTACCACCAACAGCTTTTGCAACCGGAAAGGGTATTGTTTTTTTTCTGTAGACGTGTCGGTCTCTTGCGATTTTTTAGAAGTGCAAGTCAGATTTTTAATGTTGTGTTTGCTTTTAATCATTAACCAATACACAACGCGCTCGTAGCAACCATTATTAATGACGTAGATTGGAAGGTAAACATGTGTTTCACGTCGGAAGTAGCATTGTATTGCGAGCATGGTTTTAATTAACTTGTTTATTTTGAATCTTGACCAGATCCCTCTCGATGCCTGTTGAGATGTGGTCTGTAGAGGATATGAAGCACACTTCAGGCTCGGGCCTGTGATGCGCACCTTCAAAATTAAGGAAACAAATGTTCAAGGAATTCACGTCACCCGATCACAATAGGTAGCACATGACATGTCCAACTCTTTTCCATGCATAGTTTGTTTCAATAACTTGGACCGATTTTAAATGTGAATTAAGTTTAAGCGTCTGATATTTTTCTTTTTCTTTCAGATTTAACAACTTAAGTCATTGGCAATTTCAACCACGGAAAAAGTAACAATCAAACAACGTGTTAAAGTTTCAAGAGTGCAACTGAAAAAATTGTTCGTAAATTCAAACAAAGTGGGTCGTTGGCAGATGTGAAAACACCACTGCGTGTTCGTTTACGCCGTTCAGCTGAAAACATTGCTGCAGTGCACGAGAATGAGGCTGAAAATCCAGATAACTCTATTCGCCATTACACGCAGAAATTAAACCGCTTCACAACAACGTTAAATCGTTTCATATAGCACTCTCGGTTGGTCGATTATGTTGACCAAAAAAATCGCGAAGTGCGCGAAATGCATTTCTGATTGAACGTCCATTTTCGTAATAGGCTTCGATAAATTTAACACGCTGTTTGATTGTTAATCTTTCCATGGTTGAAATTGCCAAAGACGTAAGTTGTTAAATCTGAAAGAAAAAAAATTCACTAGACTCTCAAACTTAATTCACATTTATAATCGGTCCAAGTTATTGGAACACCCTTTATATTATCTAATGGTAACCCAGAAACCTATAAAAACGATAATCAACAAGCCATTATCAAAATATATTAACGAAGCAGTATCGGAAAGGTTAACTATCAACAAGGGGTTCAGGAATGCTGTTTTACACTGCAAAACATTTTCAAGTGCCGACTGTGGAAGCGATCACTTTCCAGTTATATGTACACTACGGAAATTGAAGAAGCCTAAGGCAGCACCCAATTTGCAATACGACAGACTCTTGAAAGACCCGAATTTGAAGGAGAAATATATGGACAGTTTAAAAAGCAGATTATAGGGACAACATAAAAGTGGAAATTCGAAGTGGGACACATTAAGACAAGCTTTAATAACGTCAGAAATCGAAATCTCCCGAAGAAAAAAAAAATGAATGGATGGCAGATGAAATTCTCGACATGATGAAAACGAGACAAAAACCAACGCCAAAACACGGAAAAGAATATAGAACACTAGACGAATAAATAAGGAATAAACGCAAGCAGGTTATAGAAGAATGGCCCAACGAAAAATGTGTAGAAATAGAAAGAATGAGTATCATAGATAAAGCAGATAGGCATAAAAATAAGAGAACAGGACAAAAAACATGCTCATCAACAGGATAAAAAAATCCAAAGATGGGACGCTGATATTAAAGAAAGGAAAATACTTCAGAGATGGAACGAATATATCGAAGAACACTTCCACGATGAAAGCGAACAAATGGCAATATACAGAAATATCGACGGACCGGAAATATTAAAATGTGCAGTGGAATCTGCACTGGCCAAATTAAACAGAAACAAAGCGGCAGGGCCAGACGGAATTGTAATACAGATGCAGCATAGACAAGATTACACAAATAGTAAATGAAATCTACAACAGTGGTTACATACCGGAGGATCTAAGTAGATCGATTATCATCGCACTGCCTAAAAAGCCAAGTGCAAACGAATGTGAACTCCATCGGGTAATCAGCTTATTGAACCATATAAAAAAACTTGTCATCCGAATTCTGATGAATACAGCGCGCAGCGGAATCAAACCAGAAATATGACGAGAACCGTACGGGTTTGTTAAAGACACCGGGACAAGGAATTTATCCTTAGAATGATACCAGAGAGAACGATGCAAATGCAGAGGGACGAGTACCTCCTTATAGATTACGCAAAGGCGTTCGATAAAGTACGCCACAAAGATCTGTTGAAATTAATCAGTAACAATGACATATTTGGGAAGGATATTAGAATAATCCAGAACCTATACTGACAGCAAACCGTCTGCATACGAACAGAAAATGGATTCAGTAGATATGCAAAAACAGAAAGAAGTGTAAGACAAGAGCTTATTCAACTTATACAACGAGGGGATTTTGAGTGAGAAGTCCTATGAGGATCATTACTGGCAGCCACAATTCTAACAACATAAGATATGCAGATGACATAGTGTTGATACCAAACACGGAAGGAAGACTACAAAAGCTCTTACAGAGGGCAGTGAAGGAAAGCGAGAAGAAAGGACTAAACATCCACTGCAAGAATACAGAATGCATGGTTGATAGCAAAGGGAATATCCCAAAATACAAATATCAAATCGGAGATACCAAAATCAAGCAAGCACAAAATGGCAAGCGTTTCAGCAGAACACGGAAAGTGTGGCACTGAAATCCGAAGGCGCGTTCGGATAGCCAAAGACGCCTCCTAAAAGCTAAGCAGAGTATTAAGAGATATAAAAACTTCGCTGGAAACAAAGAAAAGAGTACTGAACTGTTACATGATATCCGTCTTTCTGTATGGTAGAGGAGACCTGTCAATTTTCTCAAGGATAAAGAAGAGACTTGAAGCAACAGAAATGTGGTTCTACAGAAGCATGCTGAGAATTCCATGGACCGAACATGTGAGCAACGACGAAGTTTTAGAGAAAATGGAAACAAAAAGGACACTTATACTTAACATCGGGAAGAGAGAATACCATGGATGGAACATGAAGAAGAGACTTGAAGCAACAGAAATGTGGTTCTACAGAAGCATGCTGAGAATACCATGGACCGAACATGTGAGCAACTACGAAGTTTTAGAGAAAATGGAAACAAAAAGACACTTACACTTAACATCGGGAAGAGACAATACCATGGATGGAACATGAAGAAGAGACTTGAACAGAAATGTGGTCCTACAGAAGGATGCTGAGAATACCATGGACCGAACATGTGAGCAGCGACGAAGTTTTAGAGTAAAATGGAAACAAAAAAGAACCTTATGCTTAACACCCGGAACAGACAGTTGAAATTTCTAGGGTACGTAATGAGGAGAGAGGGCTTGGAAAATCTGATACTCACGGGACAGATAGAGGGCAAGAGGGACAGAGGAAAACAACGCATAACATACTTAGTAAGCTTGAGTAAATGGATGGCGGAACAGGGTTTATGAGAAAAAAGACAAAATTTATTAAGAGCTACAAAGGAGAGGAAATTGTGGAGAGCCTCATCAGAAAGGTTTCAACTCGGCCGAAAAAAGTACATCATTTTTTGTCCAGATTGTTTTTTACCCGATCTCCTGGCTGAGATCAAAGTGTATTATCTGTTCTCGCTTCTTAAAATTATAAAGAAAGCCTGGTTTTGGGTATTCCGTCCTCGCTTCACTAAAGAATGTTGATGACCGGGTAAATTTTGTCCTTGGCTCACATATGCACGCGTATGAGCCCTTCACATTAAAAACGGTATTGTGTCACATCCTACTCTCGAAAGGAAGGTGGATAAACAGAGCCTTTTCCCGACCTTCCAATTGTGATCAGTTCTTCACTTCTCTGAGGTATTTCTGACTTCGGACAGTCCACAGGAAAGCTTTGTGGAATGAATAGGCCTAGGGATTCCAAACTTTCGACAGAACATTCCTCATTGCACTAAAAGAGGGAGGGTCGTTGGAATAGCGACACCACCGTGACATTATTCGCGGGGACTGGGCAGTTTTTGAATTGGCCGATGGCACTCCACGTTATATACAACCTTGCGTAACAACATGCTCTCGTGGGTAGGTTATAAATACAGCCTTTCCCCGATTTTCGGACTGAGTTCGAAGTATCTGTTGCACGACTCTTTCCCGTGTTTCTGTCTTTCAGCAGTTCACAGAAAAGTTTGATATTCCCAAACGGCAATCCGTTTAGGTACTGGCCAGAGTCGACGTTGCTTAACTTTGGTGGTCGTACGGAAAGCGGTATTTCAATGTGAAAATTACCTGTGTATAGTGTGACCACTATCTTTTGCTTAAAAACTGACAATTAAAACTGGCACAATACGCGATTATATGCGGTATTTTTTTTTTTTTGGCATATAGAATTTTAAAAATTCGAAAAAGGTTTAAGTAGTGAAAAAATCGATTTAAAATCTATATAATAAAAATGAATTTCAGTGTGTTATTGTAGCACTCTTTTTTCAACTTGAGGCCGTAGCCCAATATATCATACCAGTTTGAAATCAAGCCGGCTCCATGAGCAAATTAAAAACATTCCGGGCCTAATTCGGACCTGCAATTCTGAAGTTTTAGATTCCCAAGTTTTCATTACTGCGATTGTTTTCGGATTCCGCCATCTTGGCTTCTACTGATGAAAATAATTAAAGGGATACAACTCTTTAAATTTCAATAGCTCATGTTCAAATGAAAAAATACTGTTCTCAAATTACAGTGTTTCAAAATAAAATTGTGTTTTCAACTTTACTTCTAAAGGCCATAGACCAACATATCATACCATTTTGCAATCACGCTGACTCCGTGAGCAAATTAAAAACATTCCGGGCCGGATCCGGACTCGCAATCCTGAAATTTTAGATTCCCAAGTTTTTATTACTGCGATTGTTTTCGGCGATTTTTTTTTTTTTTTTTGCGTGATTTTTTTAATTTTTTGTACGATAACAATTTTTATAACTTGGCAATAAATTTGGAAATAATAAAAATTAATTGCGAAATCCAGCGAAAGTCATCTATGAAATAAAAATAATTGTTTGTACGGAAAGTAAGAACCTACGTACATCAAAATGTTTTAAATTCAGTGGCGGCAGAAGAATTATTGTTGAACTTTTAAAAGGTACGCTTAAATATTAATGCAATACTTAAATGCAGCGAACAATTTTGAGCTCTTCTGTTAATTGTTGCCAATCGCATCTACACCTCCCTACCTATTGTGATGAAGGCCCAATCAAGAGACGACAACAAGAGCTAGCTTAAATCCCGCTAGATAGGGCGGTTTTAAAGCTAGTATAGCTATGATTCTAAGCTGCTCCCTTACTTTGTTTCCCTGAGACTTCTTGCACTTTCTGATAAGATACTAATACACAAAGAATCTGTATCACGACTTAATTACTCTTCTTCTGTCATATTTATAATCGTTTCGCCTCAAGCAAGGGCGATAATGTCACTAAGACGCAAGATGTTACGGAGAGTGAAGGAAAATGAGAAGACTTTAGTGAGGAGAAAGAACAATAAAAGAATAGGTTTCAGGAAGACAGAAAATGGCGATAATGCCACTAAGATGCAAGGGGTTACTGGTAGTGAAAGAGAATGAGAAGACTTTACTGAGGAGAAAGAACAATAAAAGAACTGGTTTCAGGAAGACAGAAGATGGCGATAATGCCACTAAGACGCAAGGGGTTACTGGGAGTGAAAGTGAATGAGAAGACTTTAGTGAGAAGAAAGGACTATAAAAGAACAGAATTCCGAAAAACAGACGATGAGGTTTGGCGTTGCATTTAAATTTTTAAAGGTTGTAGGTGACAGAAAAGCTAGATATCGGTATAGAGTTCCACAGATGAAGGGTGCGAGAAAAAAGGAACTATTAGAATAGAATTTACGGTTACATCTGTGATTCAGGAATTCATTTTTTAGAAAATAGTAAGAACATTATAACCTTATTCTACATACATCACTGGATTGTACTTTTGCTGTTTGCAAGATTCCTGGGAGATAACTCTTCCCACCCAATCATGTATATTTTCCCAGATGCACTGTTGTATTTGTTTAGCATATGACTGAGGGTATTTCTTTTTCTAGGACGACTACAATATTTTCGTGGTTGATTGGAAAAAAGGCGCCGGGGTAACTTACGGTAAAGCTTGTGCCAATGCCCGGGTCGTTGGTGCCGAAATCGCTGTCCTTCTCACGAAAATGAAAGAACTCATGAATGCTAATCTGATGACCTTTCACCTGATTGGAAGCAATGTCGGAGCCCACGTTGCTGGTTATGCTGGGGAGAGACTAACCGATCTTTACCGAATCACAGGTACGCCTTTCTATATACATTCCTCGGCATACGACAGAGATCCGTTCCTACGACGCGTCGTAACGCGATTTTCCGTGTAAATCGGAACGTACCCGCGATCTTACGTCAATAAGCACTTACGTCAATCAACTATCCTAACGCAATAGTAAAGTAATAATCTATAACGGTGGTTCTCAACCGGGGTCTATATGGAATGTGGTATCGATGTAACAGTACTGGGACTCCACAGAAACAAATAGCAAATTTGAGGTCCACGGTAATATTTTAGTGGTCCATAGAGCAATTTCACATTATTATTTTACTAGTGTAGATAAATGTTCCATAGAATTTAGTTGTTAAATACAAGTTTATTTTCATTAAATTAGTTTTACTTCAAAATAAAGCATATGTATTTACTATTTCTATAATACAATTCCTAAACTTATCTACCAGTAAAAAATTTTAAAAAAGCTTTTTATATATGTATATATCGAAAAGTTATGGGGGTCCACCAAAAAAAAAATAATTAAGAGTAAATGTGGTCCATGGGTAAAAAATGTTGCTCTCAAAAATAACAAAACATTTCTATGAGATATCTTAACATAATTAGGACTAAAGTCGCATGGGGAGGGGCATAAATATAATACGTATAATAAAATGAAATGATAATAATACATATGATGGAATGAAATAGATTTAAGCTGCTTGCATATTTATTGCCAGTGATGTCATTGGCTCTAGGTAGATGAGATGACGAAGCGTAAGATCTTGCCTCTCTTGCAGTCCTCGGAAGCATTGGCCAATCTGAGAGAGAAAGAAAAACAAACTCATGCTTCAGTATCTGTTTATATTTCTGAGATGAGGTATTATGTACACTATTTACATTATTCGGACTATTGTCCTCATCTTTGTCGCCATATTTATCACAACGTTTCGACCGTTTTCCAGGTGGTTGGAATGTCGAATTGAACCCTTTATTTCGCTCACTGGGGTAGACTGTTGTAGTTCCACGTGCCATGTTTAATGGATGTCAGTTATCTCCTGTTAATTCCCCTCTCCAAGTACTCCATATATATATATATATATATATATATATATATATATATATATATTAACCTATGCACTAATAGTAAAATAAAACAAATATAACAATATACGGTAATAAAAGTTATGTGAAGCATAAAAGTTTCGTTTTTACCGTAGATATTGTTGGGCATAATAGGAGATTAATAACAATTAATCGATAAACTAGAACAATTATAACAATATATCATAAAAAAAAGTTATGTGACGGACAGAAAGTTCATTATTACTGTAGATCTTATAAGGCACAATAAGACATTATCAGCTATATGTAATAATAAGATAAAAATAGAACAATTATGACAATAATTATATAATACTAAAAGTCGCGTGCTCGTTTGCGTGCTTGTGCGGTGCGTCCGTCCGCTGCATAATGATTTAAGTTAATCTGATTTAAGTGAATAAGATTTTAAATTACGAGTCATTTAGACAGTATTTTTATTGTAACTATCTTCAAATAGAACAATTTTTTTTAATTAGAATATTTTTAAGTTAAAGATAGCCATGGGTGAATTGTCGCCAGTTTACATTTTTTAATTTCGTGTCTGCACATTGTCTGCTTTTGATTTTGTCGACTGCACAATATAGTAGGGTCAGTTGGGCACCGTCTATGAGAAAAACAGCACTATGATGTAATTCTCTCAATACGGAGGTCTACACCAAGTGCCTTGAGGAGATAGTGCTGCCTTGGGTCAAGAGAGTAGCTGCTGGAAGACCCTGTGTCTGGCAACAAGACTCTGCACCATGATACACAAACAGGAGAACTCAGTCGTGGCTGTCAGACAATTTCTGCGACCACACCATACCTTACATCTGGCCACCTAACTCTTTGGACTGCAACACTCTTGATTATTATGTGTGGGATACAGTTCAGTGAGAGAGAGCAACAAAACTCCTTGGCACACCAAAGATAGACTAAAGGTAAGAATTAGGGCAGCATTCACCAACTTAAACGAGTAGATCGTCCAGAAGAGATGCAGGAGATTCTGAAGTCGTCTGGAGGCCGTAGTTGAAGCCAACGGCGATTTTATTGAGTAAAGTTGCTCTTTAGTATTTGAAGATATTTTTGCGTAATTTTGGTAAATGTATCTGTTAAAATGAGATGTAAGTGTCATTTTCGTTTTTGCATAATTTATACGACAATTTATCCATCGCGTCTATCTATCTATCTATCTATTTAATACTAATAGTCTGTGATTGTGTGCGTGCTTGTGTCTTGCATCTATCCAATACATAATGATTTAAGCTAATCTGATTAAGTAAATAAGATTTTAAAATACGAGTTGTTTATACAGAATGTATTTTTAATTTAACTTTCTTCAAACAGACAATATTTTTAATTAAAATATTTTAAAGTTAAAGACAAGCACAAAGAGATCCCGCTTTGCTGTTTTCGTCCTCTTGCTTGTAGAGTAAATATTTATATTTCAGCTTTCTTTAAACAAACAATACTTTAAATATTTTTTGGCATATTAAAAAAAATATTTTTAAGTTAATTTGATTTAAAGTTCAAGTTTATCCTGGAAATTTAAAGAAATTAGCCACAACAACTACTAATAAAATAGAACAATTAATATATAACTATATAGTGCAATAACAGTTATATGACGGATTCGTTCTTACTGTAGATATTAGCAATCACTTCAGTTATACTTTTCCTTATTAGGTCTAAAACTTTTCTCTCTTCGTTTAAAAAATATTTCTTCCCTTTGGCATCTCCGAATAACTAACATTACTAATCTTGTGCATCTGTGAACATCTTTAAGTAAGTCTATTTAGAGCAGATATTTTATATGAAATATCATTTTTGTTGTATTTAACCGACTGTGGATAAGATTTTTTTTTTTTTTTTAAATGCTTTAATTTTTATTACTCTTTCCTTAAAAGGCTTGGATCCAGCTGCCCCTTATTTCCAAAATACCGGACCAATTGTGTATCTGGATAGGACCGACGCTCATTTCGTCGACGTCATCCATACCGATACCGGAGATGGTTTGGACTTCGCGTTTGGAATGCACACTGCAATCGGCCATGTTGATTTTTACCCAAATGGCGGTAAATTTCAACCAGGCTGTCCCAAAACGAAAATCATCGGATCCATTGTGGGAGGCATCATGGGATTGTTGAACCGTGACAAAAATCGTAAATATACAATATCTTTATCTTGTTTAATTTATTTTTCTTAAATTGCAAACAAAAGACTACGCAATTATTTCCTTGGACTCCTTGGACTCTTAGGACACCGAATTAATTTTGTTTATTCTTATTTAAAAATTAATTCATCTGTCTCTCTCAAATATATATATATATATATATATATATATATATATAAAAGGCTCAAACACTAATATTACATGGTTATAATTTATTACATAGGAATCGTAATCACGATCCAATTCATCAGTTGGACCGTGATTACGATTCCAGTGTGATAAATTATAACCATGGAATATTAGTGTTTGAAACTTTTATATTATATTCTTGCTCTGTCCTAAAGGGTGTCCATACCGCTTTAAGACTTGTCTGTCGTGCAATAAAGTGGGACATAAAATTTCGCATTGTTGGACTCAGAAAGAAAGCAAAAGCAGAGTAAGAGTCACTAGAATTGACCAAACAGACGAGATAAATATTCGAAAATACGTACAAGTAGAAAAGTAAGACTACAATTGGATTCCGGATCAGATTTAACAATTATTAACTTACAGACGTGGAAAAAATTAAACAAACCGACCATGTTGAGAACCGATAAAATAGCCAGGTCTGTAACTGGAAGGAAAATAAAAATTTGAGGGAGAAGTTATTACAAATCTGACATTCAACGGAATGACCAAAAAATTAAAAATGTACGTTCTTAAAAATACGGAAAACTTAATTGGAACTGACTGGATGCAGAAATTCGACCTCTGGCATTTACCGATAAGTACATTCTGCCAAAAATTGAAAAGTTTATCGACCGAGGCAGAGAAATTAAAGGAGAAATTAAAAGAGCGTTTCCCCGAAGTATTTTCAGCCGGCCTCGGGAGGTGTAAAAAAATGGCAGCAAAAATAGAACTAAAAGAAAATGGACAACCCATTTTCAAGAAGAAAAGGAATGTACATTTTGCATCATTAGAAGAAATAGACCAAGAGTTGGATAGACTCGTGAAAACCGGTATATTGACAAAGGTAGAATATAGTCAATGGGCCGCACCTACGGTGTACGTAAAAAAGAAATCGGGTGAGATACGAGTATGCGCTGATTTCTCAACGGGATTGAATGCAGCGATTAAGGATTATCACTATCCTCTCCCTAGTCCAGAGGGAGTTTTCACAAAATTGAACGGAGAAAAATTTTTCTCAAAAATAGACTTGAGCGAATCATACCTACAAGTACCAGTAGATGAGGAAAGCTCGAGGTTGTTGTGCATAAACACACATAAAGGATTATATAAGTTCCAAAGAGAAAAAAATATTAAAGACCCCTACGAGGTAAAAGCTTTGGAAGGAGGGTGTTATGGGATCTTACCTGTAAAGATAATGAACGCTTCCTGACACTATAAAGACTGCGCCTCTCAAGAGAGACGGAGAGAACGGAAGTGGTACGAGTCGAGACAATAGTAGTTCACTCTAAACCAGACTGACAGTCATACTAACACCTTCAACTTCTTGTATTATTATTGTTTAATATATCTTTGTTATTCCTACTCTTGTGTTCGTGCTGTTCTTCCTTGGTCCTAACCTTGGACCATAACAGTGGTGCGAGGATATTGGACCATAACAAAAATTAAGAAATATTTGTCAACAATAATGTTTTTTGTTTTTTTGTTTTAATAATAGAAATTTCAAGATAATATGAAATTCCCAAATTTCCAAAATTTCAAGATAATTTGAAAACAATTTTTTCAGTCGCCCGGGAAAAGTTCTTATGCAGTCATCGGCGTGCAGAATCGTTGTTTATCGAGTCGGTCAACTCCAAGTGCCCGTTCTATTCTTATGCTTGTACCGAGGCCGAGGATCTGAAAAACGGGCAATGCCTGCACGATGCTGGAGAGACAGGTCGCATGGGATTCCATGCGGACAAAGCTTTCGGACGAGGAGTTCACATGTCGGAAACGTTTGACACATCTCCTTACTGCAGTAAGTGTTCTATATTTTGCTCATTACAACCGGCGCTAGGGGTTGTGTTTAGGTGAAAGCTGGTATTTTGCATACTGATTGTTAAAGGCGTGCACGCGCACGCACACGCACGCGCACACACACACACACACACACACACACACACACACACACACACACACACCAAATTTTGATTAGACAAGATCTATGGCTGGGTGTAAAGTTGAGCTTATTGTATATTTTCCTGCAATGCTATTTTTGATGTTCATGGCAAAAAAAAATAAAAAATTAATAAATAAGACAAAATAAAATACAATATAAAAAATAAAAAGTAAAATAAAAAATAAAAATAAAATAATTTTTTGCATATATCAAAATTAGTCAAATTTTTGTTATTGTGTTATTATTTAAATTTTTGTATTTTGTATTTTGTGTTATTTTATTAATACATAGTTAATGCTTATTAATGCTTTTTTAGGCTTAATAATTAATTATTTATTAATTAATGTTTATTAATGCTTATTTAATGCTTATTTAATGGCTTATTAATACTTATCTAATGAATTTTATTAAATTAATTCATTAAATTTTTTATTTGTTCAGTCTAATTTTTCAGATTAGTCAAGTTTTTGCATAATATCAAAATCAGTCAAAATAAAAAATAAAAACAAAATAAAAAACAAAATAAAATATCAAAATAATAATTGAGAAATATAACTTTGAAGGAAAGTAGGGAAAATGGCCTGCAAAAAAAAACAAAGTGTCAAAAGGACGGTTTTTCTATTGACACCGCTAACTATCCTCAGTCCTCGGCAATTTTTATTGTTTTAAAAGCGATTATTAGAATTGTAATAAAACCTAAACATATGAAAGTGAATTTATACATTTTCTTTGTTCTTGAGAACTGACAGCAAGGAAACACTATTTTTTTATTCCATTGTTTATTTGAATGGTTGGCAAAACATCGGCCACATATCAATCGGTTCGA
>OZ038507.1:61514897-61542397 GCA_964036315.1 Acanthosepion esculentum
GATCTTCCATCAGGTATTATGACTTGTCCTGCATAAGTTTTGAAAATTCTGGTTTCACTGTCCAAATCAGTAATATTTTTTTTTCTGTTTTATTCGACAGACACAATAAATTTTTAACACCTCATACAAGCTTTCAAACTGTTATGAAGACGCATATGGACATTGGTGAACTGAAGAGTCTTGAGGTGAAATATGTGGAAACATCGAATATAATTAATGTCATATTTGACAATGATTGGCAACTAGAAAGTCTCTCCATCTTCCAAGCCACTACTCAGAGGAGGTAAGTAATTATTCATGTGGAATAAAGTGGGGGGGGGGGGCAAATTATAGATATAAAGATGCACCAGAAAAAATTGAGATAGACAGATAGATATGAAGAGACTGAGATAGGGGTGAAGAAATTGAGAGAGATGTGAAGAGATTGAGATAGATAGATAGATAGATAGATAGATAGATAGATAGATAGATAGATAGGTGTGAAGAGTCTGAGATAGATAGATAGGTGTGAAGAGTCTGAGATAGATAGATAGATAGATAGGTGTGAAGAGTCTGAGATAGATAGATAGATAGGTGTGAAGAGTCTGAGATAGATAGATAGATAGGTGTGAAGAGTCTGAGATAGATAGATAGATAGATAGGTGTGAAGAGTCTGAGATAGATAGATAGATAGATAGGTGTGAAGAGTCTGAGATAGATAGATAGATAGATAGATAGATAGATAGATAGATAGATAGGTGTGAAGAGTCTGAGATAGATAGATAGATAGATAGATAGATAGGTGTGAAGAGTCTGAGATAGATAGATAGATAGATAGATAGGTGTGAAGAGTCTGAGATAGATAGATAGATAGATAGATAGGTGTGAAGAGTCTGAGATAGATAGATAGATAGATAGGTGTGAAGAGTCTGAGATAGATAGATAGATAGATAGATAGGTGTGAAGAGTCTGAGATAGATAGATAGATAGATAGATAGGTGTGAAGAGTCTGAGATAGATAGATAGATAGATAGATAGGTGTGAAGAGTCTGAGATAGATAGATAGATAGATAGATAGGTGTGAAGAGTCTGAGATAGATAGATAGATAGATAGATAGATAGGTGTGAAGAGTCTGAGATAGATAGATAGATAGATAGATAGATAGGTGTGAAGAGTCTGAGATAGATAGATAGATAGATAGATAGATAGGTGTGAAGAGTCTGAGATAGATAGATAGATAGATAGATAGATAGATAGATAGGTAAAGGATTTAAAATTTCCAATTTCCAATCAGCGAAATACTCTGTGGTGTATTTCAAACGGAAATTATATTGTCAACCATTATTATCAATATTTGACTTGTATTTTCTATCATATTCATTATTATTATTATCTTTGTGCATTTAGGCAGAAATCTTTCTTTCATGCACATTTCAATGAATACGACAGACAAGGTGCTTTGATTTAGTTTTTTATACAATTTCTCGTCTGATCTTGTAATTTTTTTCTTTTTAGTAAATAAATTATATAAAACTGTCCCAATTTCCTTTTTGTTATAAGCTAAAATAAATATATCATCTACATAACGAAGATATATTGTAGTTTTAATAACTTTAGTAAAAACCTTGTTTTCAACATAATAATTAAAATAATTGGAGAAGCATGGTCCAAGTGGGTTTCCCATATTTACTCCATCAGTTTGTCTGTAAATAGTACCATTCTGTTAACAAAAATTATTAGATGAGCATTGTCATTATTATTAATTTTTACTTTCATCTTCAATTTTGATTAGATAAAGAATTATAAAGCATTATTATTAATTTTTACTTTCATCTTCAATTTTGATTAGATAAAGAATTATAAACCATTATTATTAATTTTTAAGAAGTATTTAAATTCATTTTTCTTTTTCTTTATTAGATGAGGCGTTATTGACCGTTAATTTTTTACTTGTATTGATTTAAATTTTTTTTTTTTAATCTGATCTTAAATTCAAACATTACTCATGCGATGGCCTCTGATTATTAGAATGCTGAACTTGGTCCTTCATACATACACTTTGGTCGTATCTAGCTAGGTATCTGAAAAGAAATCTTATTTATAAAAGAATTTTCTACCACATTGACAGTTGTTTCTAAATTTTCCTTGTTTCATTGCAGTTACGAATTCTGTGTAAAAGGCACCATTATTACCTCAACAACATCCAAAATCTTCACACCTTCTAAAACCTGTGAATGAAAAGCCAAACACATGGCAAACCTTTTTTATTTTTATTTTAGAATTTAAAGAAAAAAGGAAATAAAACTCTATAATCCAAGCCGATATTTTCTCAGCATTTTCATTTAATTTAATTTTGCTCCGTTTTTGTTTACTCCCTAACGGAAAGAAAAAAAAAAATTGTTTTTCAAATTAATCATTGGCATATATTTTGACATGAGATCAGTCAAAATATTTCAACTCAGATAGGAAATTTATTGACTTTGTTGCCTTATACAGGGTGCGATGAGTAAATTGTCATCATTTTATATTTTTAATTTTGTGCATGCACATTGTATTTTATTTTGTCAACTGCACAGTATAGTAGGGTCAGTTGGGCACCATCTGTGAGAAAATGATCACCATGATGCAATAACTCTGACAAAAATTTGAAAACGGCATGCTGTACTGCTTGGCATTTGCACCGGATACTCCAATACAAACATTTCAAGTGTTTGGGTGTCAATCTGAGGACAACGCAGAGGATCTGGAAAGTGTTGGATAATTCTAATGGCGATTACAATGGTGTTTGGAGTGATCCCTAGTGATGGCAACGGTAGGCCTCCATTGATCTTCTCAAAGGGATTCAGACTCAACACAGAGGCCTACTTCAAGTGCCTTGAGGAGGTAGTGCTGCCCTGGTTGGTTGGTTGTTTGGGGTTTTATGGCATATCAACCACTATGGGTTATTTAATGCCAGATCCAGTATTTACTAAATATATCAAAAACGTATAGCTGGCAACATCATTGTTTCAAAAAAGTATAGTTGGCAACATTATTGTTTCAAAAAAGTGTAGTTGGCAACATCATTGTTTCAATGTGCTGGAAAAGACCTGGAAGTTCACTATTTTCCCATAGGTGGGACCCCCAACAGGTGCTACCACCCCGCGCTGCCCTGGGACAAGAGGGTGGCTGCTGGTAGACCCTATGTCTGACAACAGGATTCTCAAGCACGAGAACCCAGTCATGGCTGTCAGACAATATAATACAACCACATCACTCCTTACTTGTGGCTACTTAACTCTCCCGAATGCAACCTCCTTGATTATTATGTCTAAAGCACAGTTGAGTGAGGGACAAACAAAACTCCTTGTAACAACAATGATGAACTGAAGGATTATGACAGTATTCACTTACTTAAACAAGGATACCATCCAGAAGAGTTACAGGAGATTCCAAAGTCGTCTGGAGTCTGTGGCTGAGGCTAATCATGATTTTGTTGAATAAGTTAACTCTTTAGTATTTCAAGATATTTTTCTGTAATTTTGGTAAATATATCTGTTGAAATAACATGTCAGTATTATTTTCATTTTGGCGTCATTTAGACGACAATTTATCCATGGCACCCTGCATACCTGTTAAAAAGAGATGTCAATGTTATTTTCATTTTGGCGTCATTTAGACGACAATTTATCCCTGGCACCCTGTATATCTGTTAAAATGAGATGTCAATGTTATTTTCATTTTGGCGTCATTTAGACGACAATTTATCCCTGTCACCCGGTATATCTGTTAAAATGAGATGTCAATGTTATTTTCATTTTGGCGTCATTTAGACGACAATTTATCCCTGGCACCCTGTATATCTGTTAAAATGAGATGTCAATGTTATTTTCATTTTGGCGTCATTTAGACGACAATTTATCCCTGGCACCCTGTATATCTGTTAAAATGAGATGTCAATGTTATTTTCATTTTGGCGTCATTTAGACGACAATTTATCCCTGGCACCCTGTATATCTGTTAAAATGAGATGTCAATGTTATTTTCATTTTGGCGTCATTTAGACGACAATTTATCCCTGGCACCCTGTATATCTGTTAAAAGGAGATGTCAATGTTATTTTCATTTTGGCGTCATTTAGACGACAATTTATCCCTGGCACCCTGTATATCTGTTAAAATGAGATGTCAATGTTATTTTCATGTTGGCGTCATTTAGACGACAATTTATCCATGTAAAGTACCAAGAATTACAATGAAATTCACACTAAAAATACAAAACCCCAAGGGAAAAAAATTTCTCGCTAGACTATTTTTTTTACATTGATGTTCACACTGTACAAGTGCCAAGAGCCACTCAAAGGTTACAGACTAAGAGGCACCACCCCAAGCAAGGAGATAATGTCACCAAGCTGGAAGTGAAAGTGAAGGAAAAAATGTTTTAGAAGCAACCAAAAACCCAATCTTAAAAAAGAAACAAAGGGATAAATATCTACTCCTGTTCAAAAGCCTGGGGAGAAGTCTGAACTGGATAATAGGTGAACCTATCTACTACAGTGATGATGATGATGAGGGAGGCCTGGAGTGTGATAGTGAAGCCCGCAAGGTGTTAGAAATCATGGTTGAGTTGTTGATAGAGGTCTGGTGAAGACAGCTGGCCTGTCACTCAGTCTGCGAGTGAAGCGCTGGGTGCGATCAGGAATCTGGCTGCTATCACATTGAATTGGCTGAGGTCTCGGTGATGATGATAAGAGGGTGGTTGTGTTGGTGACAACGAGAGGGGTAGGCAGTGTGGCAACAATGAGAGTGGGGGGTTCACAGCGCAACAAAAAGAGAGGCAGTCATGGTGGTGACATTGTGAGGGAGCTTGCCACTGTTGCCAGCTGGCTTGTTAGTGGAGTTCTGTGTCAGTCATGGATGAGGGGCTTTCTTTTAAGCAAATCTGGAGGCTCCCAGGTGCATTTTTCAGGGGATGGCAACATTCATGATTAGTTATTGTATTTTAGATTTTTATAGAGAAGATGAAATTTGGCGGGGGCGGGGTGCTTTCTTAACCCTCACATCAGAGCCACATGTTGAGTGAATGAGTAAAACATAATTGCAGTTTCTATAACAGGAATAAATAATAATATATATATATATATATATATATATATATATATATATATATGATGAAAATGTGGAAAAGACAAAGCAAAATCCAAATATGTGAGTTTACTGTTTTTTTATTTTGTTTTTGTTTTTCTGTCAACGTCAGACGTTTCGGTCAAATAGACCTTCTTCAGGACATGGTTAATGGAGACATATTTATATTAGATTTGTGAGAGTAAAAGTGTAAATAGTCGTTTTTGCATGTGGGTTTACAATATACTTTGAATTCTAGAATACTCTGACTTTAGAATTTCAGTTTTTCTGTTTCTGACCAGTCCTGTATATATCGTCTCTTCATCTAACTTAAATCTAATATAAATATGTCTCCATTAACCATGTCCCGAAGAAGGTCTATTTGACCGAAACGTCTGACGTCGACAGAATAACAAAAACAAAAACAAAATAAAAAAACAGTAAACTCACATATTCGGATTTTGCTTTGTCTTTTCCACATTTTCATCATACCATCGGATCTACATCCACACATTTGCTTACATATATATATATATATATATATATATATATATATATATAAATATATATATGGTGGACTCTCCCATCATATTTGACATATGAGGGTCAAGCAGCACAGTTCCTAGGCACCAACAGTCCAAACACCAGCTCATATAATTTGATTATAGTGTGGTGACGGCTTCGTGCAGAACCAGCCACACTTTTTGAAGGGCCGAATACAGAGACCTGGTGCACTACATTCCAGACGGTCCCCAAACGACCCTCCATAGGTTTTGAATTCAGAGTTGTCCTCCTTCTAGACCAGTTGCCATCCAAGGCTATAGAACCCAGTCTGTCCTGCTATTTACCCATAGCTGGAGGGAGAAGAAGATTAATACCTTTCCCAAGGGTATTAGCATGTAAGTGAACATAATAGATTCGACTGGAATTTGAATTCAGCTCTCCAATTCCTCAATCCGAACCACTATCCCTCAATATATATATATATATATATATATATAATTAAGCAATTCATCGAGTCTGAAACCTCATCAGAATGCAGAAAGCACTGGACGGCCATTTTGTCTTATATTTGGGACTCATCAGCAGTGCGCATCCACTACCGAGAATTGAAACCCTGACGGTTAGGTTGTCAAGCAAACATCATACCAACTGTTCCAATGGGCCTCAGTCACGAAGAGATAGTAAATCAGTGGTGCTATATTGAGTCTGATTTTCTATCTCTTCGTCACCAAGGCCCGTTGGAACAGTTGGTTTGATGTTTGCTCGACAACCTAACTGTCAGGGTTTCAATTCTCGGTAGTGGATGCGCACTGCTGATGAGTCCCAAATATAGGACGAAACGGCCGTCCAGTGCTTTCTGCATTCTGTTGAGGCTTCAGGCTCGATGAATTGCTTAATTATAATTATCAAATCCTCTTAATAATTTCTATCATATATATATATATATATATATATATGTAAGTATAGAGTTAAAGTAGTCAAAGAGGCTGAAAAATCTAGCAATTGTGTGAAATCTAAATCCACATTCATAATTCTGCCAAGATAAAAAGGTCGGAAGGTGGGGAGTTATCATCACGACAGAGAGAAAGATAACCAGGAACAGAGAATTCAGTCGAGGAGATTGATGAAATCAGATGAGTTTCACTAAGAGCAAGGAAGTCTAGAGAGTGAACAAAGTGGAAGGATTCCACTCTACAGGAATTGGTACGAATACTATGTATGCTGAAAGAGGAAAGGGTTGAGGAATTTAGGCATTTTTGGCGAGCTATTTTAGTTTTATTTGATCCATCAGCTGCTCCAGGGCAATCACTGATTTTATCGTCATCATATTTGTATTGCCTTCAATTGCTAACTCATTCGCTACAATTGTAAAAAAAAACAAAAACAAAACACAACAATAGAAATTTCTTTATCAACTTCTCCAGAAGAATCATTGCTTTCATTGCCTTCATCACTTATCTTCTATCACTAATGGATTCCCTGCAATTGTCAAAAACAAGAACATAAGAAATTTTTTGTGATATATCTCATCAGCTACTCCAGAAGAATCATTGCTTTCATTATCATCATATTTGAATTGTTCTCAAACACTAATCGAGTCACTGCAAGTGTAAGATAACCTAAGAAAAACACATTTTTCGTAAGATATCTAGTCAGTGGCTCGAGAAGAATCGCTACTTTCACTGACTTTATCATCATCATATTTGAATTATCTTAAAATGCAAATTGATTCACTGTAATTGCAAGAACCCCTAAGAAAGGGAGGTTTCATGTGAGATATCTCACCAGATACTCCAGGATAATCACTACTCACACTGCATTCATCATCTTCATATTTGAATTGTCTTTCATCATTAATTGATTCACAGCAATTGTAAAAAAAAAACAAGAAAATAAATTTTTTACAATATATCTCATCAGCTGCTCCAGGACAATCACTGCCTTCATCATCATCATAGTTGAATTGTCACCAATCACTAATTGATTTACTAGAATTGTTAGAACAAACAAGAAAGAAAAAAATTGTATTTTATAAGAATAATATCTTATGAAAATTGAGATGTAGGAGCATTGGGGACCCCATATCATAAATTCCGGTGAGGGGAGGCCGGAACTATTGCACCAGCTTTGACTAGAATAATATTGTAACTTATCCTATTATAATTGTGGTTGTCCCTCCCATCATTTATTGGCACAACTGTTATGACCTGCCAATACCCCATAAATAATGGACTATTCCATTTTGATCACATGGAAAGACAAAAAAGACATATCAGAGACGTTACTTGCTTTCAGCGAAGAAAAGGAAGAAATATTTAACGTCTCCTCTTAATGCCTCATAATTAATGGACTATTCCGTTTTGATCGCATGGAAAGACAAAAAAGACATATCAGAGACGTTACTTGCTTTCAGCGAAGAAAAGGAAGAAATATTTAACGTCTCCTCTTAATGCCTCATAATTAATGGACTATTCCGTTTTGATCGCATGGAAAGACAAAAAAGACATATCAGAGACGTTACTTGCTTTCGGCGAAGAAAAGGAAGAAATATTTAACGTCTCCTCTTAATGCCTCATAATTAATGGACTATTCCGTTTTGATCGCATGGAAAGACAAAAAAGACATATCAGAGACGTTACTTGCTTTCAGCGAAGAAAAGGAAGAAATATTTAACGTCTCCTCTTAATGCCTCATAATTAATGGACTATTCCGTTTTGATCGCATGGAAAGACAAAAAAGACATATCAGAGACGTTACTTGCTTTCGGCGAAGAAAAGGAAGAAATATTTAACGTCTCCTCTTAATGCCTCATAATTAATGGACTATTCCGTTTTGATCGCATGGAAAGACAAAAAAGACATATCAGAGACGTTACTTGCTTTCAGCGAAGAAAAGGAAGAAATATTTAACGTCTCCTCTTAATGCCTCATAATTAATGGACTATTCCGTTTTGATCGCATGGAAAGACAAAAAAGACATATCAGAGACGTTACTTGCTTTCGGCGAAGAAAAGGAAGAAATATTTAACGTCTCCTCTTAATGCCTCATAATTAATGGACTATTCCGTTTTGATCGCATGGAAAGACAAAAAAGACATATCAGAGACGTTACTTGCTTTCAGCGAAGAAAAGGAAGAAATATTTAACGTCTCCTCTTAATGCCTCATAATTAATGGACTATTCCGTTTTGATCGCATGGAAAGACAAAAAAGACACAACTTAATTTCAGTGAGAAAATGAAAGAAAGAAAGAAAGAAAGAAAGACCCTGTCAATACCTCATGAGTAATGGATGGTGCCGGTTTGATAGCATGGAAAGACGTATCTCATCAGCTGCTCCAGGACAATTGTTCCTTTCACTGGATTTATTATCAGCATATTTGAATTGTTTTTAATCACTATAATTGATTCACTGCAATTGCAAGAAAACACAAGAAAACAAATTTCTTGCAAGATATCTCATCAACAGCTACAAGATAATCATTAATTTCACTGCCTTCAACGTAATATTTGAAAGAAATTCCTTGTTACATATACATATATTGTCACCAATTCCCAAATGTTTTGATTCTGTTTCACACATTTTTGAGAAGAAAACATGAAATAAAATTTTTATATCAGTTTTATTTCCATTAAAGTTTTACAATGCTTCAAACAAATGATATATATCTATATATATATATATATATGAAGAAATATAGTCTTAAAGTGTGCTATATTTATGGGATAAAGTGCTCAATATCAGAGATAGAGCGTGTGTAAATATAAAAGTGGACATGGAAGTCAGCACGTTTCATGCTAGTGCAATCGTCAAGCGACAATTGCACTAGCATGAAACAGACTGTCGCCTCTAAGTGCTGACTTCCATGTCCACTTTTATATATATATATATATATATATATATATATATATACTTTGAAAGTAATAATTAATGCTATTTTTGCATATAATGTGGGCTTCCTCCACCCCAGTATAGACAGTAGATAATATCATAATAAAATCAATGAAAAATGCTCACTATAGGAAAATTATTAAACAAGCTTGTTACAGACCAGTCTGCCACTGTGGTGTATTACATGCTCATGTCAAAGACATAGCCTTGTGCCAGAGTTATCCAGCTACGTAAATTTATAATATCAACAATGAAACAGTTCAAAGGATTATTGAACTTTGGAATGATTGGAATAATGGAAAAATTACTTTGAAATGAGACTATAATTTTCATTCTGTATCATGGGTGCTTGCTATGTCATGTAGCAATAAATGTCACTTTGGTCATGAAACAAAGAAGATGAAGATATTAGCAAAGAATAACAATCAATATCATATAGAATAATGAAAGTACATCATATTAGAATACCTGTTAACTAAACCAAAGATATATTTATAAAGCAATGATAAAGATTAGTTTAGGTAAAAAAAAAAAAGAACACAGAGTTGACCAGGGTATTTCAAGAATAGAAAATTTTAAAAGAAGAAGGTTATATAATTATATATCGAGATACAGAAATAGAGGAACATTTATAGTAATACAATTAAATGTTTACTTATTGTTGTTGCCGTGTTAGGGCCAGAAATAAAGACACAAGAGAGGAATTGAGTTAAACAAATATATTAACAGAAACAGTAATACAAACATATACAAACGAGAGTGTTACAGCAAGAATGTTCAGTCCAACTGTCAGATCTGACTGCTGGAAACTTCCCTCTCTAAAAGGCAGTACCTGCTCCTATTTATAGCTGGGAGAGTCCATGTGTGCGTGGGTAAATTACCATAACATTTATCTTGTTTACACTCAGTGCTTCACAGATATTACTTTCAATCATCATGAATCTTTTTATTGTAAAATATAATACTATATTTGATATACTTATTCATATATTTTTATTATGCTACATACCAACTCACTCACAACTTAAATCAAGAAGAATTTATCTAAACTTAATATAAGATTTGTCATAGCTACTTCAAAAATAATATGCAGATTTAATTAACACAAAAAATATAACAACAACCTTTAACCTAAATTTGGAATTTACGAAACAAACTGCAGAAGTTGACCCAATAAAAACAAAGGTAAGACAGTCCGTAAAAACGTCCCAATAAAAACAAAGGTGAAAATTAGAAAATTAAAATTGGAATTTCTAATATTTATTATTTTCAATCCTAAATGTAAGTTTGGGCCTAAATTCAAATCCAAGATTAGATTATAGTGCAATTAAATATTTAACTACAGTAATAATTCACCCGAACAACAACATATCTTGAGAGACCCAGAAATATTAACCAAATGGTGCAAATTCAAATTAGTACCTGATGATTGCACTAAGCATGAAACTCTGAGTTCTACTGTCAGTGTGGGTTATTATGCATATTTATTAATATATACTTAATAGCTCTGCTATTTAGCATTGAGCACTGTTTTTCTTACAGCAAAGGAAATATGTATGCATGTATTTGAACACTTACATGTTCATTTATTTATATTTATCCATTTGAGTATATATATATATATATATATATATATATATATATATATATATATATATATTCCGTGAGTTTTGAGACAATATGATGATTTGATTTGATTTTTCTATAGAACCAATTGGTATTTTATCTTTAAGTGAAAAGAGATGTAATTAATAAAAATAAAATAAAAACTTGAAGAAAAATATAAAATATATCCCAAAAAATTTAAAAAGGAATTTACAGATTGTGACAGCTATTAGGGAAATATACTTTAATGTTTAAAAAAAAAATTATTCCGTATTATTATTGTTTAGGTAATAAGTATTATTACAGAGCAGAAATATCTATATTGTGGAAAAAGGAAGTTTCAACAATATATTTATTTTTTACGTATTTATGGTTATTTTTTTAACTTTTATCAAAATCGACAGTCTTGTACGTGTAGTCATGGATAATATTATACATTAATTACTAATATTTTTTTAAATGAATAACTAATTGTGCTCAGTTGTTGACATTAATAGCTATCTGCTGATGTGTTAAAATCTTGGAATAATGCAATAATGAAAATTTAAATTTCATCTCTCGGATAGATGTTCCGATCTGTTAAATAAAAGACTATATGAACATAAAGGGCATATTTTACTAAACAATAAACTCAATACATTAGTCATTCATCATAATAGGTCTTTATTTTCTTAATCAGTCCAACCCAAGGAAGGTGATAACACCCCTAAGATGCAAGAGGCTACTGGAAGTGAAAGAGAATAGGAAGACTTTAGAAGTAACTGGACAACCAATAATAGTATGAATTTTAGAGTTCAGGTGGAGACGTTAGAAGTATACAGTTGAAATTGAATTTAGAAAGAACTAGAAACCCAATCCTAAAGAGGAAACACAGGATAAACCTCTACTCCTGTACAAAAGATCGGGGAGCTGATGATAATTTTGACATAAAGAATACAGTTCTACTTAAAAGTGAAATAAATTTCTTAAGGCAAAAATATATTGAAAGCAAACTAATTTCGGAAGCCAACACGGTAAAAGATTGTGTTGAAGCCACTAAGACACTAGATGGGAAAGTATTGTTAAGAAAGACATTGTTAAGGAGAGCAGCCAATAAAAGAACGGGAATTAAGAGGCTGGAAGAGAGTTCCACAAGCAAGAACTGTGAGAGAAGAAACTGTTATAGAACTTATGGTTACATCAAACCATTTCAACTGTAAAATGATGAGATCTTGCTGCCAATCAACTACTGTACTTAAATTTATAAAGTCAAGGTACCAAATAAAAAAGCACATCAGAACAATTACCATGAAAATATTTTTAGAAAAGGCACAGGGAAGCCATGTTGCAGTGGTGGGAAAGTGACATAAGCTGAGATGCCAGGTCAGGGCCGATAACATTGCAGATTTTCTTTGGATTTTCTTAAGAATCTCTAAATATATAACAGAAACACCAAACCAATTAATTGGTGTTTTTGGTATTTTTCCCACCACCTTTTTATATATGAAACTGATTCCATAAAGAAACCTGTTATTAGTCTGAAGAAATTCCTTCTTGAAATGAAATGTGTTGCAGAAAAGTTCTTCCATCTTGTCATTAACTTATCCACAATTAATTTCATAATTGTCCTGACGAGCTTTCCTCTTCGGTACCTGAACTCTACGAATTTAAGCACAGTACTAGATTGCTAGATAGGTTTCATTATTTTAGAGTCAAAATTTCTATATGTAAACATAAGTTCTATGTTAGCTAACAGTTTCTTCTCTCACACTTCTCGCTTGTGGAAATCTTGTCCAGCTTCTTGTTGTGCAGAAAATTTTTATCTTCAAAAATTTAATTTCAATGTCAATCATTATCTTCTGTCTTTTTAATTCTTGTTCTTTTATTGTTCTCTCTCTTTAATAATGTTTTTCTTTTTCTCATATTCTTTCACACTCAGTCACACCTTGCATCTTAGTGGCTTTATTTCCTTTCTTGTGATGAAATGATTAAAAAATAGCCATATATATATATATATATATATATATATATATATATATATATAATGCATAACAAAAATTTCATTTCTTATTTTGCTAGAAAAAATTAAAAAAATAAAACCCCAAATTTTTATCTAAAAATAAATAAATAATTTTGTTATTCTCATGTAAAATTGAATTATTATAACATTTACTTAATTTGGTAATGTTTTTCTATAAACCTGAAACCCATTCAATGACAGAAGGGATCTAAGTCCCACTTAAAATCTATATTTGACTTGTATGACATTTTATATTTTTTGTATAAACAACTGGTGACTCAGTTTTTTTTAAGCAAATTTGATTGCAGCTGTTTACAAAAAAGCAATCCCACTACTGACTGACATCAGTGTGGCTTAAACAACTCCAAAAAATGAAAAACAGATTCTTGTTCTATTAGCCTATTACTTTAAGAAAAAAAATTTTTTCATGTCAAAGATTCCACTGAAGGTGGTCTTACATATATAAGTAAGAAATAATGACCGATGATGAAAATCTGTAATCAAACTTCATAAAAATGAAATATCAATTTCATACAAATATTTTCTTTTCTCCATCCCCACACAACACGAATTGGTTAAATAGTAGGGTAGCTTGAAATCTCTAGCCTTGAGTGGCAACTAGTGCAGAAGACTATTCTGAATTAAGGACTATATTCATTGTAATGAACCCCCCCCCCACTCCTGTTATATTTCCCAGGAAGTCATGGCAATTTTCAAACAATAAAGAAAAGGAAGTTGGAGCGAGCCATGATATAGATATATACATATATATATATATTGTAAAAATAAAAATATTAATAAAAACACCGGATTATAAAAAAAAATTATTAAAAAGAAGGATTATAAAAACAAATATTAATAAGAACACCAGATTATATATCTTACTGTTCTTTCTCTTCATTATAATATATATATATATATATATATATATATATATATATATATATATATAAAACATAATAAAATGCAAAATCACCTCATATTGTCTGTCTTAACAACCTCAGTGTGGATTGAGTTTGTGTTAGAAATTTAACTGTGAAAGCTTAAAAAAAAGAAAAGAAAAAGAGTTTGAAAAATGAATACAGAATTTATCCATTTAAATGTTTCAGTCAGACGAAAGGCACAAGACAAGGGTCAGGAGAGGGTGGAAGATATTTGTCTTAAAGATTATATACCAACGGTTTTGCTTTTATTATATATATATATATATATATATAAATATATATATATAAATATATATATATAAATATATATATATATATATATATATATATATATAGTGTGTTTTCTGTTAGTTTTGTCAGAACAAGATTAGATGATCTTATTTTAAAGAACAAGCATTGTCATTTAGGAATGATTATCTGAAGAGGAAATGGTTTTCTTTTTCTTCAGAATTTAACCATGTTTATCTGAACGTCTCCTGTTATTTCCAACGTATTCACACGGGAAATTGGCATTATCCGATGGTTGAATCCTGCATAATGTTGGTTGTTGACAGCAATCTGAAAAAAAGAAAAAAGAAAAAAAAAAAATTAAAACCAAAATTGTTATAACTGCTGGATAGGAATATAATTTTTTTTCTCAGAAGAAATGATTTACCAAGGAAGCACCTGATGACCTTCTACCACTGATCCCCTGAGAGTGTCCTGGCATACTACATCACTGTTTGGTATGCGAGCGCTGCTTGGCAGCAGACAAGAGAGCCCTCCAGAGGATTATATATATTGTACAGAAAATAACCAGTTGCTTGCTACCTTCTTTGGAAGACATTTCTAATTCCTGCTGGTGTCACATCCAAGAATAGCGTATACTATCTCCAAATCCCCTGACCAGGAGTTAGCCAAGCCTGATAGGGGGTCTCAGGCTATGCTTTGGGACCCCCACTATCCTACCAACATTTGCTTTTTATACCTACATTTATATACATAACAAATTAAACTAAGAACAACTCCCTATTAAATGATGAAAAGTTTTCACCGATTTGGAAATCATTCTGAGGTCATATTGTTTTCATCCAAATACATGAATTTATTTTGCTCCTGCTAAGTCTCGAAATAAAAACACTATGTATATATTTGTGGATAGCTTGCACTTTTTTTTACCAAAAATTTCACAAAATATTAGAGGTGTGACCTATCCACTTGACATAAATGTAAAGCCACTCTACCGTTGACATCATGATTTCTGAGAAATCAGAAATGTTACCCATAAATATGGGTAAATAGCAAGACAGACCGGGTTCTTTATCCTTAGATGGCAACTGGTCTACTGCAGAAAGAAATGTCTACCTACTGTGGGAAAAAAAAATCCGCCTCGTCAGTCATGTATTGAAAGCTACATGATCGCATAGGCGTGTATCACGCGTGGCACATAACTGTCTGACTGACTTTCCATTCGAATCCGTTACATTCACTTACGTGCTAATACCCTTGGGAAAGGTATGAATCCTCTTCTTCTCCCCTCAAATATCAGGACAGACTGGGTTCTATAGCCTTCGATGTCAACTGGTCTACCGTAGAAAGAAATGGCAACCTACTGGGGAGAAAAAAGTCTGCCTCGTCAGTCATGCATTGAAAGATACATAATTGCCTAAGTGTGTATCACGCATGGCACATAACTGTCTGACTGACTTTCCAGTCGAATCCATTACAGTCACTTACATGCTAATACCGTTGGGAAAGGCATGAATCCTCTTCTTCTCCACCAGATATGGTTAAATAGTAAGATAGACTGGGTTCTATAGCCTTGGATGGCAAATAAAATAGGAAAAACCAAAGACAAGTTGCTAGTTATATTACACCATCAAATGCTGAAAGCCAAATCTTCTGTGCAAAGAAAGTAGGCTGAAAGTACTTAATATATATATATATATATATATATATATATATATATATATATATATAATCTCTACACCTTTAGATGGACATTTGAAACATAAAGAGGTAAACCATAAAAAATGGACACAAAATAATTTCCAAAACACAACTGCTCTCCTTTAATGATTTAAGTGACTCCTATCTGCCTTCCATCAGCATGGCTGATGCTAACCTCCAGAAGAGATCCTTGTCGTGCCTTCTCAGGCAAAGGTTCTTGGCTGACATGAAGTGGAAAGATTATATTGAATCCATTGCTAGGTCTGCTACTAAGAATGTTTGTTCACTATGTTGTGCAAGACAATTTTTCTCTCCAGAATCTATCTTACATATTTATAAGTCTACCATTCATCCATGCTTAGAATATTGCTGCCACATATGGTGCAGTGCTCCTGATATACATCTAGAGATCCTTGATAAAATCCAAAGAAGAATATGCAATATTATTGGTTCTGACCTGGCATCTCGGCTTCAGTCACTCTCCCATCATCATAAAGTTGCTTCCCTGTCTTTTTTCTATAAATAATTTTGTGGTAATTGTTATGAATTTAAGTGCAGTATTAGATTAGCAACAAGGTATCATGAACTTAGAGTTGAATTGGCTGGATGTAAACATAAGTTTTATGCTTACAGTTTCTTTTCCAGTACTTCTCGCTTGTGGAACTTTCTTCTGACTTCATGCTTTCCAGACATCTTTGATTTTCAAAAATTTAAATGCAATGTCAATTGTTTATCTATTATCTTCCTGATTACTCTTCTATTATTCTCTCTCCTTAATAATGTTTTCCTTTCTTAATTCTTTCATTCAGTAACCCCCTTCTGTGGCTTGGGGTGAAATGATTAATAAAAGTGTTTCGAGTTCTCTCTTGTCAGAGCTTTATCATGGGCAAAAATTGTCCACAGCAAATAAAATAGAAACCCCTCAGGTCAATCTGTTAGATATAATACATATATATTGTATATTCATGTTGGTCAGTCTGTGCAAGTTTCATCTCAGCTATGTGGGCTTGCCAAAATGTCTCCATTTATTTCATGTTTGTCTGTGCAAGTCTCAGCTATGTGGGTCTACAAAAATGTTTTTTTTTATTTTATTTCATGTTTACTTGTCTGTCTGTGCAAGTCTCCCTCCAGCTATGTGGATTGACCAAAATGTTTTTATTTTATTTTATTGCATGTCTGTCTGTCTAAGTCTCCCTCCAGCTATGTGGGTCTACCAAAATGCTTTCATTTTATTTAATATGTCTGTCTGGACAAGTCACACCTCCACTATGTTTGTCTGCCAAAATGTTTTCCTTTTATTTTATTTCATGTCTGTTTGTACAAGTCATCCCTTCACTATGTGGGTCTTCCAAAATGTCTTCATTTTATTTTATAAATGAGGAAGCTCTGACAGACCATTATCACTGACATACTGAAGTGACTTTGCATAGGAAGAATAGAATAAATGTGATGGGAGGGGAAACCTTTGGATGACATGAAAACTTTAGATCGGAATCGATCCTCCAAATCTATAAATCAACCATTCGCCCTTGCATGGAGTATTGCTGCCATATATGGTCTGGAGCCCCTGCTGTTTGCCTCAGGGTTCTTGATAAGATCCAGAGATATGCAATGTAATTGGCCCTGATCTGTCATCTCGTCTGCAGTCACTCTCTCACAGATGCGACATTGCCTCGCTCTGTCTTTTTTACAAATACTTTCACGGTAATTGCTCCGAGGAGCTGCTTTTGCTGGTTCCTAGGCCTCATGAATTTAAACGTCCTACAAGGCTGGCATCCCGTTCCCACCCCTTCACCGTTGAAACTGTTAGATGTAGACGTCTCTTCTACTCCAATAGCTTCATGTCTCGCACATCTCGCCTGTGGAACTCCATTCCTTATTCCTGTTTTCCTGACAAATACAATCTCCAACTATTTAAGTGTAACGTCAATCAACATCTCCAGTTGCCTTGATCTATCCACTTCCCTTCTCCACATCCTCTCACCTTTCATTCCTATCTGCTCTCACTCCAAATCTTCTGTAACCCCCTTGCCTTGATCGATCCACTATCTTTCTTCACATCCTCCCCTTTACCACTCCTATCTGCTCTTCCTCCAAATCTTCTGTAACCCCTTGCATGCTAGTGGCTTCCAGCCTTGCTTGGGGTGATAAGCTTTAAAAAAAAAAAAATGTCTCACTTGACGTTCTCTTACCATAAAGCAATAGGGTTCAACAAGTATCATCATATCAAAGCTAACACCAGGACAAAATGGAAACAATCCCTGACTGTCGTCTTCTTCTCCCCAATCTCCATTTATGAAGGTATTTCGAATGACAACATTACGGCTGCTTCCAAATGAGAATCGAACATCAAAATGAAGAGCAACTTCAGAAGCAGATTTTAGGTTGACAGTGAATCTGAAAAATAAAAAAAAAAATATTGAATATTCTCTCTGATAAATAATTAATTAAATTAAAATCAATTTAAAAATGAATTAATTAAATAAATAATATTTCATTTGCTACTACTATTTAAGAACCCATTTTTTTTTTGCGTGTATATATATATATATACTGTGAATGTATGTATGTTAGTACTCATAAAAAATATCCAACACTTCAAGTAAAAAAGTATCCAAAATTAATTAATGTTATTAGGGAATTTTAAAACGGTTCTTATGTCTGCAATTGAAGATAATTTCATTCCATTGGTTCAATAATTCATCAGTATTGTTATACTTAATCATTACAATTTTTTCTTTAATGCATAGATTGCATCTGCCCCTGAACTTGTTTTCTTTTCTTTGTGTCTGAATAAACTGAACTCCATTTATTTTTGTAAAACTGGTCTGAAGGGATAGACATCTGAAATCCACAAAATAAATTATCACCCGTCCGAATGGATTTTTTAAGGATTTAGTAATTCATCATTATTTCAGCCATTGTGCCCTCCGGCCTTCATCAAGTGTATATCAATCTGGATAACCTACAGGGAATTCTGAACGAGTCTATTTAACCTTTATCACCCTATACGTGACTTCATTTGCTTCACAAAAAGTTTATCCTGCCATTTAATATGATTCCGATCCCTGACTTCTTGTTTGGATTTCATAGATGTGTTGTCATACCCTGCTATGGCAACAGAAAACAACTTTGAGTGAAATTAACAATAAGGATAATATAATTAAAAACCTTGAAATGCAGTAGAATTGGTAAATCGAGTGTGAACTCTTCACAAAATTATAGATCATATCAAATGTCACTGATGATGCTTGAAATTAGTCATTTTTTTTTTTTTATGGATACCTTAATTAATATCAACCAGATGCTCACCTGCTTGGATTGTAACTCTTGGGAAATCCACTTATCTGGATCATTTTTTGTGGATAGATTCCTCCTGGAATAAGCATATTGAATGGGATGGACTAAAAAAAACAGAAAAAAAAAATTTTTTTTTTTTTTAATATCATGGCAGAAAAGTATTTTAACATATAATCATAGCAAATTTTCTTCCCGTTTTACATAATGTTGCATCATTCACCCATTGGCATAGCATATGTTGCCAGAAATAAGAGTAAGGTTCACCTTTGGCCTAGTTAACACGCCTTCCTCGTCTTTTGAACAGGAGAAGAGGCTTATCCCTTGATTACTGTTTAGTATTGGGTTTCCAGTTCCTTTCCCTAAAGTCTTCTCATTCTCTTTGACTCCTGATAACCCTTTGCATCTTAGTGGCATTATTGCCTTGCATGGGATGAAATGATAAAAAAAAAGCAACTTCTTTCCACTCAAGGTATAAGGTTACTGAGTAAGAGGCATAGTTTATGCAGACAGGTGGGGAGATTGGAAATCAAGATGAGGACCATAACAAAAGAGAATGTTGGGGGCAGGCTGGGAATGGCAATCAGTCACATTAAATAGATGAACAAAAAGAGTTTACACTATTTACAATATTCGGACTATTGTCCTCTTCTTTGTCGCCATATTTATTACAAATTTTCAGCCGTTGTACGCTCCTGCCTTCTTCAGTATCTGTCTATATTTCTGAGATGAGGTATTATGTACACTATTTACATTATTCAGGCTATTGTCCTCATCTTTGTTACCATATTTATTACAGAGAACTAGAGAACTAAGTCTGGATGAGATCTACCATCACGTCCGTCAATTCGTGTATTACACAAGAAATTTATGGGGACAAAGACCGTGTTTTATAAAGTGGGGAGTGAGCTACCAAGAACGCCTGAGGAAAACATTGATCTTGTAAATTGAGTACCGGCTTGATGAGCTTTGTGCAACTAATGGTACCCTGTTGATGAAAGCGGCACTGTTAAATGAACCCCTAAAAATGACTATTCCTCAAGAAAAGGCACAGTTTGTGTGATGGTTTATTGAAACAAAATTGGATAAGCAGACTCAGCAAAACTAGAGAACTAAGTCTGGATGAGATCCACCATCACGTCCGTCAATTCGTGTATTACACAAGAAATTGATGAGATATCTTAATCAGATTTGAGCTATATACTCAGCAGTTATCATTGCATTTGTGTATTTTAGGTACCCTGTTGATGAAAGAGGTACTGTTAAATGAACCCCTAAAAATGGCTACTCCTCAAGAAAAGGCACAGTGTGTCATGGTTTATTGAAACAAAATTGAATACGCAGACTCAGCAAAACTAGAGAACTAAGTCTGGATGAGATCCACCATCACGTCTGTCAGTTCGTGTATTACACAAGAAATTTATGGGGACAAAGACCGTGTTTTATAAAGTGGGGAGTGAGCTACCAAGAACGCCTGAGGAAAACATTGATCTTGTAAATCGAGTACCGGTTTGATGAGCTTTGTGCAACTAATGGTATCTTGTTGATGAAAGCGGCACTGTTAAATGAACCCCTAAAAATTGCTACTCCTCAAGAAAAGGCACAGTGTGTCATGGTTTATTGAAACAAAATTGAATACGCAGACTCAGCAAAATTACAGAACTAAGAGATCCACCATCATGTCCATTAATTTGCGCATGGCACAAGAAATTTATGGCGACAGGGATAGCGTTGGATAAAGAGAGGAATGGACAACCAAGAACACCTGACAAAAACATCGATCGTGTAAATTGGGTACCGTCTTCATGGGCTTCATGCAACTAATGGTACCCATATAGAGTTGGATTAAATTAGTTAAAAAAAAAAAAAAAAACTTCAATATTAACCCCTTTTTTTGTAACAATTTCCACATAATTGTCTGTTCATTTGCTCTTGTAGTAATCTTTTTAAATTGTAAAGAGACTTTATGGACACACTCTATGCATAAAAAAAAAGAGACAAGCATGTTCAAGCATGGCCAACATATTATCAGTACAATCCTACAACAGATCTCTGAAAAATTTTTATGAAATTAAAAAAAGTAAAATGACTAATAGATAGTTATCAAAAGTACTCACTGGATTGTAAATCACCGGGTATCCACTGGGTGTTGGTGTCGGAGGAGGTACATACTACCAAAAGAAAATATATATGATATTGTAATACTGAAATGGGTTCTCAAATTTGGTATCGGTTATATTAGGAGAGGTTGGATTGCAATTAGTCTCATTATCACAGGAGAACCTCTTAGACTACTCTGTCAGTCAACAGGGAATGATACTTTTCTATAAAGTAATGTTATATGAATGTTGCATCAGAGACAATTTTTTTTTTGTAAAAAAAAAAAAAAAAAATCCTGATTAAAAATTCTCAATGATAAAAAAAAAAAAAAAAATAAAATAAAATATTGAAAAAAAAAAAATAAAAAATAACCAAAAAAATTATATATTTTTGTGATGGAGCATCTGACTTAAAATTTGTATCTGATGGAGTTAAGGTTCTATAAAGTAATGTTATATGAATGTTGCATCAGAGACAATTTTTTTTTTGTAAAAAAAAAAAAAAAAAAAAAAAAAAAAAAATCCTGATTAAAAATTCTCAATGTTTAAAATAAAAAAAAAAAATCAAATCAAATATTGAAAAAAAAAAAAAAAAAATAATCCAAAAAATTAAATATTTTTGTGATGGAGCATCTGACTTAAAATTTGTATCCGATGGATAAGGCCAGTGTTCTAAACCAGGGAGAGAATTCCTCCCAGGGGTGAATATCAAGGATTCAGGAGGGGAAGGGAAAAATTTGCTCATTGAGACTAATCTTCATCAGAATAAAATCAATTTAAACACCCTGACCTTTTATTAAACTTTTTGCTTACTGGATTATAATATCCTGGTCAGTACCGAGACGAGTGTCTACTTGGGAAGTTCTGGTGCTGTAAGCTTGGATATGTAGTGGTATAAAGGGTAAAGGCTTGTGATTGTTAATTGGAGAGCCAAGTTCTACTTATCATTGTGTTCATTATGTTCCCTTTCGCGCAAATATCCTTGAAAAAGATATGAATCCACCTCTTTTCCCCTCCAGCTATGGGTTAATTAGTTGTTTCACTAAACCATTATCATCTCAAAAAAAAAATATTCTTACAATCTAAAAATATTTTCTGACTTTAAATAAACTGCAATGGGCTGATAAGGTGTAGAAAATGGTTCAATTAAAAATCAAACAATACCCTGGCATTCTATTGAACATCTTTTGTTTATATTGTTACCACGGGAAGGTTACTGAATAGAATAATTGCATGAAGGTTGGTAATGAACGATAATACTTAAGAACAATACATATAAGATTCGCCAGCAGCATGTAGAAGTTGTAGTCACAATGAATCTCCAACTGCAGACCAACATACAGTATTTACTAACTGTATTTATATGAATGGAGACATACTCATTATCATCCGTAGGTATGCCACAACAGTTTATTGAAGTATGCTTTAGTTTATTTATTTAATAATTACTTATGAATGAAAACAAATTACTGTACATGTATTCAAGTTAAAAAAATCCATCAACATTTTCTGTCACTATTAAATTTGTAAATCAGAGAGTGGAGTTCCAATTCCAGTTGGGCTCATTATATTCGCTAACATGCAAATACCCTTGGGAAAGGTATGAATTCCCCTCTTCTCCCCTATCTATGGGTTAATTAGTAAGACTTGTATCACTAAACGATTTTTATCTCCAAAAATAAAATTCTTAGAATCTAAAAATATTTTCTGGCTCCAAAGGGTTGATAAGCCATAGAATACAAACCAATCAATCAATTAAATACTGATTAGCTACACAGTCATGTTATTTAGAGTTATTTACATTCTCTGGAATATGTATGCATAGAAACTACCATGGCCACAAAGTGAGAGGTCAGTTTATATACTGATTACAATAGAGAATTGATCCCCCAATTTATATCCATATTATAATTTCTTGGTTGTTTATCAAATTCTGATTAGGTATGAATCCAACTCTTCTCCCCCAGCTGTGGGTTAATTAGTTAGACTTGTATTACTAAATCATTATTATCTCTAAAAATTAAAATTCTTACATTCTAAAACTGTTTTCTGGCTTTAAATAACCTGCAATGGGTTGATAAGCCATAGAAAATGAATCAATTAAAAATTAGATTATACCCTGGGATTCTATTGACCATTTTTTTGTTTATTGAAGTATCCTTCCTAGCCTTTTATTTGAAGTAGTGTGGAACATCGACATCTCAGTTATGTAATCAAATCATAATGGTAATGCATGGAAATGGCACTATTAGCTGTTTCCTTATAAGGAAACATTTAGCATTCATTGACTGAGCAGCCAGTGTTAGTCAACTTATGCTTTTCTTCACTTACTGGCTATTAGGCTGAAATTAAAACATAGTAACTGCCTTCGCGCAGACATACATTTTATCTCTTGATTGTGTTTCTGTCTTCAGACAGAGCCCAACTCAGTTGTGTCTTCATCATCAGACAAAGCACCGGAAATATTAAAGGTGCACAGTTCTGGGGAACAGCTGACCACTGCAGTACATCCCTGTTGTAGCATACCTATGGACGATAATGGCTACGTTCCCATCCACCTAAATACAGTAGTAAATACTGTATGTTGGTCTGTAGTTGGAGGATTCACTTGACTCACTTCTAGCAATTGACTACTACTTCTACAACAATGCTGGTGAATCTTATATGTGTTGTTCGTGTCCTAATTATTATCGTTTATTGCCAACCTTCATTTGATTATTCTATTCATTAACCTTCACTAGGTTACAACAATCCCTCACTTCACTAGAGAGGGACGATCAGTAGTAATTACATTGCCAGTGCAACCGATGGTTACGGGGGCTGGGTTATTTTTGGACCTGGCCCGGGTGCACGTGCTTGGGCTCTGCACATTAAACTGATCATTTGTCACATCTTGCTAGTGTGGGCTGGCAAGTAAATATTAAGTGTAGTATCTGTTCTCATCTTGAATGGTAATGATAATACTAGCTGTTTCCTTATAGGAAAACATTCGCCATACATTGAACACATTGACCAAACAGCCAGTGTTACTCGACTTGTTTTTCTTTACTCCCTGGCCACCATGCTGAGATCAAAGTACAGTATCTGTTCTCATCCTGAATGGTAATAGTAACCATTTCCTTATAAGGAAACATTCGGCATTCATTGACCAAACAGCCAGTGCTAGTGTCAGTTAAAATTTATAAATTCTTTCTCTTAAGCAATTTTTCAGGAAAATAGGTTTCTTGAGTTCAGTAGCTGTTATTGCTCTTTCTATTACTGATGGAGGCTTACTTCCTATCCAATTTTTTTTTAAATAGTGTAGAGTGAAAACTTCTCAATTACGTCATTATTTTCTCTTTGAGTTATTTGTGATATCCATTTTAATTGTTGCTGTTGTTGAAAGTCTTCAAGTGATATGGTTTCTAATATTTGGTAGAGATCTTTGCTTGTAATAGTGTAGTGCCAGTCTGCACGGTTCGAAGAAGGACGATCCAAGATATACAGGCTTCATTTGCCGAAAGCCTCTTTTTAAACATTGATTTGAGAAATCAGTTGTCTATCGCTAACAGTTTAGATATTTCTGAATCAGTTTGACACCACACATGACATCCATATAAAAGTCTTGATCTGATGACACCATTTAAGAACATAACTAAAGTTTTCAGGTTAAGGTTTTGTAGCAATTGGTGGTATTGAGTAAAACTACCCATAGCAAAGCTTATTCAATATTTCAATTTACTTTGACCCTGTGCTAAATTTATTATAACTGATCCATATATAGAGGTATTTGAGTATTTAAGATTTGCTACTTCGACATTCTGAATTTTTAAGATGGATTCTGGGTAGGTGCCATCACTGCTTTCATTTTAATTTCAAATAATCACAATGACCGAGGGAAAAACTTCTCTGTGATATGTTTTTTCAACAGAAGGAATATCTTCTGAGTAATGATGATTTTATTGATGGAGTCAGTCTAAGTGTTTATCCACAATCACCATTTAATCATTCTTCTTTGACTTCCTATTATATTACCTAGTAATCTCCCTTGATAGGAACTCTTGCACAAGCAGCATTAATATTCTCTCGATATCAGATGATCCCATTGTATATAGTTTTGAGGAAGATGGTGATCATTGACACCGTGCTTAAAGAACTCCTCAAAAGAGCTAGGAAAATAAACTGTGAGTTCAACACTGATAAACTGAGGGGACAAAGAGAGATACTTTTCTTCAGACATGTAATATCAAGAGAGGGAATAAAATCAGATCCCAAGAATATTGAAGCGATCGCCCATGTGAACCCAGTCGTAAATTGCTGACTGTTTAGATATTTCTGAATCAGTTTGGCACCACACATAAACAGGGCTCAAGTTTTCAGGCTAATATTTTGGCTTTGTCACAATTGGCGATATTGAGTAAAACTACGCCTAGCAAAGCTTATTCAATATTTCAATTTCCTTTTCTCCTATGCTAAATTTATTATGACTGATTTATATACTGGGGTATTGAAAGTGTTTAGGATTTGCTAATCTCACAAACTGAACTTTTATGATGGATTCTGGGTAGGTGCCATCACTGCTTTCATTACAATTTCAGATCATGACAATGGCCACAGGAAAAAATTGTTTTTTTCAACAGAAGGTTTAGTTTGGTTTGTTTTATGGCATCCCAACCTCAATAGATTATTTAATGCCAACAATTTTTTTTTCCTGGTAATATTTTGTTTTGTCAAAAATCTAATTCTGGCAATATATTTTCCTTCAAAAATCTATTTCTGGTAATATTTTTCCTTCAAAAATGGATTACTGGTAATTTTTTTTTTTTTCAAAAATGTATTGCTGGTATTATTTTTTTTTCTTCAAAAATTTATTGCTGGTAATAATTTTTTACAAGGTATTTTTGGTATTAAAACCTATTTTTAGACTTTTATAGTGTTTTTACTCCAGTTTGGGGGTTAACTATTTGCCCATAACTGGGACACTAACAAGTACTACCACTCTGGGCCAGTGTGGACCTGGGAACACCAGCAATTAAGAAGTGGTTCCACACTCCTCAAAACCTCCCGATCAGAGGCCTTGCTGCCGAATGAAGTTTATCATCTTACCCTGGAGACAGATCAACAGAAGGAGTATCCTCGGACTAATAATGACTTTATTGATGGAGTCAGTCATATTAGTTTGTGGTAACAAAACTAGCTGCTTATCTCTGCTCGACCAATTATTTTTTCGACTTCTGATAAAAGAAAAAGAACAAGTAAAATTAAACTTACACTGCCAGTGATCTTGACAAAGTTCATCTGAATTCCTCCCTTAACGATCAAAAAACGGGCTGTTTCTTTAGGCATCCGATGTCCAAAACAGGCAAAATGTTTCCCATTCAATGCAATCTGGAAACAAAAAAAACAAAAAAACAAAAATGAAAATTATTTAACAAAAACAAGACAAAACAGTTCAAATATAGACTTTATATATAGTACTTCCCACTGCTACAAAGTAGCTCCCCCATGACTTTTCATAACAATTATTTGGTCGAGCTTTCCTCTTTAGTATCTCAACTTCATGAGTTTAAACTTTGTTAATTTCAATCTTTAAGAAGGACTGCAAAAAACATGCTTCTTCTCTCTTATAGGCAAAAGCAAAAAAAAATGCATGCTGGGATTTTTTTTCTTAGCCAATAAAATAGGACAGTTTGCAGTTTGACATGACTCAGTCCAGATCTGCTGACTTAGGCGGTTCGCTGCTAACTTGTCAAACTCTCTGCTTTCGGGCAAAGAGGAACCTAGATCAGGCTATGCCGAAGGGTAGAGTCGCATATGGGGTGGAAGACAAGCCTAACCCCATATATGTGAAGTCTACAGGAAAGTTTTGCCCAAGCCTACGATCTTGGAATTGCCCCACATAAAAAATGGCCTTGTGTCACATCCTGCCTTGTGGGGAGACTAAGGTAAATAACCTCAGTCCTGATCTGCCTTGTCTAGAAGTCAGAATGTCGCGTTCGCTTGTCTGAACTTGCTTTTGTGTGTCAACACCAATTCTTAGTTTGTAAACTTTTTGCCTTATTACTGTTAATTTGCCTTATTACTGTTAATTTGCCTTATTATTGTTAATTTGCCTTATTACTGTTAATTTGCCTTATTATTGTTAATTTGCCTTATTACTGTTAATTTGCCTT
>OZ038507.1:61553915-61561415 GCA_964036315.1 Acanthosepion esculentum
ATCCTTAGCTATGATTAATCAATGATGAACATGTCATATTTGTTCATGATCGATTTCATCACGATTTTTCTGTTAAGCTTGGAGAGTAATTATACATTCTTATCACTCAAAGTAGACTCCAATAGTGTTATAAAAACCTTGGAGAATTCCAGTAAGATATCTTTAATTATTTCTAAGATACAGTTAAAAGCTTAATCTAACAATTGAACAATTTTGCTGTTACGCCCGGTATATATATATATATATATATATATATATATATATATAACTGGCCACTCATACTTGAGGATACAAATCGACCATGGTGTGATTTGAACCCAGGTCTCATGGTCAGAATGTGAACATTCTAACTACTCGGCCACATGCCCATATATATATATATATATATATATATATATATATATATATATATAATTTTTTTTTTTTTTTAAATAGCATGTTTTGATTTAACTATTTACTTTTAATTTTTTAAACATTTTTATTGTCATGCATGTTGGTTTATGAAAGAAGTAATTCTTTTAGGAAAGGAGATATTTGAAAAAATGCAAGCTGCAGGATAACACACTAAGGATCTTATACATTAAAATTTATTAAATGCATCAGGCATATATAGAAATAGGTTCGACCACAAAACTGACATAAAAAATGACAGATTTATTAAAATAGAAAATTACTTAAAGGGAAAGTTCTTGAGAGTGCCACAAAAATCTTAACCAACATCCTGGACTTTTTCAAATATTTCCTTTCCTAAAAGAAATATTCCCTTCACAAGCCAACATGGATGACTGTGATTTTTTTTTTAAATTAAAAGAAAATGGTTAACTCAAAACCTTCTATTATTTAAAACAAATAAATACATAAATAATTTATAGAAGTAAAATAATAACATTAATATATAAAAGATAAATAAAAACATAGAAGAAAATAAAAGATTAAACATTTACTTTTAGATTAAAATTTTAAATTTATTTTAAATTATTTGTTCAGATTTTTATTTTTATTTATTTATATATTTTATTTTAAATTTATTTTAAATTAAAATAAAATAATAACTAATAATAACATTAATAGATAAAAAAAATAAATGAATAAAACCAAAAGAAATTACAAAATTAATCATTTACTAGCATTCATTTATTTGGCATCAAATTACATCCATAGTTTACCTTGACTTTCAGTTAGCATTGAGAATATTTTGGGCAATATTAAATTTTAAAATATTGAAAACCTAACAATATTTTTACTTTAGTTTATAAATAGATGTTGCAAAATAAAATTGCATTTGCTTTGATAAAGTCCATCAAAGGTTACAAAATGCATTTGTAAAATGAGAAAAGTGGGTTACAATCAATTGGCTAATCACGGTAAAGCCCACAAGCCTATTTTTAATTCTGTTTTTTTTTTCTCAAGGGGTAATATTCTGTTTCTTGAAATTAAAATAATTATTTACTCGCCAGTAGTTTACCATTGCCCGAGCAGACACATATAATTGTAATTGTGTAGCAATTTCAGGCTCTCCAGCCAAGAATATTGAAAAACTACGAAAAAACTAGGAATTTTTCAGCTAAACATGCTTTTACCTTTTAGATGATATTAATTACCACAATCATACAGATGTTCTGCTGACATAACACATTCTTTTGCAGCTCTAATTCAGCAACACTGACCCAATTTGAAAGGTTTATTTTAAAATATAGGCAAAGAACAAAATCTTTATACAAAATAATGATGGTATGATAAAAATGCAGTAAAATATTAATAAAACATATTTCCATTTTCATGTGACATTACTCTATTAAGTCAAAGATTGAATATGTAGTCAAAGATTGAATATTTCAAACAAATAGAAGCAGGGCCATATTCCTTTTATAATGATAAGTATACATTACTTGAGGTTTCATAAAAAACTATTATTGAACACAGTTCCATAATGATAAAATTAAACATAAGGAGACAAGTATATTAAGCATAAATATGTAATTTGTAAAACATATAAAATGAACAGGTACATATAAAGCATCAAGCATTACAGTTGAAGGGGTAGTTTAACAGTCCTTTTTACTTCTTCATAAATGAGTTTATCAATTGCAATCTCTTCTTTCCAATGTCATTTCTATCTTCAATGCATTTGCTAATAGCAGCTGTTATCTTCTGAAGATTTGCCTTTACAACATACAACAGACCCTGACTAATATTCATTTTTTTTTAATTTGTAGATTTTATAGCTTCAGATAATCTTAAATTTGCTTCTTCAAAGATCTGATCGCCTTCTCCATTTCTGTCTTCAGTTCCAATTCACTCTTCTTAACATCTTTCTCCTTTTCATCAAGCTTTCGTTTGGTTTGCTGCCGTTTTTCAATCCTTTCTTATTCTTCCTGTTTCTGGAGAGCAGCTTCCTTTTTCTTCCTCTCCAGCAATGCCTCCGCTTTCATTTCAGCTTCTCGCCTTGTTTCATACTTTCGGTGGGCTTGTCTCCCTGTAGCCAGAAGGTCCTTGGTTATGGGGATGTCTGTGACATGCTGGAACATGCTGGCAGCATCTCTTGTGAGTCTCAGTTCATTAACTGACTCATCTGACAAATGACATCTCTCAGGAGTGACCAACTTCTTGTTCACAGAAAGGCTCCTTTCTACATCAGCATTCCCATGTGAAATTCAGAGACAGGTCATCACAACTCTCTTCAAATTAGCATACTTGATCTCCCCACTAGCATTCTTTAAGCTGAAAATGACATTCCAGTAGTGATCTATCCTGATCAACTGGCCATCCTTATTGTACATCCCACTTTCATCCACTTGCTCTGACCTGTATAGTTTCCATTCATCAATGATCTTTGAAACAATGGAATCTTCTATGGAGGGCAATGCTGAGCAGAGTTCTCTGAGGAGCTGTTGGGCTTTGTCTTGGTCCTTAACCTCAGGATGAAGACATTGAACACATCTGATGATTGTGTCATTCAGGGTTAGTTTTATCTAGAGATAGGTGCTGACCAATTGGTAGAATTTTCTTATGTCATACAGTTTCACCTTCTGTTTGCCTTCATCAAGAGCTCCTAAGGTCTTCTCAGTGTCTGCACCTATTTCCATGTCTTCGAGTTCGACCAAATTCTGGTTTGTCCTGTTCTGTTCCCAACTACATCATTCTTAACAAATCTGTTGAGGAAGGTTTTCAACAATGTTGATGACTCTTCATACAGGAGATGGATCATTGGCTCTTCTTTCTGGAATTTCTTAAGAAAAGAATCAAACAAAGGCAAACAAATAATAATAATAATAATAAGAGACCAGCTCCCAAAATTCATATGACAAAGTCCAATAAGCATATTGTGCAATTATACAGCACTGCTCTGGAAACACTGTTAATGGATAAACCACCAGGAAATATCACAAAAGTTAACAATGTCATATATGCAACAGCTTTAGCAGCTACTGGGAAGCTTGAGGTCAAGACAATGAAAAAAAATTAACCGACATAGATAGCCATCTTGGAAGGCAAAACTGGTGCGAGAAATAAAGGAAATCAGATGTGAGCTTTTTATATGAGATAAGCTCACTAGAAACCCAAATATCTCCACACGCAAGTGCAAGAAGATCAAGTGGAAATATAAAATTAACTCCCTAAATTAAATTCCATCAATCAAAAAAATGCTGAAACAGAAACTTCAGTTAAAGACACAGATAACTGGACCATATGAAAAACATTGTAGGTTCTATCGCCAAAATAAAATATTCCAAACGAACCTTCAGAAGTTTTACAGGGAAATTTGAAAAGCACCTATACATGTCGAAAGGTCACCATCTATTGACAATGGGCAGACATTTTGGGAGAATATTTGGATCAGCCCAAAAGAATATTACTCAAATGCAGAATGGATCCAACATGAAGAAAAATGAATGCTGGACCCATCTACAAGAGTGGAAAAATATAACCACAAATAATGTTAAGCAAACTCTAACGAAATCCCCTGAAAATGACAAGGTGCCCAATTTCTCTCTCTATCATCTCACATCAATCCATACGACCCTATCAATGCTGGTAAATAACCCCAATAAAATCCCAGAATGGATCACTGAAGGTATTACATATCTCATGCCAAAAACGAGTGAAACAAATGATCTGAAAAATTATAGACCAATAACATGTCTCCCCACTACGTATAAGTTGATAATGTCTGTCCTGATGAACCATACTTACTCCTTTTTCAAAGCAAACAACATTCTTCCACTGGAACAGAAGGGATACAGGAGAGGTTCATATGGCTGTAAAGATCAACTAATGATAAACAAAATGATCCTGGAAAATTGCAGGAGACAATGTAGAAATCTTAGCACAGCATGGATTGATTATCATAAAGCCCTTGATAGTGTGCCACACTCTTGGATCTTTAAGACTTTGGAAATGTACAGTTGCCCCCATGGTAGTAAATTTCCTTAAGCACAACATGGGAATGTGGAACACCACACTATACCTAAATCACACCAGAGGTACTGTCATCTCCAATCATCTGAATATCTGATGTGAAATCTTTCAAGGAGACTCCCTGTCATCTCTTGTGTTTTGTTTGTCTTTAAACCCCCTTACGCATGAACTGAACAACAGTAGCTATAGTTACAAACTAAATAAGAAAGCAGTCAATTACTTACTCTACATGAATGATCTCAAACTCTTTGCCAAAGACGATAATGAGTTGAAGGGCCTCCTCAATATTGTAAAATGTTTCAGTGACAACATAAGTATGGACTTCGGATTAGATAAATGTACAATAGTAACATTCAAGAAAGGGAGAATTACAGAAACATCCTCATTCAATAGATTTAGACTTTGTCACAAAGATTAGGAAACTGGAACAAGATAAAGCCTATAAGTACCTAGGAATTAGCAAAGGAGATGGTATACAACATTCCCAAATGAAGGAGAAGGTAAGAAAGGAGTACTACAGGTGTGTGTGTCTGGTACTAAATACCAAGCTGAACTCAAAAAATAGAATATCAGCCATAAACACCTTGGCCGTCTCTGTGCTGCAATACAGCTTTAACATCCTTAACTGGTCCATAGCTGACATTAAGCGAATGGATGTCAAAATGAGAAAGCTTCTCACTTTCTACCACATACATCATTCCAAAGCTGATGTTGACCATTTTTATGTGCCCAGATCCAAAGGAGGCAGAGGATTAGTTCAACTAGAACTGTCCTACAAAACTACAGCAATTGCCCTTCAAGGATACCTGGAAACTACAGAAGGCTGGATGATGATATATATCAAAGAATATGAAAGTAGTAAGCGTCTTTACTCCGTAATAAAGGAAGCCAACAAGTTCAAAATGGAGTTTCAAATGGGTGGAGAAATACAAGTAAAGCACAATACCCCGAATGAAGCTGCCAAATACTTAAAAAGAGAGCAAAGACAAATGCAACCAACCAGATACAGAAACAATGGCAAGATAAACTGCTTCATGGCCAATAGTGTGTCAATACAAAACAAGCTGATGTAAACAAAACCCCATACCCATCAGTGGCTACATAGTGCAGGGTTAAAAGCTGAAACTGAAGGTTTTATCCTTGCTGCACAGGACCAATGCTTGCTAACTAGAAATTATCAAGCACACACACTATAATATTGTGTTAGCCCAAAATGCAGATTCTCAGAACAGTTGATCATCTTGTATCAAGTTGCACCATATTGGCACACACTGAAAAAAAACAGCACGACAGAGAGGGCCAATATCTACACTGAAAAATCTGCAATTTCTTTGGGAAGGAAACTGAAAGAAATTGGTATGAACACTACCCAGACCCAGTTACGGAGATAGAACCTGTTACAATTTTACGGGACTTTACAATACACACAGACAGAACAATCAAAGCTAACCACCCAAACATTGTTATTAAAGACTGCAAACAAAAAAAGGGCCTCCTTATTGATATGGCAGTCCCTCTGGACTGTAATGTATCTTTGAAGATCTTCAAAAATGCTATCAAAATACAAAGACCTTGGAGTCAAGTGTGGCACATGGGTACACCAACAATCCCTGTTGTAGCCCTCAGATTGGTTGAAAAAAATTCCAGTAGACTCATTGAAGGGATTCCTGGAAGTCCATGCCTTAATGAAATACAAAAAATTGTTCTCACGAGTATAGCCCACACCTTACAAAGGGCTTTATCTATGTAAAATATGTGTGTGCATGTTTTTTAATTGGTCAGTGGAAAATGTCATGATGCCATTTCTAAACTTAGGTCTCTGGTTGGAACCCCAAAAGAAATGTCTACACACCAGAAAACAAAGGAAATAATAATAATAATAATAATGGTAAAATGGAAATTATCAGAAAAATTGAAACCATCTGTTACATAGCCCCCTCATTCTAGGGAAGTCTTGTTATTGGCACCAAATTGAGCCTAAGTTGCATAGCCCACTGGTGGGGTGGCTTTGGTCATTAGCATCAATTCAATAACAAAGTTGCATTCTTCTCTCTCAGCCGGTGATCACTATCTTCCATCTATCCAGTGGGGTCGTTCCCTCTCCACTGGGGTGATGTTTCACACATGAAAGTAAACATGTCTACATTGTCCAATGGTTAAGAAACAACTCACTCAAAAATCCTTTCTCTATCATTCTCATGTTCATTCAGCTAATCAAAATTGACTTCCTTGTTTTGTCTTCTATCTGACTTCTAAGGTCAACCTCAGTGAGTCTGAGCAGAGATACACTTCTACTAAAAATAATAGTCAGCGAAACTATTATTTAACACATACAGATGATAGCATTATTGTGAACATCTAGAATGCTGAGAAGAATCATGAGCTATTGTCCCTTGAGCTCTGGTATGAACCATCAGCTATTCCTGGTGTGATAATAGGGGAATAATAATAATAATAATAATAATAATAATAATAATCCTTAAATATAATATGCCCCCCCCCCATATATATATATATATATATAGTTTTTTTGCATGTAACAATTGAGGGGCAGTGTGCAAAATTTTGACATACGATGCACAAAAATCAAGCCCCCATTCACGTATACACACAAAAAGCTACCGTGCTGAAAACTACAAAGAGACTGCCCCCAATTCATAGTAAGAACTAATTTCTAACTATCTCTTGTATTCCTTATTCCTACTAAGAAGCATGCACACACGTACTGACTCTTTCACACAAATGATGACCCACCCACCCAAATTCAAGTTAAATTTGTTTTTGAAAAAAAAAGAAAAAAAAAAAGAAACATAACAACATTTCACTGTTTCTCACATATGTACATAAATTGTATTTATTTATTCCTTCCTAATTGGGCCTAAAAAGGAAATAAAATAAAGTTAAATTCGTAAAACAAGTTCTTTTTTCTTTTCAAAAGACCCACCCACCCAACTTGAATTTGGGTGGGTGGGTCATGGTTATTTTGCACACTTCCCCTCAATTGTTACACAGAAAAAAAATTGTACTTGGATTAAATGAAAACTACTTACAATTATGAGAAACAGATATGGGTTACGGGCA
>OZ038507.1:61566415-61678915 GCA_964036315.1 Acanthosepion esculentum
CGCCCATCTTCGTTGCCATATTCACACTGTTTCGGCCATTGTACACACCGGCCTTCTTCAGGTGGACAAAATAAAGGGTTCAGTTCAAAATTCTAATCGCCTGAAGAAGGCCAGAACATACAATGGCCAAAACATCATGAATATAGCAACAAAGATGAGGACAACAGTCTGAAAAATTTAAATAGTCTACATATTTTTTACCCGTTTTATTTATTTAATCTTTTATGATAATAATAGTTGAGTGATACATGTCTTACTAATTAACCCATAGCTGGGGGATGAAGAGGTGGATTCATACCTTTCCCAAGGGTATTCGTGTGTAAGTAGTCATAACGACCCTAACTGGAATTGGAACTCGGCTCTCTGATTAACAATTCCAAGCTATTATGCATTAAACCACCCATACACAACCAAGCTTACAGCACCTGGTATCCCCAAATAACAAACCCATCCACGTCCTGGGTAAGACGATAAATCTGTATACAGAACTGGATGCTTATCCTCTACCAAGTATCCCCAAGTGGTCACCCATCTAGGTACTGACTAGGCTCAATGTTGCTTAATTTTTGTGATCATAGAGGAACTTGTGTTTTCAAGGTGATACAGTCGTAAGCCCTTTGGACCAGAGCATGTGAATTTTCTGTACCACCAGTTCACACTACTAGTGTGTTTAAAGTGTTGTTATGCAATAGATCACTGGAATGCTTATCCTCTACCGAGTATTCCCAAGTGGTCACCCATCTAGGTACTGGCCAAGCTCAATGTTGCTTAACTTTGGTAATCATACGGGAACTTGTGTTTTCAAGGTGATACAGTCGTAAGCCCTTTGGACCAGAGCATGTGAATTTTCTATACCACCAGTTCACACTACTAGTGTGTTTAAAGTGTTGTTATGCACTAGATCACTGCTACGATTGTATAGTCATTTTTATTTTTAGATTACATAATAAAACAGTGAGAAGAAGGTCGAGAAAAAAATTACTCATTATAAAGTGGTAAATCAAAAAATTAAGATAATGACAAAAAAATTAAGATAAGCTAACGAGTTATCATTCTTATTCTAAGTTATCTTACGGCTGCAAAATCCACTTATTATACATGAATATGATTGGCTTTCAGAATCTACTCAAGTCATGTAACCCATCAGAGGGGCACTACATGTACTCTATGTGGGGCAGCAGTGGGCGTGTCCAAAGCAAGATTAGTCTGATGGTGCCCTCTAGGCTGGTTTTCAATTCAGAGTTGTCCCTCTAGACCAGTGCTTCTCAAATTATCTGATATGGCGGACTGGTATTTTTTTTTCTCAATATGTCATGTACCTGTAATATTTCGTGGTAATATTAATTTATACCAGGAACGATATATATAATGAATATAATAAAAGTTGACTATTTTTTTTATCTTCCATTTATTTTCCAAAAAATAATTCAATATCAAAACATATAAACAGTTATAAAAAAAATAAGCAGTTTATTAACACAAAAACAAAAATTATATAACTGTAATCTTTACAAATGCTTCCTTAGCATGTCCTGGACACTGGCCACGTACCAGTAGCTGATCGTTTGCATATCAGCACTGGTCTGTAGACCACTACTTTAAGTAGCACTGCTCTAGACTTATCCCAAATAGCAGAAGGCTAAAAGATACTTCTTGTGTAGAAAGACAACCGACTGTTTCTACACTAATTGTTGAACATACTCGACCATTTGCTATAAGTAGCACAACTGCTCATAGGATCAAAAATCTTCAAGAATTATATCCTCTAGGCCAGTTCTTCTCAAACTATCTGATATGACAGACCAGTTTTTTTTTTCTCAATGTATTACATACCTGTAATATTTTGAGGTAATACTGATTTATACCGGAAACGATATATATAATGAATATAATAAAAGTTGACTATTTTTTATCTTCCATTTATTTTGCAGAAAATAATACAATATCAAAACATATAAACAGTAATTAAAAAAAAATAAGCAGTTTCTTAACACAAAAACAAAAACTATATAACCTTAATCTTTACAAATGATTCCTTAGCATGGCCTAGACACTGTCCGAGTACCGGTAGATGATGGTTTGCATACTGGCACTGGTCCACGGACCACCACTGCTTTAGACAACCATTTCCCAACGTGGGCACTAGCACTCTTTTGTGGGCTCTGTTATGTCGAAAGGGGGCACTGGGAGTTTTTATTTTATTTTGGGGGCAGTGAACATACTCAAGGGTGTGGTAGACATTTATCCATTTTTTTTTTTAAATTTTCAAAAATGATTCAATATTGATTACAAAAGGAAATTTTTGAAAGGTATCTAAAGCTGTGAGAAGCTATCAAACTTTTCTTCATTGCTTTTCTAACTTCCTAATTGGCTGAATTTAATTTCAACAAAGTTACACAGCTTCTTACTAAACAAAGAAACCACCAGCAAATTACAAAATGAGGAGATCTATGATTCATTCTAAGCAGGAAGGAACCTAGAGTAAAAGCCTTAGCCAGTAAGCACCAAAGTCAACCATCACCTTGAAAACTTTGAGATAAGCTATCAAATGAACCTAGAGTAAAAGCCCTATCCAGTAAGCACCAAAGTCAACCATCGTATTGAAAATTGAGATAAGCTATCAAATGAACCTAGAGTAAAAGCCTTAGCCAGTAAGCACCAAAGTCAACTATCACCTTGAAAACTTTGAGATAAGCTATCAAATGAACCTAGAGTGAAAGCCTTAGCCAGTAAGCACCAAAGTCAACCATCGCATTGAAAAGAATTTTTTTAGCATTTTAATCATTAGCATTTATAATAGAAATGAAAACAATACTAAAATTATTTTTCCACTAATAAGTGTTATCTTGATATGAAATATGAATTCAGTATAATATTCAAAATTTAATTTGACACTGAGGGGAGGGGGCTTAAAAAGAACGGGTTGTGTCCAAAGTGGGTGCTGTTTGAAAAAAGGTAGGGAAATTTCACATTACAATCACCACACACACATCTTATTGATTTTTTTAAATAATCTCTAATACTTAATTTCTTTTGTTTAATAATCTCTAACAGTTTATCTATTGTTTAATCTGTTTAATAATCTCTAATAGTAATAATTAATTTCCTGTTTTAATCGCTTAAACCATCCCTAATAATTAATTTCTTTTTTTTAATCTGTTTAAAGCTCTCTAATCTTTAATTCTTTTCTGCTTAAATCTGTATATGTATTTGTTGTTGTTGTTGTGAGAGAGAGAGAGAGAGGGGAGGGAGAAAGTGAATGTAAATTCTTTGAGTTATTTCAATAAAAACAAATAAAACAAAATTTCCCCAAATTTTGTCAAGATACTTGACTTCTTTGAGGAAGTGTGTGTGTGTGTGTGTGTGTGTGTGTGTGTGAGAGAGAGAAAAAAAAATTCATCTCTGTCAATGAAAAACTTTTTTTAACATTTTATTAATCATTGGCACTTAATAGGAATGAAAACAATATTAAAATTATTTTTGCACTAATACCTAAGTGTTGCTATGAAAGATGAATTCAGTATAATATTCAAAATTTAATTTGATGGGCTGGGTGGAGGGTTGCATTGACAAAAAGTTTGTGCCCAAAGGAGGCACTGGTTGAAAAAAAAAAAGGTTGGGAAACCCTGCCCTAGACTGACTGCCACCTAAAATTAGAGAACGTAGTCTGCCCTGCAATTTAATCCGTAGATTTAGATAGATTAATAAATGAAACCCTAAATGAAATTGGCTAGACCAGTAGGTCTCAACTGGAGTTCATGCAGACCCTGAGGTGGGTGGGGGGGGTGTCCATGTAACATTAGTGGGAGTCCACACAACAATAGTTCACGGTAATATTTTAGTGTTCCATAGAGCAATTTCACTTTGGAACATTTGTTACAACTGAGAACTGGAATTTCAACAGTAATCTACGCCATATTAAAATACTAAAAATAGAAAAACAACTCTAAAACTTTATAAAGCAATGGTTCTCAACCGGCTTCCATATGGACTCGGGGGGGGGGGTCATGTAACATTAATGAGGCTCCACACACACACACACACACACACACACACACACACAGAAGTAGAAAATTGGGGATTCACAGTAATTGCAGTCCATAGAACGATTTCACTTCGGAACGTTTGTTACAACTGATAATTGGAATTTCAACAGTAATCTACGCCATGTTAAAATACTAAAAATAGAAAAACAACTCTAAAACTAGCAGAAAACGAGATCGAACGATGTAAGTTTTAGCGTCCCTTTTACTCTACCGGATGTTTTGTTTGTAAAAGTTGAATAAAAACCAAGAGGGATATATAAAGGAAGAATTATATATATAAGCGGAAATTATATAAAGATTATAATTTATTATATAAATTAATTTAATATATTAATAAGAAATAAAATAAAATATTAATAATAAAATTAATTTAATATATAAATTGTATAAGGATTATATACAAAGAAAGCATATACATTTTACTATTTCTATAATACAATTCCTTAAAACCTAAAAATAAAATAAGCTTTTTATCATTGAATGGTTATGGAGGTCCACCAACAAAATTAAGAGTAAAAGTGGGCCATGGCTCAAAAAAAGATTGAGAACCACTGGGCTGGATTAAAAATCAGCAAAACTCTAAATGAAATCAGCTAGATTAAAAAAAAAAAAATTTTAATTCCCAGCGTCCTTGGTTTGTGCCCATGTGTAGTCACACCAAAATAAGAAATTTAGTCTGATTAAGTCCTAAAGGATGAAACGCGTCACAAGAAAACTTTTTCCACTTTGTTATATATTTATCTCCTATACTAAATTTCTTATAACTGACTCAGGCACCAAAATATTTGGAGTCTTTAGTATTTACTAATTCCACACCCTGAATTTTTATGATGGATTCAGTGTAGGTACCATCACTGCTTTTGTTTATTTTATTTTATAGCATATCATCCACAACAGGTTATTTAATGCTGACAAGATTTTTATAGCTGGTAATTTTTTTTTTTTTTAAAAATGTATTGGTGGTAATAATGTATTGCTGGTAATCATGTTTTTTTCCTTCAGAATTCATTGCTGGTAATAATTATTTACAAAAATGGATTACTGGTATTAAAACCTATTTTTACACTTTCATAGTGCTTTGACCCCAGTTTGGAGGGTTAACTATTTACTCAAAGCTGAGACCCTAACAGGTTCTACCACCCCACATCATGGTGGACCTGGGAACACCAGCAATTAAAAGGTGGTTCCACACTCCTCAAAACCTCCTGATTAGAGGAGGCCTTGCTGCTGGATGTAGTTTATCGCCATACCCAGGACAGTCACTGCTTTCATTTCAGTTCCGGATCATAGATTTTGCTTTGGGAAGGTTTATTTTGAGTCTTTCTTGAAACACTTCTTCATTCTTTTATGCATGTGAATATAGAATATACAGTCAAGTCCTCATATCCGGAATCCTTTCATTTCAGTTCCAGATCATAGATTTTGCTTTGGGAAGGTTTATTTTGAGTCTTTCTTGAAACACTTCTTCATTCTTTTATGCATGTGAATATAGAATATACAGTCAAGTCCTCATATCCGGAATCCTTTCATTTCAGTTCCAGATCATAGATTTTGCTTTGGGAAGGTTTATTTTGAGTCTTTCTTGAAACACTTCTTCATTCTTTTATGCATGTGAATATAGAATATACAGTCAAGTCCTCATATCCGGAATCCTTTCATTTCAGTTCCAGATCATAGATTTTGCTTTGGGAAGGTTTATTTTGAGTCTTTCTTGAAACACTTCTTCATTCTTTTATGCATGTGAATATAGAATATACAGTCAAGTCCTCATATCCGGAATCCTTTCATTTCAGTTCCAGATCATAGATTTTGCTTTGGGAAGGTTTATTTTGAGTCTTTCTTGAAACACTTCTTCATTCTTTTATGCATGTGAATATAGAATATACAGTCAAGTCCTCATATCCGGAATCCTGCATACCCGGACATGATATTGATGTATAAATGTTAACTAGTTGGTTGATATGTAACTGGTTTAAAATCTGTTTTTCAGGAAGTTTACTTATGCTTATTTCACCCTAATGGCTTGTATTGGTACAAAATATGATGGCAATGAAAGGAAAAGAACAACTTTGGTGTTATCGCAAAAAGTGGGAATTTTAAGCAGACTAGACGCTGGTGAAAATTCATTGTAACTAATGGCTGAGTTCAACATAGGAAAGTCAACATTGTATGACATAAAATCTTCCAAATAAACTATTCTCCAGTGTTTACACTGTTACAATAAACAATGAAATAAAAAACATGATTGTGATGAAACCTGGGCTGAAATTAAAAAAGCTATTGAAAAGGTTGCCAGTTTTATGGAAAGAAAGCCAGCATTCAGATATGACAATTACATTAACGCACACAGAGTTAAAAAGTGTTTTTTGTTTAAAAAATTTCAAGAATAAAAGCAAAACCAAATGCGGAAAAAGGTGATAATAAAATGAGAAGAGAAAAAAAAAAATCATCATGTAACAGCGATTAAAAAAAATCCTTGTTACATTATTTGTTTTGCATACGTGGCATAATTTAATGACTTTTTATTAACATTATATAATTCATTTCTTTTTTCTTAAATTCCATTATATTTCACTCAGCATTATCTTATTTTGTTTACTATAAAACATTGAAAATAAATGTTAAACCTGATTTCAGTTCTTTTATTTTAATCTAAATATAATCCCTCATATCCAGCCTTTATAACCTATTCCTCATATCCAGAAAGCCTTAGTCCGATTGTCAGGGATTCTACTGTATACTATATCTTTTTGTAATTTATCAGTGTGATTTTGAATTTCATTTGTAAAGTAAACCTTAGTTGTCTTATCTTTTTTGGAGGCAGTACCTATAAATTTAAGGTAGTTTGAAAATCACTGAAGAATGCCAGAGTGCACAACGGCCGAAACGCTGTAAGTAACAACGAAGAGGAGGACATTAGTTCAATTGTGAATAATGATAAAGTATAAAACAAGAGAAATTAAACTGATCAAATGTTTGAAAACTGTGTGAAAATTATTCATAAAATAATAAGGGCCGGATAAATATAAAGAGGGAATTCGTTCTAATCAGACACCGTAAACATTAAACGAACACCGCAACAGTAAACAAAAGAATATAAATATTTATTTAAAATTTAAATTCTTAATGTATCGCTCAAAAGAAAAAAAAAAATTAGTTTTTTGGGTTTTTTAATCTTTCGCTAATTGTTTTATTTTAAAATTATATTTTTTCTTTTGTTGTTAAAATAAATATCCTTCCTTGTTTTCTTAGTCAACCATTTTTGTAATTTCTGAAAAAAAAAAAAAAAACCTGTTTCTTTCATTGTTTCAGTGATATTTGTCGAGATTAGGGCCAAGAAAAAAATTAGTCTATATTGTAGTAATAAATAGATTTTTTCTGTCTTTCTTTAATACTTTGTGTGTGTGTGTGTTAACGTGAAAAGACGGTGGGTGTGATTAAAAAGTACGTGCCAGAAAAGTTCAAAGTTTAACAAGTGCCAGTCTTCAGGTTGCGAAGTAAAAACAAAAAAAAATATTTTTTTTAATATCCTCACAATTCTAATTAATTTTAAAAAATATTTGTAGGGAACACGTTGTTGACGCGATACAAACGGAGATAAAAAAAAAAAATTGTTTTCTTTTACTTTTTAGTTTTTTTCAACGAGATAAACAACAATGTTCCCCTCTACTTGTCCACTAAGAAGATTCAATTTTTATTTTTACATGAACAAACTAAATAAAAACATTAAAAACTAGTTTGTTTACTAAATTAAAAAAGGAAAAAAATATATTAAAAAATAAAAATTATCACGATTGAAAAACTAAACAACTCAAATTTGGTCAGAAGTCATAAATTTAAAAAAAATAATAATATGGATCGACTTTGAGTAGGTAAATAATTATTACAATTCTTGCAATCGTGTGTGGAAGTGTGTCAGGTTGCTAATCGAGAGAAATGATCGCTCTCGACTGGGCCCATAGGAGAGAAAGTAGTGATGTCAAAGAGTCCCGAAAGTTTCTGATCCCCAGAATAGACATCACTGAAGACTAAGGAAGCATTCTGGTACACAAGGTATGCGTATAAAAACGAATTATTCATAAAAAAATATCAAAGAAAAAAAAAATCAAAAATCGTATTTTTTTTATTTAAATTTAAAAAAAGAAATCAAATAATTTCTTTTAAAAAAAAAATTACACACAATAAATAATTTATTGTTTACAATTTACATTATTATTATTATTATTATGAATAATCCAAATATTAAAGTAAAACAAAATTTTAAAAAAAAACAGATTCACGCAGTCACTAAAGCCATCACTTGAGTTACTGACCGAGAGCTCTAACTCTCAAGGAGTGGCCTTAACACTCATCATATTTCCACGATATTTAAAAGAAAAAAATACTTATTTAAAAATTAAAATTAATTTTGCCCACTCTCATCTTTCTTTAAAAACCATACATCCTCTCAAACGACTTACCGGACATTCTACAACGATCGGAACTTGAGATCCGGAGCAAGTGCCTGGCGCGAACATTATAATTACGTTTTTTTTAGAAAAATAGGAACGTATTTTCGCAACAAACAGGAAAACTTTAAAAGGTAGGAGTGAAAAGAACTGCACTTGTAATTTGAGGATAATACGTTTAAAACTAAAACTAAAAAGGTTATCGAATGATGGTCTTCTAATGAAAGTAGGTGAAGTGGCGTCGGACGGCTTTCTCTTTTCTTTTAAAAAGCAAATTATTGCAACATCAGTCACATGAGATTTTTTTTTTTTGTTTCACTTTTAGCAATTTTCCTTAGTGTGGCTGTTTTTGAGTGTTATCTCTTGTTTTATTCTTTCTGAGTCAGATAACAGGTAACTTATCGAACTGGTTAAAGTTTAAGGCTTAAACTTTAAGCATTAAATTAACACTTAACAGATTAAAATTTAAAAATAACCTAAAATTTAAGATTTAGGAAATAAATAAGTAAAAATGTCGGTTAAAATAAAAAAACAAAAAAATCACAGAGAAAATAAGTAGTAATTTAGTTTTAATCTTAGTAAAAATTACACAAGTTTATTAAGTAATTTTAAATAAAAACAATTTTGGTGATAGTGCATTTAAAAATATTTACTAACTTAAGACCTAGTTTTACTTTTAGAGTTTATTAAAAATTTAAAATAATGATTTTTACTATAATCTACATTACAAGAATTCTGTCAGTAACATCCAATTTTAAATTTTTTTTTAAATAACGTTTTTTTTTGCCATATAGATAGCTATGACGAAAACATTTCAACAGAAAATCGATACCTGAACAAAATATAGATTGTTAAATAAAAATGTTATATAGTCTATTTAAAAAAAAAAAAAAGATTGGAGAAAAAGAAAATTCTGATTTAAAAATCCAGTAGACTTGGACAGTGCCAGTAAGTAGTAAAGTATTGAAAATTTGTTGATGTATTTAAAATAATAATAATAATAATAAATACTTTAATTAGTCAACCAACTGGCATTAAGACTGATCCACTCATAAAAAACGGTGATATTTTGGTTGGGAAATAATTTTCGTAGATTAGCATTCCTTAGTAGACCTTCCTCAGCATGCAGAATTTATCAAAATTCAAAAGAGTGTAAAATCGGTCCCTGACTTTTTACAGAGTTATCTGGCCTAAACTGTTATGTGAATAAAAACAGACTATCTCTTTTCTTTTCTTTTTTTGGGGGGGGGGGGGTACAAAAATTTAAATAAAGAACAGACACATAACATTTGTAATTAACTGCTTCCTGGCCAATTATTTTGAAAAAAAATATTTTCAAACTGATTTTTTTTATTTGTTTGGCAAGACAAAGAAACTGAGTCACCTTCAAGAACCCAGGTGATGGCTAACACCTCTACCAGACATATGAGTTGACAATTGGACACATTTCAAGATCAAAAAGACATTAAAAAAAAATCAAGATCAGCATATAAACATCAATGATATTGTAGCAGTATTGACAACCTAAATCAGGTTGATTTAAGTTGTCAATAACACTACAATATAATATTTCTTTGATTATTAAAACCTCCAAATTTTTATTAGTGAATAAGAGAATATTGTTGTCTGATGTCAAATAGCTATTAAGGGGTCCACCAAGAAAAAAAAGATGGGAAAAGGGGTCCATGGGTAAAGAAAGGTTGAGAAGCACTGCTCTAGATGGCCAGAGATCGGCAGCTGATCTCTCCTGGTGGATAGCCCTGTGCCTTAAGTGACTATTGAGACCACTCCAGTGAGGACCTGACTTATCACACTCTCCTCTATCTTTACGAGAGCCAGATCAGACCAAAAATATAGTCTTTTCTTTTTATGTGTTGTGTCCATTCAGGACATAGGCAATCATGGCTCTCCACTTCACCCTATCCCGTGTGGCTCTTAATAAGTTTTGTGTCTCTGCCAACTCCCCTTAAGCCCACTAGGTATGTCACACATTGCTTTTACCTTGTCTTCTTTTCCCTCTATTCGACCTGTGAGCATCAGATTCTCCAGGCCCTCCTTTCTCATTACGTGTCCCAGAAATTTAATCTGCCTCTTCCTTATGTTAAGTATAAGCTCCCTCCTTGTTTGCATCCTTTCCAAGTCCCCATCTGCTGTCTTATATGGGCAGGAGCTGCCCAGTTTTCACTTTTCAGTCTCGATGGAATCCAAAATCATCTCCACATTCTTGTGGGTGATGAATTATTTTCCAATCTACAACCCCTTTCTCACAGACTAAACTTACCTTCATGGCTAACACCCGCCATGCCACGCCCATTGTAGTGAGCCACCCACATTTCATTCATATTTCACCATCCTGGGTATGACGATAAACTACATCCATATCCTGAGTAAGATGATAAACTACGTCCACCAGCAAGGCCTCTGATCAGGAGGTTTTGAGGAGCAGGGAACCACTTCTTAATTGCTGGTGTTCCCAGGTTTACCCTGACCCGGGGTGGTAGCACCTGTTAGGGCCCCAGCTATGGGTAAATAGTTAACCCTTAAACTGGGGTCAAAACACTATGAAAGTGTAAAAGTGGGTTTTAATCCCAGAAATACTTTGTAAAAATATTATTACCAGCAATGAATTTTTTAATAAAAATTATTACCAGCTATACATTTTTGAAAAAAAAAAAATCTTGTTGGCATTAAATAACCCATTGAGGTGTTGATATGCCATAAAACAAAATAAACCAAACCTTCATATTTCATTGGTGAGATATAAGTTCCACTTGAGCTGCCGCTTCTCACAAACCACTGCTCTATGAAACTGACTCCCACCAGGATGCTCCCCCAATCACTACAATCTTAACCTGTTCAAGTCTAGGGTTAGCTGTTAATTTCCCCACATATCTTCATAAACTATGTCTCTTACTCTCTACCTTGAGTGGCTGCAGGGCCTTGTACATTACTTGCTTATTGCTTTCCATTCTTGATTACCTTTTTAATTGTTGGATGATGAATTTTATTTAATGTCTGGAAAGGCTTAGTGACATTCCTCCTGTGGGAACTAGCGGAGAAATCTCTCTCAACAAAAACAACTACTCGAGAACTTTGTTAACCAGGAAACCCCACTTTTTTTCCCCTGCAAAATACTATTTTTCACTCTCTTTCAACCAGAAATAAAAGCTGTTGAACAGTTATTTTGAGCCTTGGGTTTTCTTCATTCTACTGTCACTTCCGAGCACAAAAACACACGCAACCGGGAAACATTCTTCACATCCTGGCCACAAGTGGAACTCATACATACAATCCATCGCTAAAGATGCTGGAAAAATGGTCAGTTTCCTGTACCGCTCCAGTAAGTACCTGACTCCTAATATTATCATCTACCTTTACAAGAGCCAGATCTGGCTGAAAATCTGTTGGGGCACACCCACCTTCACAACCATAATAGACTGATCCTATTATTATAAATAGAACAGTAGTTCTAGAGACTGTGAGTAGTGTAGCAGTGTACGCAGTCTCTGACTGTGCGCTGCTCCTGTCGAACTCTCTGCTTTGGCAGAGAGGAACCCGGACGAGGCTTTGCCGCAGGGCAAAGTGTCGTCCGGGGAGGTAGACAGTCCCTGAACCCGTTTATACGGGTTCTAAATGGGCATATTTTTGGCCGAGCCTACGGGCTCGGGGAGCCCACATTAAACCGGCCTTGTGCCACATTCGACCCACGTTGGAGGGTTGTTAAATACTGTAGTGTAGCAGTGTAGTGTAGTGCAGAGTGAGACTTCTGTAGTGATCAGTTACACTTCCGTTTCTCGACCGGAAGATACCGTTGGATTTTATTACTATTACTTATTGTTACTACTAACCTACGTTCGTTCTACTACTAATCTCTCTGATGTAAATACCTCTCTGAATATACCAGTATTTTTCCCTACGACTGTGTTTGTTCGTTATTACCATATACTCATGTGGAAACACTCCACATCTCAACAAAATCGAGTACTGTTGTTACATTTGGGGCAACAGCCTCCGCGTTCCTCACTTTCCGGTCTTGATAGAGTCCAGAAGCGTCTCTGAGTCCTTGTGGGTGACTAATTATTTTCCACCCTCCAACCTCAAAGATGGGATGTGACAAGACTCTTGCTGCTCAACTGAGCTCAAATGAAATGGAAATTGCTCAGACAAACTACATTCTTTATTTTCACCATTTTTAACCTTCATGGCTAGGACACGCCCTTCACTCACATTGTAGCAAACTACCCCATTCCCTCTATATTCCATTGACAGCCAACTATTATCTTCCCCTCCTGTCCAATCAAACTCTCTCTTTATGTAACCCTCTACCTTAAGTGACCTACAGATCTTGTACAGAATAAACCTTACTGTAAATATATATATATTTTGTGCTATTCTTTTCCTCTCTCTTTTTTTTCCTTTTCGCTTTCATTTTATTTTTATTACCGCTTTCCCTCAGAGTCTGTCTATATTTCTGAGATGAGGTATTATGTACAGTATTTACATTAGTCGGACTATTGTCCTCAAGGACACATGGCACAGTGGATAAAGGCGTTGGTTAGATCCAGTAACAGACCCAAAGTGTGTGAGTTCAATACCCGGTTAAGGCAGTGGAGAACTTTCAGAGGGAAAATTAGCAGGAGATAACTGACATCCATCAAACATGGACAGAACAGTCTACCCCAGTGATCGAAATAAAGGGTTCAGTTCGAAATTCCATTCAAAAGAAGGCCAGAGCGTACAACGGCCGAAACGTTGTGACAAATATGGCGACAAAGATGAGGACAATAGTCCGACTAATGTAAATACTGTACCTCTTTCCCTGTTCCCACATTGTACTTGCCAAATCTCTCAGCACCAACACCTTCCCCACCCCAAGTCCTATACCCTTTTCCCTCTATGTTCAGTATCTCACTCCCCTTCCACCCACCACCAATCCCAATTTTTAGATCTAGAGTTATTTTCACAAAAAGTTTTGTACAACGAGAAATCAAGAGATCGGATTTTTACTAATAATACCATCTACACAAGCAGTCACACCAGCCACAAGGACAACAGTTGGTGAATCTTCCTCATTTCTCTGTTCATTTCTCGCACCACTGATGAAAGACACAGGTTTGTCTGAAAATTCCGAACTTCGAACCTTAATCTCCGTGCTTCCTTTCTGTCATGTGGTTAATATTAATAAATGTTTTTCATGCTGATCACATCAGTACCCTTTCATTTGCCTTTATTTTTATTAAGAAACTTATCTACTCTATTTTATTTATATATATAGACTTCAACAAAGCTGTGATTGTCCTCTGCTTCAGTTGAGATGACTTTCTTACTTTTTTGAAGACTTTTTTTGACAAATGAATGTTTCCTTTGATGTGATCTTTGATTGTGTCAACTCTAAAAATGTCAACACTATGGTGATAGAATTTGCAAAATAAGATTTTCTTCTCCATAAAAATCATTCTAGAAATTCATCAAGAATTTATTCTACTTATTATAGATACTGGGGTCATTTTTTTTATCTTCGTCAGAAGAGCAGGTCCAGTTTTTGAGGTTGAGATCATGGCTGATTCACTATACTGACTAGATACTGCCATTTTCGCAATTTGTTACTTATTTATAAAACTGGTTAAGATATTGCAAAAAAAAAATAATAAATAAATGTGTTATAAACATAATATATCTAGAATTACGGATATTTAGTACATCCGGGTATCACAGAGTTGTGCCCCTTTGTAGTTGTTGTTGTTGTATATACAGGTTCAGTATTCTTTATCTGAAATTCCCAAATCCGAAAACCTACAAAATCCAAAAGTTTTTCATGACTTGCCACAAATGGAAAATTTCAGAAAGCAACATGGCTACTGATAGCATGGTTATTGTGTTACAGCGTTACAAATAAAATGCTGACTTTTTTTCAGTTTTCGTTACATTTAACTGTAATCAGGATCCATGTTTTGTTTTTATACAAATGATGTAGCTGTATGTATTGTAACATTTTAATCAAAACACCACATCATTTACTAATCATAAATGGAAAAGCTTACTACAATTCATCAACACAATATTTTTTAAAAGGAGTGGCAGATGAACACTGGGTTGAAAGTGGGGTAGCGGTCAAAGGGGTAATAGAAGGTGGAGTAGCAGCAATAACAGAAGATGTAGTACTAGCAGCAGCAAGAGATGTAGTAGCAGCAGCACCAGCAAAAGATGTAGTAGCAGCAGCAGCAACTGATGTAGTAGTAGTAATAGCAGCAGCAGAAACAGAATGGGCCACCTGTTTGCATCTGTTTCCAGATGCTACAAATTTTTTTCCTTTATTTCATTTTTTATAGAATGTTAAAAGTCTACCAACTCAATGATTTTTAAAAAGAATTTTGATATTTTTTGTGTGTATAAACATGCTGATTTTTTTTTGGGGGGGTGGATATGGATATACGACATTATCAGGAAATAAAAGTGATTGTAAAGTTAAAGCCAAAGTACGTAAAATTCAATTCAGACTCATTCGCGTTATAACACGGCAGCTGGCAGTGTTTGCATAGATTTGCTGCTGATCATATTTGTGTGGAAGATTACCTTGTCAACAGCTTTTACTTACGGTTCTTGAATTACTGTGCAACTAAGGAGTCATTGTATGCACAATAAAAAAAAAAAGGTTAATCCACAGTAAATCTCTGCAAACAACAGCTGCTGCGACGTGAATGAATTCAAACTTCTATTGTCGATAACTCCAACATGGTAGATTCTTCAGAGTCTGTCTATATTTCTGAGATGAGGTATTATGTACAGTATTTACATTAGTCGGACTATTGTTCTCATCTTTGTCGCCATATTTGTCACAACGTTTCGGCCTTCTTCAGGTGGTTGGAATTTCAAACTGAACCCTTTATTTCGATCACCCGGGTAGACTGTTCTAGTTCCATGAGCCATGTTTGATGGATGTCAGTTATCAGTTATCTAATTTTCCCTCTGAAAGTTCTCCACTGCCTTAACCGGGTATTGAACTCACACTCTTTGGGTCTGTCACTGGATCTAACCAACGCCTTTATCCACTGTGCCATGTGTCCTTGAGGACATCTGGGTATGAATTTCTGGGTATTATAAACCTAATGTTTTTCAGCTATCATTTTTTACCAGTACTCATATTGCAATTTTGCTGTTATCATTACATGTTTTTACCAGATCTCATATTGCAACTTTTTGTTGTCATTGCTTTTCTCTGGCACTCCTTATTACTGGTTCTCATATTGTATTTATTTCTATGCTTGGTCGACTCAGGAGATTTTTGTGGCCTAGCATATGTGCCGATTCCTTAAGTTTATGAATTTTCCAATGGTGTTCCCTGTCTATGACCTCAACATGATCCCACAGGGGACGGTGATCTCCCTTCTCTCTCCATATAGATTCTATCAAAATTTCTTTGTTATTCTTGAATTAAACATATAAATTTACAAAAGCTTATGTATTATTAAATATTGCCTTATTACATTTTTTTATTTTCCAATTCAGAACTGATTTTTGGTAAGACGGGGTCTGACATTTTACTAAAAAAAAAAAATCGGTGATTTAAATTCGTCAAAGAATTCTGCTTTTACCTAATAGTCACCAAGTAAAAATTATCACGTTGAATTTCTCAACTTTTGATAAAAGTGGTGAAAAAACACATAAAAAAAATTTTTAGCAAGATTTTCTCATAGAAAACATTTCTAAAATAATTTAAATCATTTGTGAATAAGTCCTGAAGGTTTCATTTAAAATCTGACAATTATTTGATTTTTGCAAGAATTTCCAAAGTAATGTGCCACCGCAAAAAAAAAAAATGCTACAAAAAAGTCCATCTGCTAACGCAAGAAAAACAAGATTTTTAATCAAAATTTCCAATGTTTTAAAAAGGAACAAAAATTTAATTGAAAATTTAAAATATACTTCGATCATCCCTTTTAATAATAACAAAAATTCTGATGATAAAACTTGATTTTCATTAAGTTTGGAGCATGTTTTCACCAGATATGCTGATTTTTTTTTTTTGCAAATTTGCAGATAAAACCCCAGAAACCAACTGTAATGAAAATTTCCATCTTAGTGTAAATTTGCATGTTTATTTAAAAAATAACAGTAAAAGTTTTTGGAAATTTATCGTTTGAGTTATGACAATATAAGTTCGGCCTTATTCGCGTCACGGCTACAGCCCGGCAGCCATTACCATTACTGGCGTTGTTTACAGATGTTTGCCTCGAGTAATCATGCACAGAAGCTTCACTTGTCTTGATTATTGTGTACGCAATGCGCAAACTTTAATTTAAAATGAATGCATGAAATTTAAAAGGTAATTTTTTTTTCCTTTTGATAAGTGTAGTCTTATTTATAACAGAAAACTTTAAACAAAAACAAATTAAATAATACAATAAAACCTTTTTTCTGTGTAGAATAGCAATGAAAAAGTAAATTACATTTTTCATATTTTAAAATTGAAAATAAAAGAAATTAATGCACAAACTTGGGAAAATAATGAAAATGTTTTGGTAAATGTTTATTTTAACACCCAAGCACTAATATCCCTTCAAATTTTTCAAAAATAGTCTTATTTCCGTGCAAATGTATATGCTGAACTCAAATCAACAATTAGATATTGAAGAAACCTACCTTTTTGGATGTTAACGACCCGAAAAAAATCGGACTCTTTCCTCATCTTTCGTCAGCCATTACCGGCTTATTGATACTTAATTCACTGCTGAATTTTTTCGGTGGAGGTATACAATTAGAGCCTATTTACTTCCTTTACAAGAAAGTCCTTGCAGAAATTAGTACGCATTTTCGTAAAGCGATTTTTTTTTGTACTTAATTTAAGAAGAAAGTTAACTTTCAAATTAGGGTTAGGTGTTTTTTTTTTGTTATTCTTTTATTTGTCGATGTTTACATTGTTGCGGACCCGATAGCGGTGCAGATCTGGCTTACGAAAATAAGGCCTTGTGCCAGACACTACACACTACTACCGAATTCACAGACAAAGTAAGAATAAGAAAAAATATAAAGAGACGTGCTCTTTCCACCGTACAAACGTACAAAGTGAAAAGAAGTAGACAGGCAAAACAACGAAAGGTTAAGAACAAACATAGATTTTTATTAAGAGTTTAACAAGTAGTGTCTTCAGTGAAGACCTTCAGTAAATGTACTGGAAAATGTAGTTGAAGAAGAGGCCAAGTAGATTGTCTTCAGTAAGGTACTGGAAACGTTGTAGTGAATGAATTTTAATTGTCTCGAGTGAAGACCATCAGTAAGATACTGGAAATATGGTAGTTCACAAGATAAGAATCCGCGCCAAAATTCAAATCCAATATGGCTATATGGCGGGAACGAGTTCTTCGAGAAGAAAGGTTCAGAAAGTCAGTTGTAATGCATAGTGAACGTACGGCAAGGAAAAAATACTCACTGCGAGAGTTTATAATTGTGAGTGTATGTAATTCTTTTTAAAGTAACAGGTTCTGAGAGGATGAGTTCGAAGAATGTGAAAAATGCTCGTTCATCAGGTTGGATGTTTTTTGAAAGTTCCTGGAATTGAGAGCTCGGTAGATGTTAGCCTCGGGACAAGAAATCTGTCATCGCAAGGTGACGACCGTGTTGTATGCGTTAAGATACCGAGACGAGCCATGAGGTCTAGGCAAGGTTTTTGCCGAATAAAATGTCTCTGTCAGTATATATGTGGTTACCGGCGAGAGACAAGGTGAGCCTGCCCAGCCGATGGTCAGACGACCATGGGGCGACTAACTTTGAAACGCCAAATTTGCCGTGACGTCAACGCAAAAGCGCGCGAAAAATATGAATTCTTCCTCATCTTCGGCTAAGACAACGGTTTACTACTATGACTGACCGAACGTGAGAGGAAGGGGTGAAAAGTCGCGCGTGCGTCAAAAATGAAGGTGGGGGTAGTGACATATCCCACAACATATATTTGAAAGTTAACTTTCTTCTTAAATTAAGTACAAAAGGAAAAAATTGCTTTACGGAACGGAAACGCGTACTATTTTCTGAAAGAAAATAGTTCAGCAGTGAATGACGCTCGGGTGTTAAAATAAACATTTACCAATGTTTTTTTATTTTTTAATTTGTCCCCTTCTTCTGCTTTAATTAAGAAAACCCCATCCCCAACCTTAACACCTAACCCTAAAGATTAACTTTAGGCTTAGGTGTTTACATTAGTGCGTAGTGATTTTCTGCAAGGAAAGTCTGTAATAGAAGTAAATAGGCCAAATTTTATGATTACGCCTGCTTCGGTAACACGCAGTGAATCAGTGAACATTATGGCAGTAATGGGGGATGAATGACCAACAAGAAGTCCGATATTTTCTTATTGATAACTCCAAAACAGTATGATTTCTTCATCATTTAATTGTTAATTCGAGTTCAGCATGTACATTTGCACGGAATTATGACGATTTTGGAAAATTTTAAGAAATTTTTAGCGCTCGGGAAATAAAAACAAAATTTACCAAATAACTCATGTCCGTACATTTTAAATTGTTTAACAACAAAATCGCAGTTATTTTTAAAGTTTTAAAATTTAAAAAAGGGAATTTGAAAAAAATCAAATAATTAATTTGTTATTTATTACAGAAAATTACATAACGGTTAAAAAAAAATTAAAAAAAACTTTCGTTTCAGATTCACGATTATTCCGGAAAATTGGTGCCCTTGCGAATTAACAAAAATCCACACGTATACATTCAAAATTCTTTTTAAAATATTTGGTCGTTGATTTGTCATGAGCTTTTCCATTTATGGTTCGTAAATATAGTTTTTTTACTTACTTAACAATATCACTTAACCGCTACAAATTAATACAGAATTTTTTTTTAAACTTATGTGGGATATGTCAATACCCACACCTTCATTGTGACGCACGCGCGACATTTTCACCCCTTCCTCTCACGTTCGGTCAGTCATAGTAGTAAACCGTCGTCTTAGCCGAGGATGAGGAAGAATTTGTTTTTCGCGCGCTTTTGCGTGACGTCACGGCAAATTTGGCGTTTCAAAATTAGTCGCCCCGTGGTCGCCCGACCATCGGCACGGGTCGGCTCACTTTCCTCTCGCCGGTGAACCCATAGATACTGGCAGAGAATTTTATTCGGCAAAACCTTGCCTAGACCTCATGGCTCGTCTCGGTATCTTAATACAGACAACACAGTTGTCACCTTCATGACAGAAGCTAACGTCTACCGAGATCTCAATCCCAGGAACTTCCAACCTGATGAACGAGCATTTTTCACATTCTTCGAACGCATACTCTCAGAACCTGTTACTTTAAAAAGAACTACATACACTCACAATCATAAACTCTCGCAGTGAGTATTTTTTCCTTGCCGTATGTTACCTTGCATTACAACTGACTTTCTGAACATTTATTCTCGAAGAACTCCTTCCCGCCATAGTCATCTTTGATTTGAATTTTGGCGCGTGATCTAATTTCATTCACTACAACATTTCCCAGTACATTTACTGAAGGTCTTCACAGAAGACAATTTACTAATCTACTTGAACTCTTCAACTACATATCCAGTACATTTACTGAAGGTCTTCACAGAAGACAATTTACTAATCTGCTTGGCTTCTTCTTCAACTACCTTTCCAGTACATTTACTGAAGGTCTTCACGGAAGACACTACTTGTTAAACATTAAATAAAAATTCTATATTTGTTCTCTTGACCAGGCTTATCTTCGTCATTCCTCCTGCTTATTTATTCTTACTTTGATTGTGGATTCGGTAGTGGTGTGTGGTGCCTGGCACAAGGCCATTCCGTAAACCAGCGCTGCATCCCTATCGTGGTCCGCAACACTTATAAATTATTCTAATTAAGTTTTTAAAAAGAAAAATGCAAACAATTCTTGTAAAAATTCGTTATTCGTCGAAATATTTTTTTCTTAAGACCATAGTGCCCATTAAAGTAATTAAAAGTTTTTGGGTTTTTTTCTTTTTATTTAAATAATATGTTAGATTTTTTTTTTAATTTATTTTTTTATTTTACTATTCAGAACAGACTGGTGTTCATGTTTTACAAAAAAAGTTTTATTTTAAATTCTCGAAAAGTTTCTATGGATAACTAATTAAACATTAAGATTGTAGTGCTTACTACTATGTTTGCCATGCCTACATTTTTCTCTACTGTGATTGGTCAAATAATAGATACTAACTATCACAGGACAATTTACTGATCTCATTCACCACACTGAATTTTTCCTACTGTTAATTCACAAACATGCTTTTGTTATAAAATCACCGATTGGGTAATTTTTCATCCAATCAGATATTTTTGTGTTCTCTCAAAATTTCACCCGCCGTTGTCATGGGAGCCTACCGATAGTAATATAAACCAGGATTCGTTCCAAAAATAGACAGTAGAAGTAGAACTCAGCAACTCACACGCGTCTACACAGACTATTCATTCTACTCACTGCGCGCACATACACACACAGAACTTAAATATCGTTCACCATCAGTTCTATGTAACAAGCCAAGTTGCAACAGCTCTGTTAGTTATATATAATCCACAACTGAATTACTACATGTTCTTCTGAAAACATCATTCTATCTAATACAGAACTTTGAACATTCTTATTCAGAAAACTTGTTTTATTACATTTAATCTTTCAGCTAACAGATAAAGGGAAACTACTACTTCTTATTGTTTCACACATTACAAAAAATGTTTTGTATTTGTTGATTTTAATATATATTTTATCGTTGAAACTAAAATCGGTTTTCCATTGTTTTTCCTTAATACAAAAATGTATAATTGTTAAATGCTATTCAACACGCAGCCACATCAATCTTTTCAACACAACCAGCATTTACAAGCTAACTAAACAGTAGGTTTACGCAAATTTGTTATGCTGTTTTTGGATTATTCAGGCTTTTTTACACCAGAAATGATGCTTCTTTTTTAAATTTGGTTTCTGGGTCCTAATCTTCAAATTTTTATATTGCGTTGGGGGTATCTTTTTCATCATGATACTCGTTTTTTAGCGAATCAGTTCAGGTACCTAAAAAATGAAATTACGCCATACTGCAATAAGAAAAAATAAATCTTTTAAAATTTTTTAAAATTTTAACTGATTTATTTTTTTTTCATTTTGGCTTTGTATTGATTTTAAAATTAAAACAAAGCCAAAAATAAAAATAAAAATATTTGTTGTCTGGTCAGTAGGTAGAATCTAATAGATTTATGGTAAATTTGCTTTTTAACGCCCGTGCTAATATCTCTTAAAATTTTCCCAAATCGTCATACTTCCGTATTACTGGCCTTGTTTAACTACATTCAGAGCGGAACATGTTGCGCGCGGAGGCTTAATTAAGAGCCTTTTTACTGCTCTTAACTGAAATTACTCGTCTAAAATTACTCCGCATTTAAGTTACGTCGTAAAGCGATGACAAGTGTTGTTTTTTAACAATTAATGAACAAACTTTGTAAAGAGCATGAATATTTACAAAATAAAATGCTAGAAAGGAAATTATAATTAATGATTTGTGCATTATTATTTCGTTTCTAGCATATTATTTTTTTATTTTGTAATTTTATTCCGTAGATATTTTAGCCTTTTCTTTCATTTTGAAAATTTCACAAAAGTTATTTTAATTTTAAAATGCTTTGTTGTTTTTATTTGTTTTTATCAATATATGCATAATATTGTATTGTCTGAAGGCAAAAAACATTTTCAATGAAAAATGAGTTTATAAAAGAATTAAATAATTTTATTTATTTATTTTTATCTAAGAACGAGTTTCAGGGAATTTCGGACTGGACAATGTAATCTACGAAAGGGTAATTTGTTCTCGTTCATCTGTCTATGCCTCTTCTTGTCTTGTTCTTCTTTTTTTTTTTAAACTGTTTAGTTCTCTTGCCACTGAGTCGTTCAGGAATTGAACTCAGAATTACAAGTTTACGAACCAACACTTTTGTAATCTTCTAAGCTAATGTCAGAAGAAGAAAAAAAATAACAGTACTTTCAATTACTGACGAACACTTATCGCAGCCGCTTTCGGCCGCTCACTAAATGGTGTAGAGAACGGCATTATTTTTCAACCATGACCTTTCGACCATGATCCCTGCACGCTTGTAATTTCGTTTGGAGATGAATTGATTACCTCTTTCGCTCACGGTTGTTACGAACCTAATCGTAATACACCTCCAAGCGTTTTTACACCGATAGTTTCGCATAGAAACCTCCACTCAATTTTTTAGTGAGATTCTTGACATTTCAGTAACGCCATTTTTTGTCGTAGGGCACTCCGAACTTAACATAGCGACTCATCGCCTAATTCACGGTCCGTACTGACCGGGGTGTCCGCAACACACTAAAGAAGGAAAGCACTAAACGAGCTATCTAGACATAGCGATACGAGAACAATTTCAGTTATGTGACATGTGTTAGGCGATCATGTATCTTTCGAAACATGACTGACGAGGCAGATTTTTTCCCCCGCAGTAGGTTGCCATTTCTTTCTGCGGTAGACCAGTTGCCATCCAAGGCTATAGAACCCGGTCTGTCCTGCTATTTACCCATAAAGGGCAATGTTTTTTTGAGTCATCAAAATTGACATAAAATCGATCACGTCAGCCACTGTTGACAACTTTGTAAACAAAAATGAAATGATCGATTTTATGTCAAAAAATTTACTTAAAAATAAGAGAAGCGTGTCTAACCGTGGTGATTGGTTTTGGTTGGAGGTGTGAATTGACGTTTAGGCCAATGTATCGACAATTAACGTCAGGGCAATTTATTGGATGGAAGGACAGAAGTGACAGTATTTTCGAATTTTAAGTGAACGAGCTTAAAGTAATTTTTAGAAATTAAATACTTTCAAAAGTCTAATATTTTATTGATTTTTTAGATACTTTTTTTTTAACGAAGATGTCTAAACTAAAGCCTGCAATGTTTTCGTCCCTAAAATTGAATCTAAAAAGGAAAATAAATAATAATTGCACCGTCTCTCACTGAAAAAAAATTATATTTAATAAATTAATTATATTTAAAAAAAATGAAATTAAAATATTTAGTGAAATAGGATGTAAAAAAGAAAGTGAAAAATTTTGAAAATGCGATGATGATGGTCAGTCAGAGAATTTGATACGTGCTAGCCAGAAGGAAAGCAGAGCAGTTAAGGGTTTTCTCTTAGAACACGTGACGTGACGTATTATTTCTGAACCGTTCATCGATAGTTTTGGAGAAAACATCTGTATATACATTTTTTGCATATTTAAAAAATACTATCGTGTCGCAGATTGTAATAAGCTTTCAAATTTATGATCTGTAAAAATAGATCTTTTTAATAACAGCATTTCCCAAAATACACATTCAAACTTAATTTTTAAAATATTTAACAAATTTACCATTGTATTTAAAATTCGAAAACAAGAAAACAATTCTTGAAAAATTCATTTTTCATCGGAAAAATATTTTGGCTTCAGACAATAGTGTCCTTTATTCATAAAAGCCATTTAAAAGTTGTTTTAATTAAATAAATAATGTCTTAATTTTTATTGTTGTTTTTTTTTACAATTCAGAGCTTAATTTTTTTTTTTTTTTTTTGGTGGTGGGGGGTAACATCGAGTCGAAATTTACTAAAGATATCGATGATTTATATTCTTCAAAGTCTTCTGCTTTTAATCACAAAATTACACAGAATTCGAATTTTAGAGTTTTCATGAAATTAAGTAAGGAGGGGGAGGTAACAGATGTAAAAAAATATATTTTTACCATGACTTTCTAAAAAACAAACATTGCCAAAATAATTTCATTCAATTGTGAATAACTTGTGAAAGTTTCACTAAAATCTGATAAGTATTTGATTTTTGCAAGAATTTCCAAATTAACGTGTTTTTCAACTGAAAAAAGGCGCTAAAAACTAATGGTAAATATTATTACGTGACCGCTGACGTAAAAAAAACAAACAAGATTTTTTTTTAACCAAAATTTGCTAGAAAGGATTAAAAAAATAAAAAAAAATACCTTAGTCGTTATTCTTAATAACATAAAGATTTTGACAATAAAACTTTTTTTTTTTTATTAAATAAGTTTGGGGCCTTTTTTCATCAGCGTACGCTGTTGTACGGCGTATTTGTTACACGCGCACTGCTATTTCCCAAAAACATTACGAAATATGATGTATCTTTTCTGCTAATTGACTCCCAAAATAAAAGGAATTTATATTTACTAAAATTAACACCAAATTCTCCCACAGCGAGGACCTTACACTCCGGTTGGCTTGACTTTTGCGATCGCCCCAGATATGGACGATCGGGTGCGCTATTTCTAAGTGGGGGTCAGCTTTCGCGCTCACCCTGATAAACAAGCCAAAAACAGAGGGTTTTTTTTTTCGATTTTTTTAAAATTGTCAACAAAAAAAAAATCCTTATAAGTACCTCGAATATCATCTGCACTTCCGAAATGTGAATAACTCCCTGATTTTTGATAATTTTTCACTCTAAGGTTTGGAGTTGTTGCTAAGCAAACTAAACAAATTTTGATTTTAAATAAAATTTTTAATTTCAATAGTGCCAAAAACTTAATAAAAAAAACAAAGCTTGATTTAAAATTTAAAATTTCTTGTGGTGAATTAATTAATATTCGCAATAAGTAACTTTTTAACTTTTACATTATTTGGAGTGAATTAAAAGATCCAATATGACTGAAACAATAAAATTTAAAAAACAAACGAAGAAATAAGGAAATTAATTCAAAATAACATGTAAATATTTAAAACAAATCAGACCAGAATCGAAAAGGATATTTTTTTAAAAATCTATAAAACAATGAAAAATAATCACAATTTAGACACAACATTCGTAAATAAATCTTGTTGTTTTTATCAATCGAAATATGTCTTCGGTTCAGCCCTTTCATCAACTCAACTCCATTTCTAGGTTAAGGACAGTTGTGTGTGCAGGTTAGAATAAAAGACAAATTAATTATTGTAGAGCAACCAGATAGAAATTCTACAAATCGAAGTGATTTTTTTTTTTTTTTTTTACTTACAGGGTTCACTTGAAGCGAAAGAGTGGTATCTGAAGGATTTCCGCAGCTGTACATGTTGATAACTTTTTGAATGTAGTTGCAAATTGAAGCACACAGTCATGCATACGCACACACGCACACATGAGCCCCGAGTTCCAGGAAAATAGAAATCTGAAGCTTTTGTTAATAGGAAAGGAATCCGGATGTCAATTTCTATGACGTGACTAGTAATAAACAAAAATGTTATATCACTTTACCTGATTTGCCTAAGTTGCTTTTAAGTTTTAGTTTTGTCAAATTTATCGTTAAAAGATGATTATTGTTTAACTCTTTGTTATTAGGAGTCGATCATTTCCTCTGTCTCACGATTTCGCACTTCCCGACAAAGGAACTCTCTTCCTCTTACTTGCTTGCCTAATAATAACTACAATCTTCAAAAATTTAAATGTAACGCCAATCGCCATCTTCTGATGCCTTGATCCTCGTTCTTTTTTTTGTATCCTTTTCTCTATCCCTTCTACACCTAGTCCTTTTCTCTCTCTCTCTCTCTCTCTCTCTCTCTCTCTATCTATCTATCTATCTATCTCTCTTACTTTCACTCTCTGTAACTCCTTGCGTACTAGTGGCACTCCCGCCTTACTTGGAGTATGAAATGCTAAAAAAAAAAAAAAAATCAAAGGAAAAAAAGAATACAGTTCTACCATCGACTTCCCCCTACCCACAAACCAGGTGTGGGTGCCTGATTGTGGGCCCCGGACAGTGCTTTATGACCCTGCTATCTTACCAACATTTGCTTTTTTTGTACCTACATTTATATATTATTACGTTACAAATTAAACTATGAAAAATTTTTGCTGCTTTTAACGTCATTCTAGGTTTGTAAACACCCCCACCCCCGTCCAAATCGATCACTCTTTTTATTTTTCTATCCATGAATGTGCTAGAAATTTCAAATTCAACCCTTCAACGAGGAAAATCTCAAATTGGTGTTAAAAATGGCCGCAAAACATTGTTGATTTATTTCAGATCGAATAATCTATTATGACATGTCTCTAATTTGTATTATGACAGGTCTCTAATTTGTATTATGACAGGTCTCTAATTTGTATTATGACAGGTCTCTAATTTGTATTCATTCATTGTACTTGTTTTCAATTTTTCTAGTTGAATTGTTTACCTATATTGCATCGGATCCATTTACTGTACATAATTAGCTTACAATAAAATTTCTTATTTACATTATCGGACTGTTATCCTCATCTTCATTCTGGATTTTTTTTTTCCAAATGTGTGAATTTGTTTTGCTCATGCTCTCAAATAAACACAACGTATTTTTATCCATAATTTTGAATGTTTTGAATGTTTTAAATTATTTAACTTTTTAACAAGAAAAATCTGATGTTGATGTTAAAAATTACCACAAAACATTGTCGATTTATTTAAGATAGAATGATGCATTATGACATGTCTCTAATTTGTATTTAGACACATTGTATTTATTTTCAATTTTTCTAGCTGAATAATTGTTTACCTAGATTGCATATGATCCATTATTGTACATAATTAGGTTACAATAAAATTTGTATTTTATATGAATAGAACCTTATGAAAATTGAAATGTAGTAGAGTAGGGGGCTGTATCATGACACCACGGTGCTAAATTTTGTCAATTTTCAAGAAAAGTCACTACTTGTTACATTTGAAGTCTTCTTTGAACAGTCAGATAGTAATTTACCTGGAAAGAAACAATACAGTTATTAATATGAAGATTTGAAATTAAAGTATGCAATATGTCACAGCTCTAGCATCACTTCTTCATAGTCCTTATTTGAATGTTTCAACTCAGCCTCGTATATAATTTATTTATATACATTGTATTTATTTTCTATTTTACTAGTTGAATTGTTTACCTATATTGCATAGGGTCCATTACTGTACATAATTAGGTTAAAATAAAATGTGTTATTTATATTATTTACATTATCGGACTGTTATCCTAATCTTCATTGTCATATTCACAACGTTTCGGCCGTTGTACGCTCCGTTCTTCTTCAGGTGATTGGAATTTCGAACCCAACCCTTTATTTCGCCCACTGGGGTAGATTGTTCTAGTTTCGCGTGCCATGCCTCTTCCGGGTGTCTCAGTGACTAGACCCAAAGAGTTGTGAGTTCAGCACCAGGCTACAGCAGTGGTGAACCAAAAAAACTCGTTTAAAAATAAATTAACTTTTGATAATGAAAAATCTTTCTTGAAGCTTTTATTTTAGTTTTAATTTCAAGCTGAGAGATTAAATTTAATATTTCCAATAAGCAAAACACTGTGCTTTATTTCAAAAGTAATTTACACTGATTGAATCTTTTTAAATTTCTACATTTTTTTATTTATTTAGCGCCATTTTAGCCAAGCGTTAAAAATGTAAATCTATAAAAAAAATCTTCTAAAAATAAAATATACTTTTCTTCTGATTTAAAGTTTAATTAATCTGCTTTGAAACAACTGTTATTATTTTTTAAGTTTAAAATATCACAGAAATGTATTTTTCAACACGACGGTAGATTGTTTATTCACGTTGACAGCTTAAAAAGCTGTTACCTAGGTTTTAAAAACACCTCTATGACAGCCGATGACGAATAGATTGTTAATGTTTGTTGTTCTACAAAAAATAATTGAGTAATAACGTAAAAGCCATTTAAGTACTCGATAATTTTAAAAATTTTGAAAACGTATTATTTGTAATCTAATGTTTATTGATTTTTAGAGAATTTTGGTTCTAAATTTTCTATCATTATCGCTCTTATTTTCTGACAGGCTAGCGTATCTATAAAATTCGTCGTTTTTACACATTATTCAATGTTTTTTTTTTTTAATATTCGTAATAATATTGAAATATTGTAATAATAAGCTTCATGAGATATGATTAATAAATATAGTTTTGATTTTTTTTTTTTACTTAACAATCTTTCTTAAGAGTTACACCATAGAAACTGAATTTTAAAAGATTTTAAAATATTAAAAATTATTGTAATCAACATTTTTTTAAAATTTTATACAAATTCATTTTTCATCGACAATTTTTTTCTTCTTAAATATTGTCCTTAATATATATTATTCATAAAAGTAATTAAAAGCTTCTCTATAAATTATAAACATAAAAATTAATTGGGACATTCTGTCAAAATTGTGACCTTTTTCAATAATTTTGTTGCCGGTCACACGTCACGCACTACCTGTGACTTTGTATACGCTATGCGATACATATGTGTATGTTTGTGTTTTTTGTGAGAATGACTTACACTTTTTTACACCCATACGTACACAGTTTGACTATTTGCTTCCATAAAGAAATTATTTATAAAAACAATAATAATCTGCTTCTCTTTCTCTAAAGTACATAGAGTTCAAAAGAAAACACTGGAATAATGCGCTAGTCTTTCTCTCAGTCTGGACAACCCCATCCCTGAGCGGAGCAATAGAACCAAGAATTTTAAAAAAATAAAAGTTGTTAAAAAATTTTTATCAACAGACAGTTCATGTTCGTCAAGTTGTCTATATTTATTTGCCTCCATGTGTAAAAAAAAATGTATGACTGAAATAAATTAAAAAATGGTGGGTTGGAGCTTTATATTTTATTGATAATTAAACGCTGTGCCGTCTCTCTCTCTCTCTCTCTCTCTCTCTCTCTCTCTCTATCTCTCTCTCTCTCTCTCTCCCCTCTATTTTTCTCTCTCCCCCATCTCTTTCAGCGTGTCAGTATTGACGTCACAAGCTGGCCTGTGTCTGGTCAATTTAAATTTGGGTATATATTACATTCACTTACGTGCTAATACCCTTGGGAAAGGTTTGAGTCCTCTTCTTCTCCCCTCCCACCAGCTATGGGTAAATAGAAGGATAGACCGGGTTCTATAGCCTTGGATGGCAAGTAGTCTACCGCAGAAAGAAATGGCAACCTACTGCAGGAAAAAAAATCTGCCTCGTCAGTCATGTCTCGAAAGATACATGATCGGCTAAGCGTGTATCACGCATGGCACATAACTGACTGACATATAGTATTTAGTCAGCTCGAAATTAAGGGTTGGGTTTTTGAGCGGGAGTGGCTCTGATTGGTTATAATATATTGTTTGTTTTGGCTAAAGAAAGTGGATGTATGCATTGATCCGATAAGCAGAAAAAACGTATTTACAGAGTCTACTTTTGGGTCGGCAAACGGTTGGTGTCCGGTTTGTGTAGAAACCGTAAGAGGCACGACAGTTCCAAGAAACTGACAGCGTAGAATTAGCTACAAAAGAAAACAAATGTCCAGTTTATTACTTATGATGATAAAGTGAATTTAGGTTACACTTTTACAAAAATTACTGACCTCAAAAAGTGAATTCAGGTAAAAATGGCGAAAGTGGAATGAGATGGAAAATGGCGAAATACCAATTAATTATTTATACCATAAAAAAGTTAAAAGATTTTTTATAACCTCTTCTGAAATTACTCTGAAGTCTTTCTTTTTATATGCCTTGTCATTTCAAGACGTATGCGATCATGGCTCTCCACCTCCCTCTATCCCTTGCAGCCCTCAGCAAGTTCCTACCCTACGCTTCCTCCTCCAGACCACGTTCTGTCATCCACCCGCTCAAGCTGGCCAGGTATGTCACGCCCTTGTCTCTCTTTTCCCTCTATTCGACCCGTGAGTATCAAATTCTCCAAGCCCTCCTTCCTCGTTATGTGTCCCAGAAACTTCAGCTGCCTCTTTCTGATATTAAGTATAAGCCTCCTCCTTGTTTGCATCCTCTGTAAGACCTCATCGTTGCTCACACGCTCGGTTCATGATATCCTCAGCATCCTTCTGTAGAACCACATCTCTGTCACCTCGTGTCTCTTCTTCATTTTTGAGGAAATCGTCCAACATTCGCTGCCGTAAAGAAGGACAGATGTCACGTAACAGTTCAGTATTCTTTTCTTTGTTACCAAAGAAATCCTCCTGTCTCTCGATACTCTGCCCAGCTTTTGGAATGCGTCCTTGGCCATCTCAATACGCCTACAGATCTCAGCGTGGCACTTACCGTCCTCTGTCAAGACGCTTCCCAGATATTTAAACGTCTGCCTCTACTTCATTCTAGTATTCCCGACCCGCAAATCGCATTTCGGGCTCTTCCTCTTACTGATGACCATTATCGGGTTATCTCCTCTTCGTTTCGTAACCTTTCAACAGGGGTCTCTCTCCCACGTGTATAAATACTCGTTCATCCTTCTCTCTTTCTCTTTTTCCTGCTTACGCCCACGTGTGAGCAACTGTCTCGATTTCGGCCGCGGGCCGAAACCTCGCACGTGGGGCGAGGTACCAAAAACTTTCTCTTTAAAATTTCCAATATGTGAACTCTTACACACAACCAGCGTTTCCCATATTCTGGGAACACGCTAAAACAAATACACCCCGTACGGACATTTTCAATTCAACACACAACACAATAACTTTCCATACAGACACTAACGTTTTATTCATGTTTTAAATGATGTATTTGTAATTCGTGTTTTAACCTGTTTGTTAATAATATATATTTGTTTTGTACATATATATCTGTCTTGTTCGTTTTATTTTGCTTTCTTTGGACTCCATCATAGTCCAACATTACTATGTAGCGGGACTGGCCAGCAGGAAGTCTTAGTCCAGAGATTTTATCCTCACATTAACCCGCCGGTCCCCTACACCATAATGCAATATAAATAGAATTAATTTTAACTCGTGAAAATTTCAAGATTTTCTTATTTGAAATGTCTGATGAATCGTAGTTCTTAAAGTAATTATTGGGTAAGCTCATAGCGAGTTCTACAGATACGGCCGAAATCGAGGTAGTTGCTCACACGTGGGCGTAAGCAGGAAAAAGAGAAAGAGAGAAGGATGAACGAGTATTTATACACGTGGGAGAGAGACCCCTGTTGAAAGGTTACGAAACGAAGAGGAGATAACCCGATAATGGTCATCAGTAAGAGGAAGAGCCCGAAATGCGATTTTCAGGTCGGGAATACTAGAATCGAGTAGAGGCAGACGTTTAAATATCTGGGGAAGCGTCTTGACAGAGGACGGTAAGTGCGACGCTGAGATCTGTAGGCGTATCGAGATGGCCAAGGACGCATTCCAAAAGCTGGGCAGAGTATCGAGAGACAGGAGGATTTCTTTGGTAACGAAGAAAAGAATACTGAACTGTTACGTGACATCTGTCCTTCTTTCCGGCAACGAATGTTGGACGATTTCCTCAAAGATGAAGAAGAGACACGAGGTGACGGAGATGTGGTTCTACAGAGGGATGCTGAGGATATCATGAACCGAGCGTGTGAGCAACGATGAGGTCTCAGAGGATGTAAACAAGGAGGAGGCTTATACTTAATATCAGAAAGAGGCAGCTGAAGTTTCTGGGACACATAACGAGGAAGGAGGGCTTGGAGAATCTGATACTCACGGGTTGAATATCCGTAGAAAGTCCCCTATCGTATTCGTCAAATATTTTACCTTAACAACTTTAACAAAATATTGCATTAACAATCATAAATATGAATGCTGGTCATTATTTTAAGAAGTAAGGGGGTACAAATGAAAAGATTTGAGATTTTAATTTTTTTTTTTTTTGTTCATTTCACTGAAACAGACGTTAAACAATTCTGTCTTCCCTTCTTTTCCTTCATTTTCTCAAGTTGCGTCTTTGATATGTCCTGTCTTCTCAGGCGATCAAAACAGAATAATCCGTTTTTATGAGATATTAGCGGTAGACATTAAACACTTCTAATTTTCTTTCTTTCTTTTTTTCACTGAAACCATGTATCGTCTCTGATATGTCCTTTGTCTTTCCACATGATCAAAACGAAATAGGCCGGTATTTATGGGATATTGGCAGGGCGTAACGGTCGTGCGATGGGGACAAGCACAATTATTATATGATTATTTTTTAATTGTTTTTCTTTTAATTTTCTAGAAATATTCACACATTTTCTCCGTCTTTTGAACAGGATTAGAAGGTTTATCCCTTGTTTACTATTGCGGATTGGGTTTCCAGTTCCTTCTACTAAATTCTTCTCATTCTCTTTCACTCGCAGTAGCCCCTTACATCTTAGTGGTATCATCGCCTTTCTTGGAGTAAAATGATTTTTAAAAATTGAAAACAAATTGAAACAAATCTCCACATCCACATACAACTTGGATGGATTTGAAACGGATATGGGTCGTGGGGGCTAATTTTGCTTTCTGTCTGGTAACAACCCCTGGGTAACAGGAAAATAGTATAGAGCAAAGTGAGCTGCCGTTTGAAGTCATTTTATGACTCTTTCTGTATTTAAGCTGAATGCATTTTCTATTAAATGCAGCATTTTAAATGGACAACAAAATTCTTTTAGATTTGAAATCTGGTCATCTTGCTGTCAGATTTCTAATGAGCTTTCCTCGTTGGCACCTCGACTTTAAGCGCAGTACTAGATTGGCAGCTAGGTCTCGTCGTTTTTGTAGTTGAAATAGCTAGGTGTAGCCGTAAGTTCTATGCTAACATTTTTTTTCCTCGCTTGTTGATTCTTCCGGCGTTTTACTTTTCTAGTCAATTTCGATCTTCTAGAATTTAAATGCAATGTCAAACGATATCTTTTGTCTTCCTTTCTTTTTCTTTTTTTTCTCTCTCTCTCTTCTTTTATTGTTCTCTCTCCTCAATCATGTTTTTCTTTTTCTCTTCTTTCACGGTCAATAATCTCCTTGCGTTTTAGTGGCTTTATTGCATTGCTTGGGGTGAAATGATTTTTAAAAAAAAAGACAAAATAAACTTTTAAATGCTCTAATTCAAGAATCTAGAATTTTATAGGAAATGAAAAAGACGTGCGTGTTTGCTAAAAAGTTCATTTTTGTTAGTGTTTATTATATATGCATAATAAAGGGGGGGGGGACGATAAGATATCAACTGACTCATCCAAGCAACGGCGGTCGGAGCGGAAGTCGGGAAAGGTAGCCCGTCGCGGGAGGTAACATTTTTTTTTTTAATAAGAAAGTAATTTAAAATAAAAGGGGAACATAAAACAATAAAAAAAAGAACGCAATAAACCAAGTTTATTTATTGTTCTTTCTCTTGAGGGGAGAATATAAACATTTTTATAAAAACAAGATAAATTAGATAATTGATTAATAAAAACGTGAAGTTAAAAAAAAATCAATAAATATAATAGCTTAAGTTTGTTTATTACATTTGCATTTTAAGAGAAACGTTTTTAAAATAATTAAAGAAAGTCAGACGGTTAGTAAAATGAAGGTTGTTCCAATAACTTGGACCGATTTTAAATGTGAATTAAGTTTAAGCGTCTAATGATTTTTTTTTTCTTCTTTTTCTTTCAGGTTTAGCAACTTAAGTCTTTGGCAATTTCAACCACGGAAAGATTAACAATCAAACAACGTGTTAAAGTTTCAAGAGTGCAGTTGAAAGAATTGTTCGTAAATTCAAACAAACTGTGTCGGTGGCAGTTGTGAAAACACAACTGCGTGCTCGTTTACGCCGTTCAGCTGAAAACATTGCGGCAGTGCACAAAAATGAGGTCGAAAATCCAGACCCCTCTATTCGTCATCGCGCGCAGGAATTGAACCCTCTCCACAACAACGTTACATCGTTTCCAATTGCACTCTCGGTTGGTCGATTATGTTGACCAAAAAAATCGCGAAGTGCGCGAAATGCATTTCTGTTTGAACGTCCATTTTCGCAATAGGCTTCGATAACTTTAACACGTTGGTTGATTGTTAATCTTTCCGTGGTTGAAATTGCCAATGACTTAAGTTGTTAAATAATGAAAGAAAAAGAAAAATATCATTAGACGCTTAAACTTAATTAATATTTAAAATCTGTCCAAGTTATTGGAGCACCCTTTATAACTATTAAATTTGATGTGAAACTTTGCAAAAAAATATAGTGTGCGGATCTATTACGCACGAACATACATACAAACATACAAATTACATTTACAATGCCAAGCATTCATTGGTTAATAAATCACCACTACGTTTCTACAGGCAATTTACAAATCGCAGTAATGCGACAATTTTGTAATCGCTCTATTTTTAAGTAGTCAATTTTGTGCACTTTTGAGAGAAACGGATCACAGAAGCTTTCTTAAGTCTCCCGAAAGCTCGCTCGCTGATTGGACGATGCCAACCAATGAGATCGTTTGCACATGAAGAATAATTCTTCCCGCGCAACGATGTGGAGCCTATAGTCGCTTATTTAAGCCAAGATATTTTTCATCTCAATTAGTGAGAATTCAACTGCCAAACGAACCCACGACAGTTGAAACCATGCGCCAACCTTCTCACTCACACACACACACACACATATGCTGAACATAACTTGTACACACTCACAAAAAAACTCTTCTTACACAGCAATATCTTTCAAGTACAATCAATACAAGAGACTCTCATAAAAAATTTTCCAGTGAACCTTAAACCAAATTACTATCTCTCACTGAACACTAAAATAACAGTTAAAGAGAGGTTAACTCAACATGCATTTACGTAAGAAAGGTTTTCTTTCACATCATTGTTTGATATTGTACATCTTGTTAAAATAGATATTTTATGTGTAACAATGTCTTTAGGTTATCCTTCCTGCGTGAGCGTTGTTTCCTATTCAAAAGTTAAATTAATGTGGTGAAGTCCGCCACAATAGTATGACTCGGAAAAAAAAAACTCGCCGAAAATAAGTCGATTAAAGGTGTATGGTTTGTAACTTTTTTGATTTAATTTTCAAAAAGAGATACATTTTTGTTTTTTATTAATGAGGAAAGTGACTTTCACCGACCTAAATTTAACACATCTGGAGCCTATTTGAGGCCTATATAAGAAGTAGAGTTGACAGAAAAATGTAAAAGGTATAAGAATCTAGAAGGATACAAGTTAGAGGAAGATTCCAGAAGAGCAAGGAATTTTAGCTGTTACCAATTTTGGATGTTTCTCGCGAAAGAAGCAAGACGCAAACAGAGAAATAAACAGAAAAGGAAGAAAAAGCTAAAAGAAACCAGAAAAGTGGGGGAAAAAAATAATAATAATCGAACTATGTTTTAAAAAAGAGGGTGCAAATTAACGCCTTGCTTAGTGTGAAATGATTTAAAAAAAAATGATTCCTGTCGCATTTTTACTTCACCAAGTTAAAACATAGACCTTTACAAAAATTCTCTAAACACTTTCTCCAGACCGATCGTCAAAAGTTTAAAATATACTGGTAAAATAAAGAGATTTAATAAAAATGGCATGCTAAATTTTGTAAAATTTGTTTGGGATATTTGCTTCATGCTGTTCTCTGGTGAAGGAAAAGCCAACAGACTACTTTTTAAAATATCAAAAGAAAAAAAATATCTGCCTCGTTAATTTGAGATACTACGATTGTCAATGTTGTATTGGCCAAGGAAACTCAAGTCTTATCTAACTTACAAAAAGTTTCTAGGTCAATACATATGTCGGCTAGATTTCATATCCTGTTGAGTTTGTAGTAACATTGCTTTGTAACATTATTTATAAATTGCGTTCTTTACTAATATGTGCAGGTGTTATAAATTATGTAATTTATTTATATCTATAAAACAAAAGGTGTGTGTGTGTGTCTGTCTGTCTGTGTATGCTGTGTATGCACGTCCATATTTCCCGACTGATTTCGATAAAATTTTACACATATGTTGGAAGTTTAATAAATTAGGTCAACTCCTCTCCCACAACCCAGGTTTGACAGAAAAATAGATAAAACTGAAGGCGGATACGACTTTTTGCAAAAACCAAGACAAAGTTACACACGAACAATTTTTTTTACTGGATGAGCACTTAATGCAAAACATGGCTCATGTTACAAGGTTTATGTAGAATGCTTGATAGTTTTCCTGTGACATTGGCTTCACACAAAAAATTGTGAAAAAGTCGGGTTTTTCGTGTTACTTAAAATAAAAATTTGAATAACATCCTCATTTTTTATCTGATTTTCTTCAAACAAGTCGCAAAATATTGCCATCATGCAAGAAATAAGATAGTGTGGTTTTAGTCCTACTCGCTTCCACACGTATAACGAAAAACCACAAAAAAAATTGTTAAAAATACCCCTTTTTTGGCCATAACTCCCTGGTTTTTCATCCGATGCTTTCCAAATTTGCCATATAAATTACATATGACACACAAATTGTCTTGCGTGAATGTTTGGTTTAGATTATTTCAGTTAAGTGGATGAAATCTGCGATAAACTAGGTCCAAAATCAGTTTTTGGCATTTAGCCAATAGTTTCTTCATATGATTCCATCCTAAATTGGCATTTGAACAATCTTTGATGCAAAGATTGTTTGTGAAGTATTATTGAAGCGTTAAAAGCGAAAAATTCCTGAAGAACCTCTTATTAACCTCAGCTTTACAGTAAACGTGCGAAGGAGAGGCGGGAGCGTTCATACGTTTGCATTTGCAGTTGAATCAAACTCTGACGCTTCATCTGTTTTTGTTTGATTATTAGATTTGTGAACAATGCTATACTATTTGAAAGTTATTACGGCAATAAGAAATTTACTGAATATCGAAAACATTGAAACAATTTAACCTCGAGTAACCACCACAAAAGAAGGTTTTATCGATGAGTTCCTTTATTAAGAACTAGTCAAACACTTACGAAGGACATACGGTAAAAAATGAGGGGGTGAATAGCTTAGTATACCAACGGATGATGCATGCAAGCGTGGACGCAGACCGGCATTTCTAGGCAGTTTATACGGGGTGTTATACAAGTATACCTGGGCAACGCCGGGTACCTCAGCTAGTAAGTTATATAAGCTGGTTTTAACCTGTCAATCGAGACCCAGAAGATGTTAAGACTCGGCGACCTTTTATGGGTAAAATGAAGAAAATAAAATAAAAATAGCAATTTATAGACCATTTACTAAGTACTGTATATATTCGTGTAACGCTCGACCTCGCGTATCGTGCGACCTCAAAATTTTCACTTATAAAAAATGACTTTATCATGTACCTTGTGTATCACGCGTGTTTCTTTTCTGAGAGATATAAATAACTATAGACTAACCTCTTTTCCTCTCTTTATCCCATTTTCTAGTTAAATATGTTTTTAAAAAAAGTAAAAGAGAATGATAAAAGTATCGTTAGTAACGCTATACTCGTTGCATAAATGCCGTACATCCATAAACAACCGAGCGAGAAATAGCTAAACGTCTTATCAACGTAAAAGATGGAAAAGATGCATATTCGCTATGTTTGTATTTTATAATACGATACTAATATGTTAATATTATATGCACTATTATTGGATACAGTTAATTAAAACATCAGTTTTATCAAAATCATGTTACAGCTCTACTTTCTGACTACAGTAAATGGATATATAGTTTGGGTCAGCAGTACATACGCTAATTTTATATCTCGTGTATGATGTGACCCCCTTAAAATTAGCTTCAAAAGTCACATGATATGCGAGGTACTTGCTTCTTTAAATAATGATCTACATTCAAAATTATGATTGCCATTGTAATATTTGGTTTAAGTTGTTAAACTCAAATATTTGACGATGCAATAAGCCTTACATCAGTTCGGTCTTAGGCCTGCTACTGGTAACACGTAACCCGAGGTGCTCCTGAATTGCAATAAAACTAACCCAACTCTATACATTGAATAAAAAACACCGAGAAAAACATAGTTGATAAACAATTATATAACGTTCTCGGCACTTCTAGGAAAGCGAAGATGGTTATCTATTTTTTTTTCAGATCTTCTCACTCTTATCTTTTTCAAAATCATTTTTATTTTAAATACAGCTGTACTTTTTGACTACAGTAAATGGATATATAGTAGCCAGAGCCAGCAGTACATACGTTAATTTTATATCTTGTGCATGAGCCCCTTAAAATTAGGTCTTCAAAAGGTCGTATGATACGCGAGTATATACGGTAATTTAAAAAGTAAAATTGAATTAAATTTCCTAATCAAAAATAACAAAATAAACTTCATGCTCAAGTAAAAATAATTCACAAAATAAAATGAAGACATTTATTAATTTTATTAACTGGGTATTCTACAGAAACATATACTTCCAAGGATTGTGTGTGTGTGTGTGTGTGTGTGTGTGTGTGTGTGTGTGTGTGTGTGTGTGTGTGTGTGTGTGATTGACTATGTGGGAAAATGAAATAACATCAATAAACAGAAAAAATAAATACATTCTTCCATGATGCAAGTAATAAAGTAACCTGAAAGGGTTTTTGGTCCTCTGCTCAACCTTTTGACCACGATTAGGGAAAAGACAGATCTTTATCTTTCCACTTGAGTTGTTCGGACGTGTTTTCTCAACTCCACTCATGCAGTAAGTGGATTGGTTGTTCCAACGCAGCTCAAAGCTGACATGAGATCGACCATTTCAACCATTATTATCCTTACTTACCTTAACTCACTTCTAGACCAGAAAAAGAAAACTGACATACTCAAGAAACATCAAGAGCTTTGTTCCCACTGGGAAACATCTCTTTTCCCAGGTCGACCGACACCTGAACTCTCTTGCTCCATGATTTAGCAGAAGGCAGATGAAGATGTCCCCGCTGGCAAATGTCTCTTTTCCCTGGTCAACTGACGACTGAGCTCTGTTTCCACTTTCCATCATAAAATAGTGCCTGCATATGTCTTCTAAAACCTCCACCTATGAAGTTTTAGTTTAGTCATTCCAACTCAACACCAGGCTGACTTAATCTTGACCATTATAATTACCAGTGAAGTAAGTACAACCTTTGTTTGGTCGTTCCAACCCAGTGCAAGGCTGACTTGAGCTCGACCATTATAACGATACTTATCCTAACTTCTGGACAAAAAAAAGTTCAAGTTTTATAAAAAGACAAACATTTCATTCCTCTTGTCTTTCTTCCTTTTACCCCAAGATGTATCAAAACGTGGATGAAAACGCCCCACTGGGTAAAAAAAAGAATAAATGGTCTGTAGTAGAAATCCAAGTTTTGTTTCTTCTACAGTAATTGTTTACAAATAAAATACGCACAAGCACACAAACCTCAACTACACCTACCTGATCCGAAACCAAAGCAAACGCCAACCTGATAATGACATCCTCACAGATGAATTATCTGCTGTGGAAGACACTTCAGATGGAGAATTGTCGAATTTACAGCAATTTTAGACTAAAACTTCGATTATAACTACACGTGAGTAACCTTACTCTGTTCCCTACAGGCAAGCAGCCAATTATTTGCTGGCGAGCCACCGATGGAAAAGTCAGCGGTCCTCTGATGGCAGCCACCGGTGGGCTCTAGCGGTCCGCCAGTGATAACATTGCCGAGACGAAAACGCCGGTAGATTGGTAGCTTGCGTGTAGAGTTGTTAAGTTTCATAAACCAAGTAATACTATTGGCAAGATAACCAGATTTGTTTTCTTTTCATTTTGGAAGTTTTATTTGTCCCATGTTATCTCTCAGTCAATCCACTGGATTGTGGGTGGTATGATGTAGTTCTTAGTCTGTGAAAGCCTATTTTGAAAATTCACTGAAAAACTCACTTTCAAAGTGAATTTCTCTGTCGGTGACAAAATAAAACGAAACTCCATTCATTTAGAAATTACATGGCCACTGTTCTAGCTATGGTGTCTTGCATGGGTGTAGCTACAGCCTATCGGGTTGCTCTGTTTATGTATGTTAGAATGTATTTCGCTGTTGATGAATTTATGCTGTTGGCGGCAATGGGCCTACAATGTCAATATGTACAGTTTGATTCGTGTAGAGAGTAGTAGGAATGGAACTACTGCTGACTTTGTGCGGTGATTAACTCTAGTTGAAAATTGAGGAAATCTTTGGTTCATGAACATATGTTCTTATCCTGTCAGGCCACAAGTAGGGAGATTTTATCAGTTTTACTGTAGCAGTGGGTCCTGGGAGTGATATGTCATATAAGGTATCATGGATTGCCTGGCACGATGCTTGTGTAATAAATGGTCTTGGGTAAGTTACTATAATATGGTTTTGTTACTAACAGTGTAGGCCTTCAGGCTTTTTATGTAGGTCTTTATTTCTGTGTTACACTCTTGTTGTTCGACGAGGTAAATCACAAAGTTGACTGTCACTGCATTTGCTGATGTTGTGTATTTTTTTTGTCGCGAAACATTTTTTATCTCCCAACCCACAGTTTGAAAAAACCCTACCCTAAACCATTATAAAAATATAGCGTCCGTAGTAGAAACCCAAGTTTTTTTTGTTTTAAATTAATTGTTTACATGTGAACGCGTACACGTCTAAACTCGCAACCTTCAAATTTCATTGACTGAATAAGAACGAATGTTATGTTTTCATTTTTATTTTCTGAATTTTAAGAGAGGTTTTTCATTTTGTTATGTAAGTATTTAAATAGATTCGCCAGCATCTATATTACATATTTACAAGTCTACCATTCATCCATGCTCTGAATATTGCTGCCATATATGGTCTGGTGCTCCTGCTATATATTTAGAGATTCTTGATAAATTCCAAAGAAGAATCTATCTTACATATTTATAAGTCTACCATTCGTCCAGGCTTTGAATATTGCTGTTACATCTCGTCCGGTGCTTCTGCTATATATTCAGATATTCTTGATAAAATCTAAAGAATATAACCTGCAATGTTATTGAGCCTCACCTGGCATCTCAGCTTCTGTCACTTTCCCGCCACCGTAACGTACCTTCTCTGTGTCTTTTCTACAAATACTTTCAACTAATTGTTCTGATAAACTTTCCTCTCCATTAAGTTTGTTATAATCTTCCTAAACCAGATCTTTTTCTGATTCATGTTACACAAATTTCCACCACTGCCCGGATGTGAACGCTCCGAAACCCAATTCTATCAAACACGCAACGGCTCCGCACACACCTTCCGCTTTCCTCAAACCAAAAAAACATAAAATCCAATTTTTTACCCCATAGCACCCATTCCCGCCTAAAGAAGCGAAATAGGAATTGGAGCCGATCTGAGCCTATGAAACGACTTAAAAGCCCATCAAATGACGTCTTCGGCAGTCGGTCGGCACAACAGCCAGGGTTTACACGCTCGTCAGAACGCAACCATCACGCCCAAAGTCAACTGGCCTCCCATCTCCAACAACTCGCCAAAGACCGTTGCCGCAGTATGTCACGACTCACCCACCCTCTGCTACCGTAAGCCTCTGCGGATGACTTTACTTATCTCTTTCTTTCAAGGAAAGACTTTCACACCACTTCACCATTCGTTGTATTTTTTGTGAAAAGATTTTATCGCTTTTTCCAACGAAGGTGTCTTCTCGTCAACGTTACCAGTGAAAAAAAAAACAGAAAAGGAAAACAACAAACAAAGGAGATGAAAGAAGAAAGGCCTATATAGACAATTCAACTTTATTAGAGAGAAGCAGAAGTATAAAAAAAGATGAGAAAAAAAGGGAAGTTCACAACTGCACTGCTAAAAAAGTCCTCTTAGCTCGTAAGAATTCAATCTTATGTAGGTAACAAAGAAAGAGTTAGAGAGAAAATAGAGAAAGAAGAGTCAAGATTCCACTTACGATATTGTGTCACAAAGTTGTTTTAAAACTCTTTCTCGACCCGTTTCTTTTTTGTCGAGTAAAGGGGAAAAGAAAGGGAAAGGGTTAACTCCCTTACATTCGAATATTGTAGATAACAGTCCTTTGGCTAGGGACAAAAATGGTCTATTTCCCTTCTTTTGGTAGTTCGAGTAGTTCCTCACAAAACATTTGAAAATGGCTGCCTCCTTCCCACGTGTAGCAATATTCAGAGGTTAGATGAACCAAATGTCCTTTTCTATCTTCGAAGGTTTCCTTTTCCTTTAGCCGCAGATAAATTCTACCTTGTTGGTTTATTCTACCGCGCCAAGGTATCTACCAATCCTTTCAATTATTGAGAGTGTCCTCAAAATTCCATTTATCCAGTACTTAGGATAAATAAACAGTCCTGGGAGAATACTGCGCTACATCTCTGTCTTCAAACGGAGACTATAACTAAACACGCCTAGCTTTTTAGGCGAATTTTTCCGCTCCCCGCATCTTAAATCCTTGCGACTAATTCTGTCTTTGTCTTAGTCGACTTGCTGGACAACTTTAACGTCTTATTTCGACGGAGGAGAAGATAGCTCGTCCTTTCACTGTCGTCGCGAATCTCCCACTAACTTTCCACTTTGAATTTCTTCTGGCAAGGCGGGAACTGTCATCAGGACCAATCAGGAGACAAGATCCGATCACGTGACATATTCATCGAAAGGGAGTGGAACAACATATAGAGAGAAGGAGAGAGAGAGAAAGAAAGGGAGAAGAAAGAGACAGGAATATAACGAAGTGTGCCAAAATAAAATTTCAACATTTGTTAATACAATTATTTATTTCTTAAACCTCTGTTGTTTCTTCATTTTTCTGCCACCATACGCTTAATATAACAAGTCTTGCTTTGTGCTTGACGTGTTTTTTTGTCCCGTTACTGAAGCTTCTTTTTGGTGGTGGTGGTGGTGGTGGTGGTGGTGGTGATTGCAGTTAAAGATGGTCTGATTGACGAGCTCAGCTTTACAAAACAACAGTTCGCTCCATTTGGCCATCGGCGCCTGAATTGAAAATCCTCAACAACGACGAGGCATCATTTACCTGGCTGGTGGTGCGAAGGGCCCTCTGGGTCGGCAAGAATCTGTACGCATAAGAGGCTGGCGGTTTCGGCCAGGCGCCTTCACTGTGGTGATTGGGAGGAGTTCATGTGTGAGTTGATTGAAGGCTACATGGTTCAGCGTTTTGGACGGAAAGTTCTTTGTCATAGAAGCCAGTTCCGTTTTTACCAGACTACTGTTTTTGTTTTATTCTGTTCGCATTTAAACGTATAGTTTACTTTTTTCATCTCATTTATTTGAACGAACTTAAAGAATTTTTGATCGGAAATCCTTTTTGTTAATTTGTTTTAACTTTTTGAACATTTAAATTTTTCTTTTTAGTCTTTTCAATTTTCCCTCCTCGGTTTTCCGGCTACACATTTATTTTATTTCTCTGGATTAACTTCTAGTTTTCCCAGACTTCTGTTTTTCTCTAATTTTTAATTCGGCTTTATTTCTTAAACGTTACTGTCTTTAGTTTAAACTCCTTTCTTCTTTTTTCGTCTTTGGGCGAAGTTTAATTTCATTTTCGTCTTTAGGTGGACTTTATTTTCATTTTTGTCTTTGGGCGGACTTTATTTTCATTTTCGTCTTTGGGTGGACTTTATTTTCATTTTCGTCTTTGGGCGGACTTTATTTTCATTTTCGTCTTTGGGTAAACTTCATTTTGCATAGTTTTATTTTAATTTTCTCTTTTTTCTTTTCTTTTAATTTTTAAATTAAACCTTTTTGTTTTAATTCTTTATAGTTTTATCAAAGATTAATTGTAAATTTGTCCACCAATCTTTTTTCTGTAGTTAATTCAAACTTATTTGTTTTCCTGGCTAAACCAGTTTTTCCTTTATTGCATACTTTCTTTTTATATTGTTATTTTTTTTCACACCTGTTATTGTTGATTCTTTTTTTAACTTCTTCTATTTTGTAGAAGCAATTTACTTATTTATTATTTTTTTAATCTTAATTTTTTATCTGTTGACGTTTTCTCCTCGTCTCCCCCAGCTCCACTGTTTTTATTTTCATTACAAGAAAAAAATAATAATATATTTTCCCGCTTGGCTATACTGAAGATTTTTAAAAAATCAATATGGCCGACAAAAGTAGGCTTGTGAGAAAAGACCTTTTTGGGTCTGCCTCTATGACAGACCTGCCCATTAAAAGTAAACGGGTATAATCAACCCCCAAAAGCCTAAATAATAACATAATACAAAAGATAAAAACAGTATAGCTACTAAAAAAGTTAATGTACCAAAGTCAATATAGGTACCGATTAATACGACCGCCAGGGAATTGATGGAAGTCCCCCCCCCCCAAAAAAAAGTATCATTAACATGGAATTTGTGGAAAGGGCCAATAGTTACAAACAACTTATAAAAGAAGATGAACTTTTGGAAGACCCCCGAAAATTACAGAAGTTCGAAGAGAAAACAGTGTCAGTCTTCGTGGTCGACAGCCGTACGTGCAAAATTTGTCACTCCACGTAAGACAGGGTGATTCGATTGCTGACATCCCTAGGAAGGGGGGGTCAAACCCCCAACAAGTCCCTTTATGACTTGTTGGGGGTTTTATTCATGTGGGATAGCTGCCTACAACCAAAAATTGCATGTAGGTTGCAAGCCGTGTGCTGATTACAAAAGACCCCATAATAAGGACCGAATACTAGGGTCGACCCTGGACCTGTGTAGCAGTATTCGAGGTCCTCCTCAAGGGTAGGAGAGCACCTAGCTGCCTACTTAAGTGCGTATGGTCAAATCCTAGGCGCTACCTCTGACACCCTGAATGGGGGAAGGAGCTTCGATAGCATGCTCGATCGTTTAGCCTTCGTCTCCGTCCCCAACTATTTGGACTTTTGCGGCCTGAAAACTGCAGATTTCAAAGTATATATATATATATATATATATATATATATATATATATATAATGTTTGAAGCATTGTAAAACTTTAATGGAAATAAAACTGATGTAAAAAAATATGCGAAAACTGAATCGAAACATTTGGGAATTGGTGAATAATGAGGAATCGAAACATTTGGGAATTGGTGAATAATGAGGAGTTTCTTTCAAATATTAGGTTGGAGGCAGTGAAATCAATGATTATCTTGTAGCTGCTGATGAGATATCTTGCAAGAAATTTATTTTCTTGTGTTTTCTTGTAATTGCAGTGGATCAATTAGTGATTAAAAACAATTCAAATATGCTGATAATAAATGCATTGAAAGGAACGATTGTCCTGGAGCAGTTGATGAGATATGTCTTTCCACACTATCAAAACGTGACCGTCCCTTACTCGTGAGGCATTGACAGGGTGATGTGCGTTTTGTTTTTAATTTCCCAGATATACTTAGAAAGCATTGTGCTGTTCGCGTATTTACTATTTGTTTCACAAATATCAAATACGCGAACAGCACAAATAGTAAATACGCGAACTGCACATCACACCAAAAATATCTTAGAAAATAAGGAAAAGATCATCAACCTACAACAAACAATCCAAAACTTGCAAACTTTACTTGGAGGAAAAAATAGCTATCATTACCTTCCCAAATAAACGATCTGAGCTCATCTCAAAATGTAGACATGAAAACAAATTTTTACTACGTTACTAAAAAATCCAGAAAGTGAAAAAACACACAAAAAACAAAACAAAACAAAATGACAATAAAATAAGTAAAATAAATTAACCCAAACAAATTACCAAATCACACCCGTTAGAATAGACGAAATAGAATGAATAAATGAAAAATAAAAAACAAAATCAATGAATCCAAATAAATAAATTAAATAAACAAATTAACAAACCAATATGGCCAAAATATTAGTTAGACTATAAAAATCAAACCAAAAATTCGGACGAAAAACATAGCTATAACTGTTATATAACGATAAAAAATACTACGTTACTTAAAAATCGAAAACCGAAAAGAGTAAATAAAAATATACAGTATAATAAATAAATAATAAAAACCAAGTAAAATAAATTAATCTAAATTAATCCAAATAAATAAATAAACTAACAAACCGCTCCCGATAAATTAACAAGTAAAGATAATCAATCCAAATAAATAAATGAAGTAATAAACAAATTAAAAACTGCTCCCGCCAAAATAATAGTGAGAATAAACTACATTGCATTGGGGGGGGGGGCATCAGCTCAAGGTGAAGATCAGAACTGATAGAAAGAGATTGGTTTTGACAGATTTCAAAAAAAGAAGGCTAAGTGTTGCAGGCCAATCTTGATTTCCTATTTTAGTCCCCTTAAGTCACAAAAAAAACTATCACCACATTTAATTTTGGCAGATTTCAACAAAAGGAGGGTAAGTATTGCAAGCCTGGTTCAAGTGAATCAAGCCAATCTTGATTTTTTTTATTTTAGTCCAATTGAGTCACAAAAATATTGTTACCACATTTTATCAATGTATTTTTTTTAACAACAATAAACTTGGCAATATACAGTGTAACCCGGATATAAGAGAACCCCGGATATAAGAGAGATTTTCTCTGGTCCCAAATTAGAGTCTGTGTTAATAAAACAAAATATACCAAACCCGGATATAAGAGACTTCTCCTCCGGTCCCGACAACTCTCTTATATCCGGGTTACACTGTATTTGTTTTACCCAAGTCTTTGTTTTGTGTGTTGTTTGTCTTTCATCATTCAATATGCCATTGTAGGGACACAATAATTATCTTCCCTTGGATTGGTGGTGGTGCTTATGGCATTGCGTGTTCAGTGGTCACATGTGAATTCAGCCCCTTACCAAACTTGCTTTAAGAGGAGTTTTGCTTTTGTTTATTGAACAGTTAACATCTCATTTTTCCTTAAGTCCACATATATGGAGAATGGACATTATGTTCCCTGCTTTTGGTTGAGTTGAAACGAAACCTTTGTCTTCAACTTGTGGCGGACTCCACCATATTTATTTAACTTAGATTAGGAAACCAAACTGACGTGAAGAAAAAAAGGATAAGCCAAAGACATCATTACACATAAAATTTGTATTTAACAAGTTGTACAAACAAGGATGTCAAAGAAAGGCATGCATTGAGTAAAACAAGAGTTGTCTCTCTTTAACTATCAATTGTTCCAAAGTTCACTGAAAGCAATAAGGCTGTAATAGTTTCTGGTAATAAATGTTTTCAACAGTTTTGCTGTATAAGAAAAAAGATTATGTGACTATAGGGAATATTCAGCATGTGGGTGGTGGTGTGAGTGAGAAGATTGGCGCATGGTTTCAACTGTTGTGGATTCCTGTGGCAGCTGAAATCGCACTAATTTACTAAGAATATTCTTTGCTTATATAGGTGACCATTGGTTCCAATTGACCAATCTGCGTGCGAGCTTTGGGGAGACTCACGAAAAACTTCTGGGATCCGATTCTCCCAAAAGTGCACAAAATCGACTACATGAAAATATAGCGATTATAAAATTGTCGCATAGCTGCGATTTATAAATTGTCCATTACACAGTAGTTTTGATTTATTATCCAATGAATGCTTGTTGTTGTATAATTTGAATTTGCGTAAGTATGTATGTATGTATGTGTGTGATGATGATGATCATTACAAACTCTAGCGTGGCACTTTATTTCACCTTGTCAAGGGAACCAGGAAAAGTAAGACATTTTGTTGTTATCTTTTTTTATCTCAGACATGCTCGTTCTTGGATCAACGAGTAGATTCATCTGTTTTGGAACACGTGATCTGTTGTAAAAATTTTTTTGTATTTGTTAAATGTTTTAATTGTGCACAGGTGTTTATCTTGTCTTTCATTTCCGTTTATTTAGTGTTAGTGTCTCAATAGATACACTAATGCTAATATTAGTACCTGGTGAGTGGAAAACTATTAAATGTCTTCCGAGCACCAGATTGCCGGTCAATTATGACTGGCAAATAAAATTATACTAATACCACCCACAACATATGTATAGGATTAAACAAATAAATTTTTCACTTATTCATGTTATATTCAGTTAATATACACACCTATACATACTCAGCACAGAGAGTGTTTTTCATTTGGAAAACATGTCAAAGTCAAACATTGACTTCACAGAAATTAGCCAGTAAGTCAAGAAGTATAGTACAAAAATTTTATTTTACTACTTTTAAAATGTTAGCCTTGAATAAGATTTTTTTTTTTGGTACACGTTCTTTTGAGAGAAGTGTATTTTTATGAATTCCAGATGATTTGTGTAAAATATTGTTACATTTATATATTTTTTTCAGCTCAGTGGTTAAATCCCACCAAAAATTTGAAAGATTCATTTCTATCTGTCTATATCCTCAAGGACACATGGCACAGTGGATAAAGGCGTTAGTTAGATCCAGTGACATGACCCAAAGAGTGTGAGTTCAATACCTGGTTAAAGCAGTGGCGAACTTTCAGAGGGGAATTAACAGGAGATAACTGACATCCATTAGATATAGCACGTGGAACTAGAACAGTCTACCCCAGTGAGCGAAATAAAGGGTTCAGTTCGACACACCAACCACCTGAACAAGACCGGAGCGTACAACGGCCGAAATGTTGTGATAAACATAGCGACAAAGATGAAGACAATAGTCCGAATAATGTAAATAGTGATCCGTTTCTAGTTTATGGGAAATTATTTTTTCATATATAGTGACCAATGAGAGGTGTGGTCTATACTACTAGAAAAGCCCGAATGCTTTGGCTTGTGAGCCTAATTTTCCAAATATATAGACCTCAGACCAGTGGATGTGAGAAGAAGATTTTTTTGACAGCAAGGGGACAAGGCGAATTAACATCAAGGACCAAAATGCACTGGACATCAAGAAGAGTGCATCAAGAAGGTACAAGGTTACAAGTCAGCTGCAGAGAGACTAAAGAATTCTGAAGTTCAAGTGAAAATTCTTCTGCGGTTGGACAGCAAAGAACAAAAGGAATTCAAAGAAATTTTCCCAAGCACGAACGCCGTATATCTCAGAGATGCACGTGAAAATAGCAGCTCTTTTTCTGAAAGGTGGTTACACATTTGTGTTTCGGACTTCTTGAATTGTTTTCTCTTTTTGCCAGTGAAATCTTGTGCTTTTTCTCAAGTTGAGAAACCCCCTTTTTTTTTCCATTTTTCGATGATAATCCTTTTCCAAAACATCGGAAATTTGTTATCCTGCCTTAATAGACGCTCAAAAGTGTAGTGACTACTCCGATTTACCATGCCCACAAAATATTCAGTTGTAATTGGTTAGAAAATAAGTACTGTTTACAACAGGACAATTTACCTATCGCAGTATCCACACAAAAATTTCTGCCATGACTTTGTCTAACTTGGTTTTGTAAAAAAATCAGTGATTGGTCAATTTTTATACAATCGTGTATTTTAGATATTCCTTTCGATATTTTTCCCGCTTCTCTCTGGAGCCTACCCAAAAAGTATTTAAACAGTTCGTACTCCAGAATTAAAGTAGTAGAACAATAAATCAGCAGAACTCATCAACGCACGCGTATCTACATTCTTCTACTCACGAACACACAGACACAGAACTACCATTTACACTACACTGTTAACTGTCTGTCACAAGCCAAGTCACAAACCAAATTCTATTATCCTTTTTGTACAAACTTTTTATTCTTGAATTCAAATCTTATTTGTTCTCTGAACATTTCAACAAGGAAATTCCTAAGTACATTATTCCTATCTTGTATCAGATATCAGTACAAGGGAAGCTACTTTTCTCTCCCTAAATATTAATACATAAGCACAATTGTTGTACTCGTTGATTTTCAATATATATTTTATTGTTGAATGCAATTTGATCTCTTGTTCTTCTTTCGTTGTGTTTTTGCAAATTTAAATGTGATGTGCTTCACTAAAAACGCAGCCTCACTAACAACCTCATTAACAATTTTAAAACAAATCAGAGCAGCACACCACAAAATGATATTTTTTGTGGAAATTTTGTATTTGTACCATTTTTGTCTTTACTTGTAGAAAAAATGTTTTTCCTTTAAAATTTTAGGCTGTGGTTGAGTCTTATTTTGTGCGTTGTGCCGACTTTGACCCCAAGTAGAAGAGAAGCACGTGTTTGTAGACTGGGGTGTGAATATGAGGATGATATCTCTGGGCTAAGATTTCCTGCTGGCCGGTCCCGCTACATAGGAATGTTGGACTTTAATGAAGTCCAAAGAAGTCAAAAGAAAACAAACAAGACCGATATGCATGTATGCAAACAAATATATATTAATAACAAACATTAATACACGAAGACATGAAATGTTACAGAGTGTTTGTATGGAAAATTTATGTGTGTGTGTTGAGTGTCCGTACGAACGCGAATTTTGTTTTTAGCGTGTTCCCAGAATATGGGAAACGCTGTTTGTGTGAGAGGTCACATATTGGAATAAGTAAAAAAGAGACAGTTTTTTACCTCGCGCGTGGGGCGAGGTAAAAAACTTTTACCGAGGCCTGAGCCGAGAAAGATGGCCGCACGTATGCGTAAGCCGGAAAAAGAGAGAGAAGGGTCAGCCAGTATTTATACTCGTGGGAGAGAGACCCCTGTTGAAGGATTAAGGAAATGAGGAGGAGCTAACTGCGACATTATATTTGATGATATAGGGTTGAGAAGCCTAATTCACATAAATTAGAAAACTGCAATAAAATTGATAGAGACTTTTCAGCTATTGTTGTATATTCCTTTTGTATGGAAATCCAAAATGTATCAGTTGAAATTTTCGATGATAATCCTTTTCCAAAATATCGGCAATTTGTTATCCTGCCTTAATAGACGCACAAAAGGATATTTTTGTGGAAATTTTGTATCTGTACCTTTTTTGTCTTTACTTGTGCAATAAATGTTTTTTTCCTTTAAAATTTTACGCAGTGATTGAATCTTGTTTTGTGATTTGTGTCGACTTTGACCCCAAGTAGAAGAGAAGCACGTGTTCTATGTTCCCTTTCTATTCCTACTAACTTGGTTTTTGTGTGTGTCACAAAAATTTAGATTTGGTAGGGAGTTAAATTTTCTCAAGCACGAACAATGTGAATTTAAAGAACTTTTTTACTACATGTCTCATAGACGCTCATGGGACAAGTAAAAATAGGGGTTTTCGTTTTTTTGTGAAAGATGGTTTTACTTCTGTCTTCTTGAATTGTTTTCTCGTTTTGTCATTGAATCCTTGTCTTACCTCCAACTGTAATTTTTTCCATTTGTCGATGACATTCCTTTTTATCAGAATTTGTCACCCTGCCTTAATAGGTACACAAAAGGAAATTTTTTTGCACCTATTAGTAATGTAGCGGACCGTGGGGGTGAAGATGTGAAGAGATATCAGAAAAGGTTAAAATTTCCTGCTGGCCGGTCCAACTACATGAGAATGTTGGGGTTTAATTAAGTCCAAAGAAGACAAAGAAAACAAACAAGACCGATATACATGGGTAAACAAATATATATTAATAGCAAAACAAGTTAAACAAAGACATGGACTGTGACATATTGTTTGTATGGAGAAATTATGTGTGTGTGTGTTGTAAGTGTTCGTACGTACGTGTATTGTTCTTAGCGCGTTCCCAGAATTTGGGAAACGCTGTATCTGTGAGAGGTCACATATTGGCCTAAGTGAAAAAGAGAGAAATTTTATCTCACCTCCGCGCTAGTTAGCGGCCCAAGGCCTGAGGCGAGAGAGAGAGAGAGAGAGAGAGAGAGAGAGAGAGAGAGAGAGAGAGAGAGAGAGAAGGGTCAGCCAGTATTTATAGCCAGGGAAGAGAGACCCCTGTTGAAGGATTAAGGAACTGAGGAGGAGCTAACTCCGACAGTAACATAACAAGACTCAACTACTGTATAAAATTTGAAAGGAAAATCATTTATAACACAAGTACAGACAAAAGAAGGTACAAATACAAAATTTACACAAAGATTTGCTTTTGTGCACCTATTAAAGCAGTTTAATAGGAGAGAGCTATAGTATAAAGATTTATTCTCCCATCTGTATTTCCCCCATCATGGACATTATTATATCCTTGATATAACAACATTGTACTTCATGGGATGCCTGAAAGGAAAAGTAACGACAAACATGCTTTTATATCACTAAGACATTCACAAAACTACACACACACACACACACACACACACACACACACACACACACATATATATGTGTGTGTGTGTGTGTCCCACATGGAGAATGATATATCACATATATCTACACAGCAAAGCAGAGTGTAAGGAGAAACAAAAAGGAAGGGTTTTACATATAATATGGAGATACTCCTGTGTCTGGAGAAGCAATGTTTAGGACTCCAGATTCAAATATGCCTGATTCATCTATGTCCCAGATGAGGACATATTTCATGAACAGGAAACAGCAAGTCTTGGGTTTTCTCAAATTGAGGCCTACGAGCTGGAGTTTCATTCTATATCTGGGTAAGATATATTCCTTAAGGGAAACAGAACCATGGAGTTGTAAACTGCTGGGGAGGCAGCTTTAGCCTCTGCCTAGGCCATGGAAGGGCCTGGGCTAAAGAAAACAACATTATCATCCAGCTGCTGAAAACGAAACTGAATTTGACTGCCGTTTTCATCACTGTATTGGATAACGTCACTAAGTAGCTGTCATATGACTGATGTGACTTATCTGCACCAAAGGAAGATAAGCGCCTTCTGTATCCCAAATATCTGATGCTTCCAAAAAGGATTACCATAAAAAATGGAACAAAGGGATCACAGTTTAGCAAAAGTCACAAAGATTCAACGACAAAACGAGAAAGCAATTCAAGAAGATAGAAAAACACGAAGTTGCAACCGCTTTTCAGAAAAAAAACAAACAAACTAAAACACATGCTTTTTCTTGCCGTACAAGAATCTAATTATAGAAATGTCTTTCATATTCACAATTTATGCTTGTGAAAATTTATTTTTTTATTTTTTATTTTTTTGTTCTTTGTGTCCCACTTAGGGTGGAAGGATGCATTATATGAGACTGGCCACTAAAAAGTCGACGCAACACAAAGACAACGCGAGACGTGGTAAATTCAACAATGTATTTATTCAAAACTCCCTGCAGGATCTGTCTTGATCCCAGCATTCCTTAGTGGGACTCTTTTAGTCCCACTAAGGAATGGTTACAAGCATTATAACCATAATCAAACATTACTGATGTTGTTATAACATGTTGTTGTCCAACTGCAGGAGAATTTTCACTTGTGAACTTCAAGTTCTCTGTAGCTGGCTGGTGACTTATTGCCTGTAGCCTTCTTGATGTCAACTGTCCTGGGTATGACGATAAACTACATCCGCGTCCTGGGTAAGACGATAATTTACGTTCAACAGCAAGGCCTCTGATCAGGAGGTTTTGAGGAGCGTGAAACAACCTCTTAATTGCTGGTGTTCCCAGGTCCACTCTGACCCGGGGTGGGAGCACCTGTTAGGAATATATTATTATCAACAATACATTTTTTGGAAAAAATATATTACCGGCAATAAAAATCTTTTCGGCATTAAATAACCCATTGAGGTTGATAAACCGTAAAATAAACCAAACCAAACCAAATCTTGATGTCAATTTTTTTATTAAAACATATTCTGGCTAACTTTAACTACTATATTTCGTGCAAACAAACATGCTATGGCTTTTGTTTACCTAGGCTTAGCGTGCAGAAGCCCAGGGTCTCAAAATCTAGCGGACCTCCAGCCAAGGTGTATATCATATTTTTTGCACTGTCATAAGTCTTTCTTACATGCTGCCGTAAAGCATTGTAGACTCTAAATAACCCTTTTTTTTTAGTCATTTTAAACACACGTCATCATCCTCGGCTTTTTACAGAATAACACCCTTCCATTTTCAATTTTCATGATGAGAATGGGAGATTTGGAGGGGGCCTCACAAAAGTGGAATAGCCTAGGGCCTTTCTTCATCTAAAACCGGCCCTGTATGTATTGTCTTCCTTTACTCGGTATTTACCCAAGTTCTTCCCACAAAGTTTTTAACGTGGGGATTTCTGGGCCCGTAGACTCGGGCAAAAATTCACCGTAGACTCGGGCAAAAATTCACCGTAGACCCCGTTTACACGGTGGGGCAGGTAGCTGCCTACCTCCCCAGACGATACTCTGCCTTTTTTGATAGAGCAGCTTCCTTATCAAAGCTAAAGGTAATTGTGCAAAAAGAACAACACCAGAGAAAATTAATGGAAAATGTACATTGTAGAATAAACAATAAACGTTTAAACGAAAAAAATAATTTTTGGAATGCAGAGATTATGAAAATAAAAATAATAAAATTTGCAATATATTCCCGGAATCCTGACTTTTTATTCGTTTTTACTTTTCTACAGTAAAAAAAGTCAGAATCCCATGTGCTTATTTTATTTTTAGAAACAAAGAACTGTACCTAAAACTCGGAACAACATAATTTTCTAAACTCCAAATCTTGCTGTACTAACATATAAAAACTGAATATTGTTTTGATCCGTTTCACTTAAATTTTATTTGAAACATCAGTTCTTTAACTGAAACAATAAGCTACGGATTAATATTATGTGGAGACTACTATTCGGATGACACCGTCCTTAAAAACGATGGCATAAAATCACTTTCCCGCCATTTACGAAAATTTGAGGGAATTTTTACTTACATCCTTTTCATTTTACTTCTCATTTCTTTGGATTTCATCGTTGCGGCTTTCCATTCAACCATTGGTAATCAATTTTTATCTTTAATTTAAATCTATTTTAAATGCGAATGATTTATCAATACGCTTTTTTAAAAATTCTGTTTTAGTTTTAGTTTCTCTCTTAGTGACGTTGTGGTAAAAAAAGGTATGATTTTGTTTAGTTATCATTTTTTTCTCTTAAAAGTTTATTTCTCTTTTTTTACAGAATCAAGTGTCATGTTTCTTGCAAAATGTAAGAATCTTTAAAAATCACGCTAGTAAAGTACGCTCATTTAATTAACTGTTTTAACACAACAGTGATATTTTAAAAAATTCTGTCTTTTTTTTTTTAAGTCTTCGTGAAAAAGAAAACAAGATAACGCGATGGGGAATATAAAAAAAGGATCAAAATAAAAAAATATTAAATGAATAAAAATTCGGTCTACTGAAATTTATTTACATTTTTTTAAACTTTGGCTCACCTAAATTAAAAAAATAGAAAATTAATTTAAAATGTATCAATGACAATGCTTTACCAAGAAATCTGGAATAACTTTACTTTTTAATTTTAATTCACATATATTTCTCTCTTTAATTATTAAAGAGAAAGACTTAAAAAAATGTTTATTTCTGGTCGAAGTGCGGTAAATTTGCAGATAAAACCCCAGTAACCAATTTAAAAAAATGCATTATTTTTGGTGGTCTTTTCTTTTTTTTTTTTTTTTATTTAAAAAAAAAGAAAGAAAAAAAAGCTGATCATTATAAAAAATAACAATAAAAATTGAGGAATCTCTACCGTTTATGAGATATTGCCAATCTTAGTTGAGTCCTGAGTACAACCTGCCGCCTTAGTCAGGAAGGAATCTGTGAAGGCGCTTCCTTACGGTGAGGGAACAGAAATCGAGCAACATTGCTTCAGGTAAACAGTGGAGGCCAAAGCTGTACCCCACCCGGGACCCAAATAAGATTGGCAATATCTCTTAAACGGTAGAGTTTCCTCAATTTTTATTGCTATTTTTTGTAATAATCAGCCTTTTTTTACACCAGGAATAATATTTTTATTTTTTTAAATGGTCACTGGAGCATTTATCTGCAAATTTACTCCAAGTCAAGTGCTTGTCATTCTCTAGGCACTTTGACCTGAAATATTTTTTTTTTCAAAATATTTTTTTATATTACTATAAGATTATATTACTCCAGAACTTAGAATATGAACGAATAAAGTTAAAGTAAAATTTATTATTCAGTTTGCTAGTCATTGTAAATTCCCTCCTACGAAAGTCAAAGCAAAATACACTGTTCATACAATGCAATTTCTTTCTTGCTTGATACAGTGAGTCCCGGCCGCAAATATTTAGAATCCATGAATAATTATAACCCCCCTCCAAGCGCTTATAATTACATATTTTGATTGTTAAAACCCCATATACCTTAAACTTTCATCCTAAATGCTTTTAGAAACATTTCAGACCGTTTTAAAAACATTTTTGAAAAAAAAGTATTGGTGACCATACACACTTTGACGTAAATTTTCTTTTATACGTACAATAACTACTTACGCATAGATCGATACAACCATTGAAAATACTGTATAAAATGTGTAACAAGACAAAATATAACGTTTAAAACATTTTCTAAAAACAGAACTGATGATGCCCCCAGACTTAGCATAAGCCAGTTTTTACGACCCCAGCCCCTAACAAAGAACAAAGCCCAAGTACTATGCATGATTTTGCGTTTGTTTTTTTTTACAATGAAAATGTACAATACTGCTGTGGGGACTAAAAACCAGGGACACCGAAAAGGAGTAACTTGCCCCTGTGCTTCTTTTCGCGTACACAGCTAGCCAGGGGCAGACCTTTTTTCTTGACCCTCTTAGAGGAGATAATGACATTTCCACGAGTCGGTGAGTCCATGAACTTTGTTGTTTGTCTTACTCAATGTATGTAGTCTTAAATGTTTGTCAACATAAAAATAAATGTGTTAAATGTATTTGGGCTCAGCTCTCTTTATTTTGTATTCTATTCATGTTCAGTTTGATGGATTCGCTAATACGATGTACGTAGATGGTAAACCCCATTAAAACTAACAAGTGGTGACCCCAACTAAGAAAATGAACACTCACATTAGTATTAACTTTTGTAGGATGTCAATAGCATTTTTTCATTGATAGAATAAGAAGGGAACTAGGCTTTTGTTGCAAGCATTTCTTGACAGGAAAATTTCGTTTCCATTATGGTCGCCTGCCTTTTCCCCCCAGTCATACTTGGCGCCTGACAGGGAATTGGCTGATTGAAACAGCTGCGTCATGCTCTGTCCCTGTCCTCTCTCTCCCTCCCTATGATACTACTGTTCTCTCTCTATCTCTCTCCTGCTACTATATCGAAGCCGGCAAACACGTGTGTTATAAATAAAATAAAATAAATTTTTAAATGGCGGCGCCAGCTTTCAACCTAAACGCTTCGTTGGTACGCGACGACCCTGCTTTGTTTTTTGCGCGACTTGATTTATTTTTCAAGCAAAAAGCAATAACTGACCAGGCGGAGAAGTTTTGCTACGTGGCGGCCATCTTACCTCAATTACCGAGGTAAGAGAAATAATAATCTCTCCACCTACGGAGAAGCCTTACGAGGTGCTAAGAGAGAGAGTAACAACTTCTGTGACAGCTTCCACGCACAGGCGTATTTCACAGTTGTTGGAACAAGAAACTCTAGGGGATAGCAAGCCGTCACAATTTTTAAAACGGCTACAGAAATTGGCGGAGGGAGCGATGGATAAAAGCATCGTTAAACACATTTTCCTCCAAAGAATACCAACCCAATTTAAGGTAGCTATCGCCGCACAGGACGAGTCCATGCCTGTCGAACAGCTGGCTGTCATAGCAGACCATATAGCAGACATATTGTCCACCCAGTCGTCTACTATATCCAGCGTGCAGACGTCAGATAGGGATGACCTGCTCGCGAAACTAATGGAGGGACAGAAGCGGTTGGAAGCCCGCATGAATAAGATGGCGGAAGACATCGCCAGACTTACGCTTAAGCAGAAGCAGGGACAACGGAGCAGGGATACCCGCAGCCAGTCTAGGGAACGAGGGCAGGAGAAGGCGATTTGTTGGAAGCACAAGAGGTTTGGCGAGAATGCAACTTCTTGTGTTCCACCCTGCAACTATAAGCGGCAGGGAAAAGCCTAGACCGACAGAAGAAAGCGGCATCAACTGCATCCCGCTCTGGCCGCCTACTTTATGTAGTAGATAGATATACGGGCATGTCTTTTTTAGTAGATAGTGGGGCACAAGTGTCCCTCATTCCTGCAACATCAGCTGACAAAAAATCTCCTCCCTGTAAATTTACACTCTGAGCCGTAAACGGTTTAATACACACATATGGGGAGAGGTGTATGGACCTCAACTTGGGTTTACGCAGGTCGTTTACTCACGTTTTTTTATAGTTGCTGATGTAAACAGTGCTATACTAGGTACTGACTTTCTGCAAGCGTTTGGCCTTGTTGTAGATATGACAGGCCAGTGTCTAAGGGATCCAGACACACAACTTGCAACATGTAGTGTGGTGAAGGCTGGTACATCGTTATGCCCACAGGTGGCACATGCAAACCAGGATGATGCTTTCCTGAGACTATTGAAGGCATATCCTTCAATATCTGTCCCCTCCTTTCATAAGGAAGTTTTGCCACATTCCATAACACACTACATAGAGACAAAAGGCCCACCCATCCATAGTAAAGCTAGGCGCTTAGCACCAGATAAGACAAAAGCTGCAAAAGCAGAATTTCAGCAGATGATGAGGCTTGGCATAGTTCGCCCTTCAAAGAGCGAATGGGCTTCGCCTCTTCATCTAGTTAGTAAAGGCCCTAACACATGGTGTGCATGCGGCGACTATAGAGCTCTGAATGCTGCTACCAAACCGGATAGATATCCTGTCCCACATATCCAAGATATAACGGCAGTGGCCCAGAATAATAAGGTTTTCACAAAATTAGACCTAATTCGGGCATACCACCAAATACCTGTGGAGCCTGATCACATTCTCAAAACGGCCATTACTACGCTGTTTGGAATGTTTGAATTTTTACGTGTTTCGTTTGGGTTGCGGAATGCAGCACAGACATTCCAAAGGTTTATAGACCAGGTTTTGCGCGACTTGCCGTTTGTCTGTGCATATATCGACGATGTCCTTGTTGCTAGCAGAAATATGCAGGAACACATAGACCATGTGCGTCAAGTGTTCGAACGCCTGAAACAATATGGGGTAGTTTTAAACCCATCGAAGTGTACCTTCGACAATCTGAAGTTATATTTTTGGGACACCACATTTCAGAGAGGGGAATTTCCCCATCGCCGGAGACAGAATTTGAGAATTTCCCTATTCCTGCTACAATGAGACAGTTACGTCAATTTTTGGGGGCTAGTAAATTTTTACCGTAGGTTTCTCCCTCACTGTGCCCAAGTACTTTTGTCATTGACACGTATGTTGACAAATGTGAAGAACTGCAACATTGCATTGTCGGAGGATGCAGTAACGGCATTCAACAAGGTGAAGGCAATGCTGGAAGACACCGCCAAGTTCATCTCACATTCGACCCGATAGTGAACTTTGCCTGGCGGTGGACGCATCGGCAACTGGAATTGGAGCTGTCCTGCAGCAGAAATGCAACAACGACTGGCGACCCATTTCGTTCTTCTCCAGAAAATTGACAGACGCAGAAACACGCTATAGCACATTCGCAAGGGAATTGTTAGCCTCATTCTCTGCAGTGCGACATTTTCGTCAATTCCTGGAAGGGCTGCAGTTTTATATTCTAACAGATCACAAGCCTCTATTAGGCGCCTTGCAGTCTTCCTCGGACAAATACTCTCCCCGAGTGATTCGACAGATGGACTACATACTCCAGTTCACTTCGGATGTCAGGCATGTCAAGGGAACGGACAACATCCCAGCAGATACCTTGTCATGTGGAATAAATTCTTTCACGTTGGTACCTTCCATCGATGCCAACACATTAGCAGGAGAACAAGAAAAAGATGAGCACCTGCAAAATCTTCTGCAGAATGATGCAACATCATTGCAGTTGGTGAAAATTACTCACCCTACCAGTCACAAGAAAATGGTATGTGACATCAGCACAGACAAACTGCGCCCATATGTCCCAGCATCCTTACGGAAAGACATATTCGGTGCAGTACACGGATTATCACACCCGGGTGCAAATGCATCTATTCGCTTGATGACCGACCGGTACGTCTGGCCAAGGATGAAAGCAGATGTGAGAAAGTGGATGAAGATGTGTGTGAAGTGCCAAAAGGCCAAGGTTGGCCGACATACACGTGCACCTCCAGGCACATTTCCAGTGCCTGATGAAAGATTTAAGCACATCACATTGACATCACCGGTCCATTTCCCACATGTGAGGGTCAATGCTATCTGTTGACCTGTATTGACAGATTTTCGCGGTGGTTCGAAGCACTGCCGATGCCAGATATGACGGCATACACCACAGCCAGGACATTCCTTGCCGGATGGGTAGCGAGATACGGTGTCCCAGAGAATGTGACAACAGATAGAGGCCGACAGTTCGAGTCCGAACTCTTCCATAAACTATCAGCACTCTTGGGCACCAGGAACATCCACTCTACTGCATACCACCCACAAGCAAACGGTGCAGTCGAGCGATTTCATCGCAGCCTAAAAGCCTCTTTACGTGCGGTGCTTACCAGCAATGCAAAGTGGTTAGAACATCTTCCGCTAATACTGTTGGGGCTGCACACCGTAGTAAAGAGGGATATGGATTGCTCAGCAGCAGAAGTGCTGTATGGTACCACATTGCGCCTGCCAGCACAATACCTTTTCGACGCACCAGAGAAAGTGTGGGATGTTGCATCATTTGTGGATAGGCTGACCAAAAATATGGCCAAGATGGCATATTCTCCTTCGGGAGAAAACAAGGGCATTAAAACATATGTACCCAAGGCCCTAGAGACATGCAGACCTGTATTTGTCCGGGATACAGCCAGGTCGCATTCCCTGCAACCACCGTATCGCGGCCCCTTTAAAGTTGCAAAGAAGTGCAACAAGTTCTTCAGCGTTCTTATAAAGGACGAAGAACAAAACATCTCCATCGACAGGCTAAAACCTGCAACGCTGGAGGACGCTTACCTAGAGGTAGCACCCTCACACTTGATGCCAGTGGAAATGACACTGGAAAAACGCCCTCAAGAAAAAAAAAAACACGTTCGAGCAGACAGGTACGAGGGCCTGCTCATTTAAGGGACTGAAAGGACACATGGCACAGTGGATAAAGGCGTTGGTTAGATCCAGTGACAGACCCGAAGAGTGTGAGTTCAATACCCGGTTCAGGCAGTGGAGAACTTTCAGAGGGAAAATTAGCAGGAGATAACTGATAACTGACATCCATCAAACATGGCTCGTGGAACTAGAACAGTCTACCCCAGTGATCGAAATAAAGGGTTCGGTTCGAAATTCCAACCACCTGAAGAAGGCCGGAGCGTACAACAGCCGAAACGTTGTGACAAATATGGCGACAAAGATGAGGACAATAGTCCGACTAATGTAAATACTGTACATAATACCTCATCTCAGAAATATAGACAGACTCTGTTGATAAGCTTTTCTTTTCTTTTTTTCCTTTTTCTCCAAGTTTAGACATTATCATCAGTCCAGGGTAGACTGTACGAAGGAGAATGCATTCTTCTTTTTGTGTTGTCCTTTCAGGATATAGGCTATCATGGCTCACCACCATTTCTTATCCTTTTATTGTGATGTTTAATAAATTCTGTTTGATTTTATTTTTTTTTATCTCTCCTAAATCTTGTTCAGCCATTCATTTAATTAAGCTCACAAAGTATATTATGCGTTGTTTTATTCCTGTCCTGTGAGTATCAAATTTTCCAAGCCCTCTTTCCTCATTATGTGCCCTACAGAATTCAGCCATCTCTTCTTGATAAGAATTCATTATTCATTATGCCTCTTAATACCTTGTGGAACATATGGCCGCAACAACACCGCTCCAATGGATGCGGTTCCAGGCGATCCTCTTCAGCTCGGCCCATGTTGTGCTGGCTGCCTTCCTGGGGGATTTCACCAGCACACATCATACGTTCCACTTTGGTGGACTCTTCCTTTGGCCATGTTGCTTGAAGATATCGTTGCGGTTTCTGTAACAGGCTAGTTTTTAAGTGAGTAGGTTGTTAGCCTATTGCGCACCCCCTCCCCCCAACCTGGAGGAACAGTGTGTGTCTTTCATCTGGCTCCTATCCCACAGACCTGTTGAGCTTGGTTGTACCAGCTAAGGGCCGAAGCCCCTGCCCACATATCTCTGAGGGTCGTTGAAGCACGCAAGCTGTCCTACCACGTCAAGGTGACACTCCATCAGGACGGGATGTTAAGTATAAGTGTCCTTTTTGTTTCCATTTTCTCTAAAACTTCGTCGTTGCTCACATGTTCGGTCCATGGTATCCTCACCATGCTTCTGTAGAACCACATTTCTCTTGCTTCAAGTCTCTTCTTCATGTTCCATCCATGGTATTCTCTCTTCCCGATGTTAAGTATAAGTGTCCTTTTTGTTTCCATTTTCTCTAAAACTTCGTCGTTGCTCACATGTTCGGTCCATGGTATTCTCAGCATGCTTCTGTAGAACCACATTTCTGTTGCTTCAAGTCTCTTCTTCATGTTCCATCCATGGTATTCTCTCTTCCCGATGTTAAGTATAAGTGTCCTTTTTGTTTCCATTTTCTCTAAAACTTCGTCGTTGCTCACATGTTCGGTCCATGGTATTCTCAGCATGCTTCTGTAGAACCACATTTCTGTTGCTTTAAGTCTCTTCTTCATCTTTGAGGAGATTGTCTAGCATTCATTGCCATAGAGGAGGACGGATATTGCGTAACAGTTCAGTACTCATTTTCTATCTGTTAACAAAGTTTTTCTGTTTCTTAGTAAGCTTTTAGAATGCATCTTTGGCTATGAAAATGTGCCTTTTGTATTTCAGTGTCGCACGTTCCATCCTAAAACACTTCCCAGATATTTGATTGAATTTTTGTATTTTGATTTCAGTATCTCTGATTTGTGATTTGCATTTTACTAACAACCATGCATTCTGTCTTCTTGCAGTAGGATGGTCAATCCTTTCTTCTCGTGTTTCTTTACTACCTTCTGTTGGAGTTTTTGGAGTTTTCTTAGCGTTTCTACTATCAACACTGTGTCATCTGCATATCTTATGTTTATAAGATTTGTGGCAGCCAGTGTATTGTCGGAAAATAGTAACGAACTTACCTTCATGACTACTGGTAGAGGGGGAAGGATGAGAAGAAAATAAAATAAAAAATGCAACTGCATTCCTTGTGATTGTTTTTATTTTACTGATCATGCAAATTTGGAGCATCGTGTGACTTATGAGGGTCACATGACACATTTTGCTATCTTTTTAAAAGCAGCTTTTTTTGCTGCATTTGGTTTTTTTTTTGTTTTGTTTTGTTTTGTTTTTGTTGGTTTTTTTTTTAGTCACTACTTCTATCTATACAATGGTTTTTCTAACTAGGAAAATTTATCAGACCTTAGATGAGAAATCCTACCCTAGGTCGCAACTGGCAATCTGTTGCAATTTTCTAATCACTTGGACCTTTAAGATAGTGTATTCTTTTTTTCTATCTGTCGATTGCTGTGGTTGGACTGAAGTAATGGGCTGTTACTTCTTGGGTTCGTTACCCCCCTTTATCTGCTATGGTCTTATTCCTTTACCCTCTCTTAGCATTCCCCACTGAGGGAATTTGCTAAAGTACACTGGTAGAACTTCTGATTCTCAGAATCATCTCATTGTATAGGTTGAATGTCCGAACAAAAAGACACATCCTTGTCTTACATCCTTTTCTTTTTTTGTATAGCTGCTGAACGCATTTTATATCCGCGTACAGGTGTTTTGCTGCCAGTATAGGTTCAACAGATTTTTGTGGCATACTTTATTGAACGCCTTTGCGTAATCTATAAAACATAGGTACAGTTCCTACTGAATTTGTATTCCTCTTTCTGATAACACTTTATTGTCTATATAGTTCAAAAGCTAAGCACTGTAGTAAGAAACGGAATATTTTGTTAGAAAAGGAAGAAAAGTGGCACAGCAACACCTCTATGGGTTATTGTAAAGTAACTGGGCATGGTTAAATGTAATTAGCAAAAATGCCCAACAAAACAGATTTGAAAAAAATTTGCAATAAACAATAATTTATATTTCTGTGTCTGCTATCAACACTAATTCATCTTAGGTTTGTAAGATTTGTGGCAACCAATAATGTATCCTGGTAGAACTTCTGATTCTCTCGGAATCGTTTCACTGTATCAGTTGAATGTCTGGTGAGAAAACACATCCTTGTCTTACGCCCTTTTTTTTTAATTTTTAATTTTTTTTTATAACTGCTGAACTCATTTTATGTCCGTGTACACTATCTTGGGTATGACATAAATAACAATAATAAATACATGGAGCTCTCTGTGGATCAGTTTTAATAATCAATATTACTAAGATCCACTCCTATATTTCAAAGACCTATTATATTAAGAACTTTAACTAAAACTTTGTAATTGCAGGTTATATCTATTGTAAATACGTTTATTTATCTAATTTACTGTCTTTGGCTTATTTATGTTTAGAATTTAGTAAAATTTAAGCTAAATGCGTGACCTCTCTGAGTTTGAAAATGGGCAAACTGTTGGAGCTCGCATGGCAGGGGCCTCGATCACTAAGGTTGCTGAACTGTTTGGTTTTTCAAGAGCTACCATATCAAGAACTATGACGCAATTCAGGAAACAGGGTAAAACCTCTAGCAAGCATAGCAATTCGGGCCAGACTTGCAAACTTATTGACAGGAACCAACGTGCATTGAAATGCAATGTGGCGAAAAATCATCGGGCTACTGTGACCAAAGTGACTGCTGAGTTGAATAATCATCCGAATAGTCCAGTTTCTACTAAAACTGTTCGTTGTGAGCTCCATAAGGCTGGATATCATGGAAGAGTCGCCGTAAGGAAATCTTCTCTCCACTCGCAACATTCAGAAGCGGTTGAAGTGGTGCAGAGATCACAATGCCATATTCCCAGACAAGTCCAGTTTTTCTCTTTTCTCAACTTCAGGGCAAGTTTATGTGTGGAGGCAGCCCAAAGAAGCTTACAACTTTGACTGCCTTCTTCCAACAGTGAAGCATGGTGGTGGATCAGTGATAGTTTGGGCCGCTATATGATGGAAATATCTCGGTCCAATAGTTGCACTGTGTGGTAGAATCAACAGCAAACCTGAACATTTTGGGTGATCATGTTCATCCAATGACCCAGACTTGATCCCCTGATGGTGACTGCATCTTCCAAGACGATAATGCTCCAATACATACCACTTGAGTGGTTAAGAATTGGTATGAAGAGCATGAAAGTGAGCTAGAACATATGGAGTGGCCTCCCCAATCTCCAGATATCAATTTTGAACATTTGTGGTGCATTTTGGAGCAACAAGTTAGGAGCCGCTATCCTCCACCGTCGTGTCTTAAAGAGCTAGAGCAGGTGTTAATGGAAGAATGGCTGAAAATTCCTCTGGATGAAGTCAGGAAGCTGTATGATTCCATTCCTAGACGTATTAAAGCTGTATGTGAGGCTAAAGGAGGACCAACTCCATATTAAATAAATTTTCTTTGAATTTAACGAGTGTTTCAATTATTTTGTCCAACCCCTATATATATATATATATATATATATATATATATATATAAGATTAATTATTTATTATAAAAAATTTAAAACTTGTAACCTTATAGTTAAAAATAATAATTCACCTCCTAGAACAAAATTAAATAGAGCAAACATTATTTACGAATTCAAATGTCCATTAAGGAATTGTATTCCTCAAGAATCAACTTTCGTAAATAATTATATAGGCCACACTAAAATTGTTTAGCACACAGATTAACTCTACACCTTTCTGACAAGAGCTCAATTAGATCTCATTTAAATATTCATGGAGACCTGCAAGACACTATTCGGAATATACTTGTCGACAACACTAATATAATAGCATCATCCACTTGCAAAAAAAGGCTAAAAATAATGGAAGCCTTACTAATAAAAATAAACAAACCAACACTTAATAATATTAACTTTGAACATGGACATAATATCTTGACCGTGTTTTGAAACAAAAAAGTGAATTATTTTATAAAACATACATATAACAAACTATTTCTAATTCTAACAGTTGAAATATAATCCTTGATAATGGCTAAATGTATAGCCGAAAGCGCTCGGAAAAAAAGAACATTCGGACAGTTTTTATATTATTTATCCTCTGAAAAGAAAAACTTTATTAGATCGCACGAGAAATTATGTAAAAAACTAAATAAAAGCACCTTGTCAGTCGTTTTTAATGAAATGTGCTTAAAAGAAGGATTGGTGCCTAAATACACAAAAATATATATATATATATATATATATACACACACACACACACACATAAGATAAATATGTGGTTGTGTGTGTTTTCAGGTGCTTCTGAACTGACAGGATACAAGATCTACCTGGGGTAGGGTGAGTGAGTACAATCTTATTTTCACAGCAAACTTGTTTCTTTTTTTGTTGTTTTTTCTATTTGTGTGTCAGTGCATTTTCTCTAAATATAAGTTTTGTGTTTCCAAACTTTAAATCAGGGACGTCCAACTTAATATTTCCATGCAGCCCACTGTATCCTAAAATCTTTAGGTATATTTTCATTTACTTTAGTACAGTAAACTACATCCGCGTCCAAGGTAAGACGATAAACTATGTCCAACAGCAAGGCCTCTGATCGGGAGGTTTTGAGGAGCGTGGAACCACCTCTTAATTGCTGGTGTTCACAGGTCCACCCTGACCCGGGGTTGTAGCACCTGTTAGGGTCCCAGCTATGGGCAAATAGTTAACCCTAAAACTGAGGTAAAAAGCATTGTAAAAGTATAAAAATAGGTTTTAATACTAGAAATACTTTGTAAAAAATCATTACCAGAAATAAATTTTTGAAGAAAAAAAAATATTACCAGCTATACATTTTTTAAAATAATATTACCAGCTATACACTTTTTAAAATAATATTACCAGCTATACATTTTTTTAAAAATATTACCAGCTATACATTTTTTAAAAAATAATATTACCAGCTATACATTTTTAAAAAAATAATATTACCAGCTATACATTTTTTAAAAAATAATATTACCAGCTATACATTTTTTTAAAATAATATTACCAGCTATACATTTTTTTAAAAATAATATTACCAGCTATACATTTTTTTAAAAATAATATTACCAGCTATACATTTTTTAAAAAATAATATTACCAGCTATACATTTTTTAAAAAATAATATTACCAGCTATACATTTTTAAAAAAATAATATTACCAGCTATACATTTTTAAAAAAATAATATTACCAGCTATACATTTTTTAAAAAATAATATTACCAGCTATACATTTTTTAAAAAATGATATTACCAGCTATACATTTTTTTAAAAATGATATTACCAGCTATACATTTTTTAAAAATGATATTACCAGCTATACATTTTTCAGGAAAAAATATTACCAGAAATAAATTTTTAGCAAAACAAAATATTACCAGGAAAAAAAAGTTGTTGGCATTAAACTCATTGAGGTTGGTATGCTGTAAAACACACCAAACCAAACCATGTCTGTGTACAGGCGGTTTGCTGCCAGTATAGGTTCAACAGATCTTTGTGGCATACTTTATCAAACACCTTTGCGTAATCTATAAAGCATAGGTACAGGTCCTACCTCATTTGTGTTTTATCTTTCTGATAACGCTTTATGGTCTACATAGTCCAAAAGCTAAGCAATGTAATAAGAAATGGAATATTTTGTTAGAAGAGGAATTTGAAATTTGGGCTCATCCTTTTGTTGATAACCATACATTCCGTCTTGCAGTTGATGTTTCGTTCTTCTCACTTTCCTTCACTACCATTTGTAGGAGTTTTTTTTTGTAGTTTTCTTTCTGTGTCTGCTATCAACACTGTGTCATCTGCATATCTATGGAAAAACAAGTCAAATTACCTGTGTGGTTAGACATGAGAGGTGGAGTGTTTGCCATGCTGGTTTTCCGAAGCGAGGCGGCTCTGAGCTCTGGTGTTTTGTAATGGAAAATTGGGTCAGCTCAATAAAAGACTCTGAGTTGTATTTGGTGCTATAAACACCAGGAGTTGCATCCTCTTCCACAATGGGCTATTGAGAGAAGACCTACTACTTAGAGTAGGTGCTGCTGCCTATTTGTATATGAATGATACTGGGCAGGTATTAGTCAATAGTCGGCATGGGTCTGGAACTAGGAGAGCTATATAACACCAGTATTTTTCTCAGTCGAGAGAAGCACTCTCAACATGCAGGCGTGTGAAAACCAGACAAGACGAACACATTTTTGTAATTTTTTTGCTTGAAGGGGTTGTATGCGCAGGTCTGCCACCTTGTTAGTTAAGGCCAGCTTTCTTCCATTCTCTACTTTTCCTTTGTGAGAGGGACTTATGAGAACAGTCGTTCCACAAGCTCTCTTCTTCTCATATAGTTAACTGATCCCTGTTTGGATTTGGGTCACAAGATAGGCAGTGTTTCTTAACACGTACTTCTTCTCACATAGGTCGCAAGATAGGCAGTGTTTCTTAACACGTACTTCTTCTCACATAGGTCGCAAGATAGGCAGTGTTTCTTAACACGTACTTCTTCTCACATAGTTAACTGATCCCTGTTTGGATTTGGGTCATGAGATAGGCAGTGTTTTGCAACACATACTGTACCAGATTGGCTTCTAGCTACCTTTAGAATCGGAAAGGAATTTTTGACATTATGAATCCTGGTAGGACTTCTAGTTCTCTCAGGATCATTTTGCTGTATAGATTGAACAAGTCCTGTGAGAAGACACATCCTTGCCTTCCACCCTTTTCTGTTTCTCCTGAACTCATTTTCAATCTGTATGCAGGTGGTTTGCTGATAACATAAGTTCTTGATTATTCTCATAACCATATCCTAAATATGTCAAGGTTGCTAAGCAGTTCCAACAGATTTTTGTGGCAGGCTTTATCGAATGTCTTTACATGATCTATAAAGCATAGGTACATGTCCTGCTGTATTTGTACAACGTATTAATTCAAACTTGATCAAAGTGTGCTTGTGTGTACATTGAATTAATATCTCCAAAGAAACACAATACCCAAGGTTTAAAATGAATTTCTAAAAATGAAAAATCTTTCCTGAAGATTTTAACTTTTAATTTCAAGCTAATAAATTTGATATTTCCAATGCTTTGTTGTATTTCAAAATGAATTTAAATTGATTTTTTTTATTTTTTTATTTTTTTTATTTATTATATAGAATTAAGTGTGATGGTGAGGGATTACTGATGTTAAAAAAAAACAAAGAAAATTTATATTTTTACCAAGATTTTCTTTTAAAAAAAAAAAACCATTTCTAAAATAATTTCATTCATTTGTAAGTAAGTCTTGAAAGTTCCAGTAAACTCCACCAGTTTGATTTTTGCAAGAATTTCCAAATCAATGCGTTTTTCACTGCAAAAATAACCTATACTAATTTATGGTCACCTACTGGCACAAGAAGAACAATTTTAACCAAGATTTTGAAGTTTCTAGAAAAGGATTAAAATATAATTTATAATCAAAAAATCCTTTGCGCTTTCATTTTAATAATAACAAAAATTTTGAGGATAAAACTTTTGTTTTTAAGTTTGGGTTTTTTTTTTCACCATGTATGCTCATTTTTCAGTGAATCTTTAGTTATCTCCAAAAAAAGCGTTACCTCAAGTTAAAAATTCATTTAAAAAAAATTGAAAAATCTTTTTATTTTCAATTTTTAAAATTCAAGTTAATAGATTCAATTTAATATAACAAAATACTTTGCTATATTTCAAACCGTATTTAAATTAATTGGATTTTCTTTTTTAAATTGTTAAACTTGCTAAAAATTGTCCGTTTTAGCAAATTTGTCATCACCACATAATTCCTTTGGTTAATTTGCAATATAAGCACCAAAAACCCACAGTATTGAGGATGTACCATTCTGGTGTGAAATTGCCTGGTTATTTTGAAAATGACATTAAAACATTGCGCTTGATTACTGTTTAGAAGTTATGGACAATGTAAATTCGACTTCTTTCTTGTTGCATACACAGAATGTCCTGGCTTTGTTTACATACGTTTGCCTTGAGTAGTCATGCAGCGTGGAAGCTTCATTTGTCTTGATTACTGTGCATTGTGTAAAGTTTGAAATGAATGTGCAAAAAACATAAAATCTGACTATTAAAATAAAAATTATATGCCTGAAAAGTAAAAAAAAAAAAGGATTTTTTTTTTCTTCTTTTCAATGATGTTTTTTTTTTTTTTAATTTTTTGTCATGAAAGTTTCTTAAATTTAAAGCTTCATGAATTACATTTTAGGGTGAGATTCTGTTTCATTAGCTATAAGAAGATTTATTAAGGACAATAAAGAAAAAATATTAATTTTAAAAAATAAGAGCATTTTAAAATAACATCTGCAAAAATTGTGCAGTAAACAAGACCAGTAAGATATGAAAAGCTATAAAAAGACCGTTAACTAAGTAAGCTTCCCACATATTATTACTAGAGGAAAACGTATGTAAACAATGCCATTAATGGTACATTCTCAATACTGGGGGCTTTTGGTGCTTATACTGCAAATTAACCATTCCTTTTTCTAATAATCTTTAAAATAACTTAATAAAAACAATGTTTAAGATGTTGATAAGAAAAGACCAAAAGATTTATCTCTATCTATAAAAGGCAGGATGTGTGTGTGTGTGTGTGTGTAACGAATGCACGGCTGCAATTTTCGATGGATTTGCACCTAAATTTACATGCTTATGCTCCAAGTTAGCGGAAAGGCCAAGACCAACTTTGCATTTCCCAACTCCCATCGATAGTGGAAATAATCAGCAGTTTTCATGTAGTTTGCAGCCATTTTCTACTGGCCAGAGTGAGAGCCTATAGCTGGCTGCCACGAATAGGCAGGAAGATTCTATTGGCCAGCGTGAGAGCCAACAGCTGACTGACACGAATGTTAACTAGCATGCTATCATGCAAAAAAAATCGATAGCTGCATTCGTCACGAGTGTGAAAAATTTAAATCTGCATGGCGCTTTACTCCAATTGGCTCATTCGCTTGCTTAAAGTCAACGTTGATTCTGATTCCGCAGAACTGGGTTGGGTGTGAAAAAGTATTCGTTGTTAACATTCTTTTTTCATTCGGTTTTTCCAGTTACGAGTCCTTTTTTAAAGCTGATCGTTTTGTGTTCATTTTGTTTAGTTCTTTTTTCATAACAGATTTAATGTTTAGTATAGAGTTTAGAAAAAATTTGCAGTGTGAGATAGGCAAGAAATAAGGCATGTAGCAACATCAGCACGGCAAAGGGCACTCCTTTAAAGGCAAGGAAGGGCAAAAATATTTTAAGTCATGTGATAGCGATTGCTGTATGAGTCGTACGATTTTTGAATCAAGCCCGGGCAACGCCGGGCCATGCTGCTAGTTATTATTAAATCATATCTTTTAATTAGTTCCCTCTGCAGATTCAAAAATAAGACATGTTTTTTTAAAACTTTATTTAAGGAAGATTAGCCGATTTAAAGCTTAATTAATCTGATTAGAAACAAAAATATTATTCGCTTTTAGTTTGAAATAGTACAGAAAATAATTTTTATGGAAGTTAAAAGAATTTTTCACCTGGGAGGGAATGGACGAAGAGAAAGCGTCCTTTCCGTTACCCCGAGAGATTAACAAATGCACATAAAATGTCAGAAATAATGAAGAATAAACTTACGTGAGTGGAGCAGTGATGTCGACCAGGGAGTCCTATGGCACAAACGCCTCATTCTCCTCCTCTTTTTAGTAGCCTTCCATTTGGATTGGCGGAAGAAGTGAGGGCAGAGGTATATTATAAAAATCATTTTGCCTCGTGTTTGAGAGCTTTTTTGGCCGAAGTGAAACAAGTTGTTATTATTGTTCCTGTCTGTTGTTACTGTGGTTATCTGACCCTAGGGTAGAGGGTCACAAGGGAAGGACGTTTTCTTTTGCAACCTGGTTGTTCACCAACTATCTCCACTAGTCGTCCTGGGTGCGACGTTAGACTGCATCCAACAGCAAGGCCTCTGATTCAGGAGGTTTTGATGAATCGTGGAACCACCTCTTAATTGGTGGTGTTCCCAGGTCCACCCTGACCCGGAGTGGTAACACCTGTTGGGGTCCCAGCTATGGGCAAATAGTGAACTTCCAGGTCTTTTTCTTGAAAGAGACAGGATTTTACACAAAAATATAATATCTCATCCCAACTCTAACGACTCCACCAAGGTACCGTTCGAATGTAGTAACTCTGATATAGCAACTCGAATACAACAACTATGTCACAACTACCTCGATGAGCACAACAACTTGACATGTAAAATAACCTTGTTGCTCATAACAATCTTGATGTGTACAACAGCCTAAAGGTGCATAACAACTCAGGAATGCAACAACTTTAGAAAGCAAACCATATCAAAAAAAAAAAAAAAAAGAAAAAAAAACTTTTTCAGCATTAAATGACTCAGCGAAGGTCGATATGCTCGTTAAACAAACAAACTATCTATATCCACACTAGTCTTTTCAGTCAAATTCATTTTCGACAAAAACTACTGTTGTTTAAAACCAAATTTAAATTTGTAGAAATCTTTGCCTTTCTCTTTAGCAGTAAATTCTATAAACTCATCCATATTGACAGATCTAGGAACACAAAATAATTCTTTGTATTCTAAAATAAAATATATTTTTTTGAAAGTTTATTTGAGGAAAATTAGCTGATTTAAATTTGAATTGGAACAATGTTTTTTTTTTTGTTTTTTTTTTTAATCAGTTTCACCCCATGCAAGGCAATAAAGCCACTAAGACACAAGTGGTTATTGGGTGTGGAGGAATTAGGAACAGAAACATTAATAATGAACGCAAAGAGAAAAGAGTAATCAGGAGGACAGTAGATAGCGATTGACATTGCATTTATTTTTTTGCAGATTAAAGTTGGCTGGAAAGCATGGAGCCGGAAGGGAGTTCCACAAGCAAGAAGTGTGAGAAAGGAAACTGTTAGCATAGAATTTATGGTTACATCGAGTCGGCTCAACTGTCGGTTGATAAGATCCCAATGCCATTCTAAAAAAAATATATATTTTTTTTTTTTTTTTACACAAAATCTTTAAGGAACACTTTTTCTTTCTTGATATGAATTGTGCATTTTTACTTGCAGGTTTTTGCATGATTCTGCAAACAGTCTTAATACAAGGATGGAACAGTGAAGACTGAGGAAACTAAACATTTAACACAGCCAAGAAAATTTTAGCCACTAAAGGAGAAGATGACTTAAAGAGCCTTTTTTTTTTTTTTTTTTTTTTTTTTTTAAGATTCTTCTCATGATGTTTTTTTTTAGTTGATGATCTCACTGCCATTGAAATTGCATCACAGGAACTTGTGACTGGTAGAACCATATCAAGTGATCTTCAGACAAGGCCAATGGGTTGCCATATACTATGATTCCAGTTTGGGCACCTCGAGGCGGTGTAATGGTTAGCAAGCTTGTCTCGCTAGAACAATTATGACTGAGTAGTGAGTTCGATCCTCACTGGCTACTCCATGCATTCGGCCTTGTGCCACATCTAAGCTACGCTTAGAAAATCACTATGATTCCAGTTTCTACATTGGCTCAGTCATTGACATTACATCTCCGACCAGTGTAATAACTCAAAACCAAGGGCAGAAACAGTTTTCAATGGTCCTTGGTGGGGATGACATTGCACAGGTCGAGTCACCTTTTGTCTTAAGATGGGACTTAGGTTTCATGCCAGTTTCAAGTGAAGGTAGAATCTGAAATGTTCCAGAAATATTGGTTATAGAAGCCCATAAAGAAATTCAGAATGCAAATCACCATTAGGAGAGGAAGTGCATTAGGGCCGTTCATATTACCCAGAAAGTCTTTTATCAGTTTCAATAAATGTAGCTTAACCGTTTCAATGTTTTTGTAGTTTTTTTGTTTAGATTTAAAAATTGAGTTTTACGGTTTTACCAGTATTTCTTTGAAAAATTGACCACCGATTCCATCCGCATAACAAGTGTTATATAGGAATAAAGTGTCACTGCCAACACTTTAGTTTGAACATAGATCGCCAGTGAGCAAACACAAACAATCGCATTATTGAATTAAGCAGACCATGTGACCATAAAGGAAACTTATGTAGGAAGTAGCTGACGACTAACGATCACATTTCTATTCTATGGTCTAAACTATATGGATCACTGTTTCTATTCTAACCTCTATTACTATACAAACCACTATTCTCTACTCTATTCATTATACTATTTCTCTATTCAGATCACTATATTGGTTACTTGTCAAGCTAGTATTATCGAGCATTTAGTTTCCTCAGTCTTCACTGTTCCATCCTTGTATTCAGACTGTTTGCAGAATCATGCAAAAACCTGCAAGTAAAAATGCACAATTCATATCGAGAAAGAAAGTGTTCCTTAAAGATTTTGTGTAAAAAAAAAAAAAAAAAAAAGTATTTTTTTTTTTTTTTTTAGAGTTTTTTTTTTAAATTTAAAAAAATTGTCCTCTGCCTATTTAAGAAGTTTTTCCTTCATTTAGCTTGTGGTCCTTAAAACCATAAAAGTTACAGAAGTTGGGCTAATTAAAATAGATGATACCTCACTACAACTGCCCTCAATCAACCCATTAAGCACCTTCCAACTCTGATTTCCATGTTCTTTTCATCGCACAGTGTTTTTAATTGCATCAAGAACCTTTTTTGTACATTGCAAGGAGTTTGCAGTCTTCTTTGGCTTGCCTCTTCCACAAATAATCTCTCAGGATGTTTCTTTGATTATCCAATCGTAGAAGATTTTGAAATATTCATCATAAGTATGTCTAAATTTAAGAACCTAGAGTAGTCCCCAGCGCTAAAAAAAACAGAGTCCCGCAATATCGGGAAAAGTATAAATAAAAAAATCTTTTCACAAAAGATCTTAAATTTTATAAATAAAAAAACAATTGAAAATTTACATAAAAATAAATAAACTGGAAATTTTAAAGTTACGTTCTTCTTTCAAATGACAACGTTTGCTATTGGATTGTTAATGTCGAAGGTCAGCCCAACTGGAGTGCAATGGCAGGGTCTCACTCTGGGGAGGATTTGGTGTGAATTTTAGTAAATATAAATTCTTTTTATTTTAGGGGTGAATTAACAGAAAAGATGCAATATTTTAACAAATATATATATTACTTGTTTAAGAATTCTAATTTGTTCTTTTTTTTTATTTCAGAAATGGCAGACAAAAGAGGAGCCCCTCCCAACAAACCAAAATTTCTGGCCAAAAAACCAAGGTACTGAATCATAGGTTAAAAAAAAAAAAAAAAATTTTCTTTTCTCTCAAGTTTTTGAACTTTGACGTGTATAAAAACACTTGCCTTGCAGTGAATGAATAGGCGTGTGTAAGATCTGAATAGAGCATCAATCAGTTTTACCCTGAAGATCCGTTTAGGTGAAACCTAGTAGGTTTGCCTCCTGGCTCCTTATTTTAGTTATATATATATATATATATATATATATATATATATATATATATATATATATAGGAAAATTTATTCTAGTTGGCATGTTTTGTCCTTTGGCAGATTTTATCAAGGCAAATGTGAAGATTTTATTTTACAACAATTATTTATGAATAAAAGTAAAAATGTTAGTTTTTCAGAATTTGTAAGTTTGAGATGCTCATTAAATATTCATTAGTTTAACTGAAAAGTCTCGGTAAATTATGGATGATGTTAAGTGATATAATGTAATGTTTAATAGACGAAAGTGAGTAAATGTTTTATTTTTATTTTTATGCAATTAATTAAATTTGCCTTGATAAAGTCGGCTAAGATAAGTTTTCCTTTTGTCTTTATTCGCATTGTTCTTTTACAGATATGTTGTAATTATATCTTAAGTTTATACACACACACATACACACATGTGTGCACGTGTCTGTCAAATTTTTATGATGTAAATAAATGTTTGCTAATACCAATTGGGATAAATAATTAATTTCCACCTTATCTTCTAGTGATATGAACATCTGCTGAACATACTTTATTATACTAATTGTTTTTGATGATTCTATGAGATATATATATATATATATTAGTGGTCAGTGTGTGTGTGTGTGTATGTATGTATATATATATATATAATATATATATATATATATAATATATAATATATATATATATATATATTATATATATTATATAATATATATATATTATATTATATAATATATATATTATATATATTATATAATATATATATATTATATTATATAATATATATATATTATATATATTATATAATATATATATATTATATTATATAATATATATATATTATATATATTATATAATATATATATATTATATTATATAATATATATATATTATATATATTATATAATATATATATATTATATTATATAATATATATATATTATATATATTATATAATATATATATATTATATTATATAATATATATATATTATATATATTATATAATATATATATATTATATATATTATATATATATATTATATATATTATATATATATATATTCCCAAGAGGATAGTATCCAGGTAGAACTCAGTATCCAGGACAGAGTAAGAATATAGTATAAAATGCTCAAACACTAATATTCCATGGTTATAATTTATTACATTGGAATCAGAATCGCATGATTCCAATGTAATAAATTATAACCATGGAATATTAGTGTTTGAGCATTTTATATATATATATATATATATATATATATATATATATATATATATATATAATTTTAAAATTTCTTTGACTATAATTTTATGTGTTTATTGTTATTTTAGTGATTTGATGTTTGATATTTTTAACGGTTGACCTAAACTTAAGTAAAACGACTAAAGCGAGTTTATTTTTCCATATAATATTTAAGAAAAACCAACGTATCTTTGAAAATGACTTCAATTGAAGTGTCACTGTATTTTTATTTATGCTATTAACCCCGTTGTCACATGTAAGAAAGAAACCTGCTTTTGCAATCATTAAAAGTAAAAATATTCAGAGAAAGCTTACACGACACTTGCTATCATAAAATGACAGCCATATTTAAGTGTGCAATTTCATTTGTTTATGTTCTATATATGAACAATCCAGGATTTTTATTTGTAGATTAACTCGATTTTAACAGGTAACGAAATTCTGCTTTTGCAATCATTAAAAATATCGACAGAAAGCAAGCATGATTGTTACTGTCACGATATGAGAACCATATTTAAGTTTACAGTTTCGTTTTTTATATGTATGTACAATCAATTCTTGTGAAAATAGAGTTAATTACATAGATACAAATTCTGGATTACTTTTTTTTTTTTTTTTTTTTTTTTTTTAATTATCGATTTTTTTTTTTTAATACATTTATTTTATCTCAGATTTGGAAATGTGTTGTTCTTATCATTCAATGATGTTTTGAGATATTTTCTATTTTTCACCATGAAATTTCAATTGGTTTAGTCTCCCGATATCGGGAGGAAAAATCATTGAGAAAGTTTTAAAAAAATTCAGAAAAAAATATCCGAGTGAAATGGTGAAAATGTAATGGAAACAAATTCGATGAGGATAGTCGAAAACATTCGTTGAATATTAGCCACAACTCATCTCAAAGTATCGGACAAAAACAACAATAGAAATAGTCTAAAGTATTCATTGAATATTAACAACTCATCTTAAGGCCTCGGACAAAAAGCAACAATGAAGTTGGGAACAGCCAACACATACACTGAATATTATTAACAATAAAAGGAATTTTCCCTGGGAGGGTGTGGGAGAAGAGTGTCACCTCTCTTATTCCTATTATAATAAGATGCATACAAAAACAAACAAGAATCGAAACTCTGATGTGAAATTTGAAAGGAGCAAATATTTATTACATAGACATTTTTTTTTTTTTAAGCTTATCACCCCAAGCAAGGCTGGAGGCCACTAGCACGCAAGTGGTTACAAAAGGTTTGGAGGAAGAGCAGATAGGAGTGGTAAAGGAGAGGATGTGGAGAAAGATAGTGGATCGATCAAGGCAAGGGGGTTACAGAAGATTTGGAGTGAGAGCAGATAGGAATGAAAGGGGAAAGGATGTGGAGAAGGGAAGTGGATAGATCAAGGCAACTGGAGATGTCGATTGACGTTACACTTAAATAGTTGGAGATTATATTTGTCAGGGAAACAGGAATAAGGAAGGGAGTTCCACAGGCGAGATGTGCAAGACATGAAGCTATTGGAGTAGAAGAGACGTCTACATCTAACAGTTTCAACGGTGAAGGGGTGGGAACGGGATGCCAGCCTCGTAGGACGTTTAAATTCATGAGGCCTAGGAACCAGCGAAAGCAGCTCATTGGAGCAATTACCGTGAAATTATTTGTAAAAAAGACAGATCGAGGCAACGTCGCGTCTGTGAGGGAGCGACTGCAGACGAGATGACAGATCAGGGCCAATTACATTGCATATTTGTCTCTGGATCTTATCAAGAACCCTGAGACAAACAGCAGGGGCTCCAGACCATATATGGCAGCAATACTCCATGCAAGGGCGAATATGGAAAACATAACCAATGCAACTGTAATATTATTTAAATGTTGACGTCATTCTTTGATGTTATGGTTTGTGCAAACTTTTATTGAATTTTTTTTTTTTTATTATTTAAAAGATTTTTTTTTTTTTTTTTTTTGCTTGTTTGTAGCAATAGTCTTAATTGTACAGATAAAATCCTGTAGAGTACCCATATTCAAAACATAACCAATAAAATTACTAAATAGGCCATTTGTTTATTTTTATAGGTTGAAACACCAATTTTACTAATGACACAGATTTTTTTTTTTTTTTTTTTTTTTTTTAAACTACCTTCATTCCCTCGGCAATGTTAGTTTTAAAAAGTTATGATGAGAATTATTACAATTCTAAACATATGATGAAAGTTAATTTATACATTTTTTTGTTTTTGTTCTTTAGAATTGACAGCAAAAATCATAAACACTATTTATTCATTTATTATATATTATTTATTGGAATGGTTGGCAAAGCATTTACTAACTACCAATTGATTTTAACTTTCTAAAATGGTAAATAAGGATTTCCTTATAGTTGGATCACATTTTAATTTAGTAAATGTTGATGAATTTATGATTAAAAATTTTCATATTTATTTCTTTATAAATTGATAAATGAAAAATATTTCATTAGTTTTAATTGTATTAGTTTTTAGAATGTTCCGAATTTACATTATTTGGACCATTGTCCTCATCTTTGTCGCCATAATTATTACAACGTTTCAGCCGTTGTACGCTCCAGCCTTCTTCAGGTAGTTGGAATGTCGAACTGAACCCTTTATTTCGCTCACTGGGGTAGACTGTTCTAGTTCCACGTGGCATGTTTAGAATGTTGTCAATGTAAAATTATTTTTGTAAGTAAACAATCTTATAAAGGAAATGTATAAATTCACTTTCATGTGTTTTAGGTTTTATCACAATTCTTACCATTGCTTTTTAACCTTTAGCACACTGCGTTATTAATATTACTTCCCTTTTACACTATTCTTTTTCAAGACTTCTCTATTATTAATTTCACTCATAGGCATTTTCTGTTGCCATAGCAGGATATGACAACACAACTATGAAATTCAAATGCATTATTATTCAGGGATCAGAGACACCTTCAGTAGCAGGATAAACTTTTTGTCCAGCAAATGAAATCACATCACATATAAAGGTTAAGTATATTAGAAGAAGGAAAAGGAGGAAGAAGAAGAAACGGCAAACAAACCATCTTTTTTTGACACGCTGTCTTATTTCGGGCACATTTATCGTTGTTCGGCTTTTTGTTTCCCTACATATTAATTTGCTTTCTGTAAAAGTTTGATTGACAATATCAGATTTATATATTTTTTTTAATTTTAATTTAAAAAAAATACAAATTCCCTGAAAAAAAAAATTCAGAATTTTTTTATGAATCTCTTAAAAAAAAAAAAAAAATCATCTAGTACATTCCCAGACTAACCTCTCCCTATCAATGGATAAAATTATGAAAATTTGCTGACACGTTGCAAACAAATGTTAACCTTTAGCACTCTGCATAATTAATATCACTTCCCTTTCCACTGCATTCTTTTTTACGAGGCCTCTCAATTGTGGCATCCTTATTGTTAATTTCACTCAAAGGTGTTTTCTGTTGCCATAGCAGGATACGACAGCACAACTATGAAATTCAAACACACTATTGTTCAGGAATCAGTCACCTTCAGTGGCAGGATAAACTTTTTGTCCAGCAAATGAAATCACATACTGAGTGATAAACGTTAAGTATGCTTTTTTTAAAGATATTATTATTATAATTATCTTAAAAAAGCATATTTTTTATAGCAAATGAAAAATAACGATTTTTTAAAAATTGTAAAATAATATCTTCAAACATGTCTTCATTTAACCTTTATCACTCTGCATTATTAGTATTACTTCCCTTTCCACTGTTTTCTTTTTCAAGGCCTCTCAATTGCCGTAACCTGATTGCTAATTTCACACAAACGTGTTTTCTGTAGCCATAGCAGGATGTGGCAACACTACTATGGAATCCAAACAAATTGAAATTCAAGGATCAGAGTCACCTTCAGTGGCAGGATAAACTTTTTGTCCAGCAAATGAAATCACATACTGAGTGATAAAGGTTAAGTATGCTTTTTTTTAAAGATATTATTATTATAATTATCTTAAAAAAGCATATTTTTTATAGCAAATGAAAAAAAACGATTTTTTAAAAATTGGAAAATAATATCTTCAAACATGTCTTCATTTAACCTTTATCACTCTGCATTATTAGTATTACTTCCCTTTCCACTGTTTTCTTTTTCAAGGCCTCTCAATTGCCGTAACCTGATTGCTAATTTCACACAAACGTGTTTTCTGTAGCCATAGCAGGATGTGGCAACACTACTATGGAATCCAAACAAATTGAAATTCAAGGATCAGAGTCACCTTCAGTGGCAGGATAAACTTTTTTCCCAGCAAATGAAATCACATACTGAGTGATAAGGGTTAAGTATGCTAGAAACAGAAACAGAGGAGGAAGAAAAAAACAGCAAATAATTTTTTTTTTTTTGACACTCTGTCTTATTCCGGGCACATTTATCCTTGTTATGACTTTTTGTTTCCATATATACTAATTTGCTTTCTTTCTTTTTTTTTTTTTTTTTTTTTTTTTTAAAGTTTGATTGACAATATTTGTTTTTTTTTTTTTTAATTTAAAAACAAAAATCCCTGGGGGAGGGGAATTTCACTATTTTTTTTGAAAAATAAAATTAAAATTTTTATTTATATATTTGTTTCTTTTCCTTTTTAATAACTCTCAGATTTGATGATGAAGACGAAGATATGCCGTCAGGGTTTGAACAAGATCTGGAAATGATGGAACAGTTGGACAATGAAATTGCTCAGGAATCTTACAGCCATGAATTTGTGGGTATGTTTTACGAGTAAATGAGAAATATTTCAAACGTGAATACTTCTAGCTTTAAAGTCTCTTGTTTCTACTTCTTGTACCTGATGTTGTGGGTGTGTAGGTGGTGCATATTGGATAGTGGCTTGGAATGAGAAATTGGAGAGCTGATTTCAAATTCCAATCAAGTTCATTAAGTTCACATGCACAAACATCCTCAGGAAAGGTATAAATCTATCTCCTCTTTTTCTACCACAAGCTATGGGTTAAATAGTAGGACTTGCATTTGGAAAATTATTATCTCCAAAAAATTGTTAATGCCATATTCACTCACAAAAAAAAAAATTCAAACCAGAATGTGTTTTGGCTTTAAATAACCCACAAATAGTCTGTAAAAAAAAAAAAAAAAAAAAAAAAATCCCTTATTGTGCCTGATGACACTACTTAACCCCAGAACACTAACCGTCAATTAAAGTTACACCACTACTAACCATGGGTACATCATACCTGATTTTGAAAATATCAAAAAAAAATATTAAATATAAATCTTTATTTGAAATATTTTACATGCAGACACTTCAAACTTTGTACTTTGAATTAACGTTAATAGGAAAACATTATTCAGGTAAGAAAATTAGGTCCTGAAAATTGTAATTAAAAATAGGAAAATTTGTGCTGGGTACTATATACCCATGGTTAGTGTTCTAGGATTAACAGAGAAGAGATGGTTTTCCTGAAGAGTATAATCATTTTTAGATGGTTTTATGTTGTCATGAGGCATTTTGGCTTAATGTTGTCATGAGGCTTTTCAGCTTAATGGTGTCATGAGGCTTTTCGGCTTAATGGTGTCTTGAAGCTTTTCGGCTTAATGGTGTCATGAAGCTTTTCGGCTTAATGGTGTCATGAAGCTTTTCGGTTGTTGTTTTCTATGCTTATCTTTTAGGTAGGCCCTTCATCTGACGCTTTTTTTTAAAAATTTTTTTTTGCTTTCCAAGATGATTTAGAATTTTTTTTTTTTGTTAATGTATTCTTTTTAAATCAAATGAAAAAAATTTTTTTTTTAAATTGGGAAAGACATGTCAAACATTTATGAGTCAACAATACTTCATTGAATAAAAAATGAATATGAAAGTAAATACTAGTCAAATATTATTAATAATAATAGTTTTAATTTGGTGGTTCCACTAAAAATAACATTTAAGTAATAAGTATATATGAATTGGGATTACATATGGATTAGAATCTGGCAGAATGATAATATAAGGAATGATAATATAAGGAACAAATAGAAAACAAGTTGAACATATTTCAATTTCATTTAAGCTTTATCAGAAATTAAATACAGATGAGAAATGAACATTCTGGTATACACAAACGAACAAGAATTATGCACACAAATGCTACTTGACGAGTAAGGTCTTCTTAACCAATGAAAAACAAACAATAAAAAATTACCAGAAACTGCTTTTTTCCTCAATATTTAATTTCTGATGAAGCTTAAATAAAATCGAAACATGTTAAATTTGTCTTTCAATGACTTGCATATTCTGTTGTTCATTGTAGGAGAATTTATACACCATATTTCTGACGTCTCTACCTAAACTTCGAAATTATACTTACTATTATTTTTTATTTTATTTATTTTATTCCTTAATAGGAGTAGATATGTTTGTCTGTTGTCTGGTTAATTCTCTCTCTCTCTCTCTCGCTTTTTTCCTGTGCTCTCTCTTTTTTTCCCATCCCCTCTTTTTTTTTTCCCCCATCCCCTCTTTTTTTTTTCCATCCCCTCTTTTTTTTCCCATCCCCCCCCTTTTTTTTCCCATCCCCTCTCTTTTTTTTTCCCATCCCCTCTTTTTTTTTCTCATCCCGCTTTTTTCCCATCCCCTCTTTTTTTTCTCATCCCCTCTTTTTTTTCTCATCCCCTCTTTTTTTTTTTTTCCCCATCCCCTCTTTTTTTTTTTCCCCATCCCCTCTCTTTTTTCCTCTCTCTCTCTTTACAGGTTTAGAGGTTTATCATTGTTTTCTGTTTAGGATTGGGTTTCCAGTTCATTCTAAAGTCTACATCAACTCTATGCTTTTAATGTATCTGCCTAAACCCTGAAATTTCATTTACTATTTTTTTTTTTTTTTTTTTTCTTCCATAAGAGTAGATAGCTTCATCTATCGTCCGGTTCACTCTCCTCTCTGCTTTTTTGAAGGGAATCAGAGGTTTATCCCTTGTTTCCTGTTTAACATTGGGTTTTTGGTTCCTTCTAAAGTCTTCTCATTCTCTTTCACCTTGTGTCTTAGTGGCATTATCACCTTGTGTCTTAGTGGCATTATCACCTTGTGTCTTAGTGGCCTTATCACCTTGTTTGGGGTTAATTGATTAAAAAAAAAACACCAAAAAACACCATACATTTGATTTTTGTTTTGTTTCAGATGAAAAGCTTGATACCTCAGTCAAATGGTCTCGTCCACCTCTTCCGTCAATAAATTCCCAAACCGACTCCATTGAGTTCCAACAGATCTACATGGACAATTATATTGGTAAGTATCCAATTGGTGTTTCTACAAGACAGGAACTATAACGTAAGTTCATATGCTCCCAAGTGACCATTTTAGTCTTTGTAAATCAAATGCAGACAAACCTCATCAACTGTGGAAATGATGGCTCGGGTTTGTTTTATTTCAAGGTTGGCCCAGTTGGCAAATCTTAGATATTTGAAACATTTATTAAACTAAAACTACTTTGCAAAATCTATTTAAATGGAGTAAAATATAGACTAAAGAAAGGCATCAATGTAAGTCTCTAATAATAGTTAAATCTCATGTATTGTAGACGATTAAGGCCCTCCACAACTTCTTTTCTTTATCTTCTGTGAATTGCTATAGTGAAGTGTTTTTCCATTGCCTTTTTCACAGTCTAGAATCCAGGTTTGTCTTTCTCCCTTCAGGATGGAGGTGATCATGGCTCTCCACAGCTTCCTTTTCTTTATCTGTGAAGTGCTTTGACATTTTAGGAATGAAAATAGTGGTTTCCTGCTACCTTCTCTTCCTTCTTTCAAGACGTTGCTGATCATGGCTCTCCAATGCTTTCTTTTCTTTGTTGTCTGTGAATTGCCATGACTTCTTTGGAAAGATAGTGGAGTGGTTTCTCCGTTGCCTTCTCTATGGCTTTGAATTCAGAATAGTCGTTTTAGACGAGTTACCAATATAGAGAACCCAATCTACTCTACTATTTAACAAATACCTGTTAGGTTGGGAGCAAAGGAAAAAAAAAGTATTAGTGTGAAATCAATATTTCATTTTTATGAAGTTCAATAAATTTAATTTAAAAAAAAAAAAAAAAAAATATGGTTCCCCCTGTACAAGGCCTGGAGACCACTTGAAGTAGAGGGTCATTTCTATGTATAGGAGGTGAAGATAACAGTTGACTCTAGACTTGAACGGGTTAAGATTGTAGTAATCAGGGGGGGAACATCCTCTAAGGAGTCTGTTCCATAGGGCAGTGGTTCACGGGAAGATGCTGTCCGAGTGGAACTTCTCGGCGATGGAATACGGAGCGAATGTGTGTGGTTTGCTACTATTATTTTTTTATTATTTTTTTTTTTTTTTTTTTTTTTTTTACAGTAGGGTTCACCCTATACAAGGCCTGGAAGCCACTCGAGGTAGTGTTACCTTAAGGATTAGTTTATATGGATGGTGGGGGTGGATAACGGTTAACTCTAGACTGGAACAAGTTAAGATTGTAGTGATCGGAGAAACATCCTCTTGGGGACCTGTTCCACAGGGTAGTGGTTTGTGGAAAGAAGCTGTTTGAGTGGAACTTCTTGCAATGGAATATGGAGGGAATATGGGTGGTTTGTTATAATGTGTGTGGCATGGCAAATCCTAGCAAAAAAAAAAGATTTCCAGCAATAGATTTTAATAGTAAAAACAAACTTTTCCAGCAAAATATTTTAATAGTAAAAGAAAATTACCAAAGCTCCCATCGTCCTGGGTAAGACGATAAACTACATCCAGCAGCAAGGCCTCTGATCAGGAGGTTTTGAGGAGTGTGGAACCACCTCTTAATTGCTGGTGTTCCCAGGTCCACCCTGACCCTGGGTGGTAGCACCTGTTAGGGTCCCAGCTATGGGCAAATAGTTAACTATTGCCAGCAAAACTTTTTTGAAAAATTATTACCAGCAATACAATTTGAAGGAAAAATATTACCAGAAACAGATTTTTGACAAAACAAAATATTACCAGCAATAAAAAATGTTGTCAGCCTTAAATAACCCATTGAGGTTGATATGCCATAAAACAAAATAAACCAAACCAATCTAAACCAAAGAATACCTATTCTAATCATACGAACCTATCCTAAAATTCTTGTCGGCATTAAATAACCCATTGAGGTTAATATGCCGTAAAACAAAATAAACCAACCAACCAACCAAAGCTCCCAATGAAATTAAATTTCAGCATTAAATGACCCATAAGGAGTTGATATGCCGTTAAACAAACCAACCCAAACCCATTTTAAAAGGAAAGTCTTTATTTTAATTATTAATTACCTATTTTTTAATATTTCTCTTTGTTTATCTTGTAATTTTATTATTTTATTATGCATTTACAATATTATCTTTGCTTTATCTCTGACCATTGGTTCAATATTGTTGATTTCTTTCCCTAACATTAATCATTCAAACTTTTTTAATAACATTTTGGCAGTGCTTAGGCAAGGAATGACAGATCGGCGAAACGGTTGAGAGGGTTCAGCAATAGGTCCAGATAGGTTATATATCGACTAATAAAGGCCACAAGAAATACGTAGATGAAACTTGTAGGAATTTAAATAAAAGAATTTATGAACACAATCAATGCATTAGTCATTCATTGCAATGAAAATGAACTTAATTTTGATTTAATGCAGTTTTTAGTAAAAGAGTAAGATGAAAATGTATAGAAAGTGTACTGATTTCTGAGTCTTTTGTGATAAATTTGCATCCTGGTTAATACAATATTTCACATTTTATTAATAAATCATTGTGGGATATTTAAAAATATTTAAAAGGAGAGAAAATGCTGGGATAATGAATGGAGCTGAAAATCTTGACACCTCAGATGCTAGAATTTAAAATTTTAAGTTTAGCGTTCCTTTCAGTTGTATAATTATAACCAATATTTTGCTTATATTTTTGCCCCTTCCCCTTGTATCTTGTTATAATTATACTTGTCCCTCCCTTCGTTAGTTTGCACGATCATTATGTCCTGCCGATACCTCATAAATAATGGACTATTCTACATTTGGATCACATGGAAAGAGGGGAAAAGACATTACTTGCTTTCACTGAGAAAATGAAAGAAAGAAAAAAGGGAAGATAAAAGTGGAGAGAGGTGGAGAATCAGATTAAGCTGATCAGAACAGATACCACACTTTGATCTTGGCTGAAAGCCCGAGACACAATGATGACTGCGATAGAGATGCCATTTTCCAGACACGCAGTATCAAATGACAGACCAAGTAAGCAATCACAAAAAAAAAAAATAGTTGCCATAATTTAAATAAAATAACATCGTCTGCTGAATTATTTTAAAATAATTATTAAGAGAAATGTTCATAAGATGGAGATTTAGCTAGAAAGAAAGAAAGAAAGAAATGAAAAGAACGAAAGAACTCGGAGAAAGAATAAAATATTCAAAAGAAAAGGAAGAAAAGAAAAACTCATGTAAAGAAAGAAAGAAAAAAAGAAAGAAAAGGTTCTAAAAAAGGGAAAAGAATGAAAGAATGAACTCAAAGAAAGAAAGAAAAAAAGAAAGAAAAGGTTCTAAAAAAGGGAAAAGAATGAAAGAATGAACTCAAAGAAAGAAAGAAAGAAATAAGGAAGATAAGTGTTAAACATTTCCTGCCAACACCGCATAAATAATGGACTGTTCTGCTTTGATTGTGTGGAAAGTGGGGGGGGGAGAGACTACTTGAAAGAAGAGAAGATAGAAGTGTTCAAAAGCTCTTTCAGTGAAATGGGGGGAAAATGTTGTCAATTTCAAATCTTCATTTGTACCCACTTCTTAAAATAATGACCAGCATTCATATTTATGATTTGTTATTGTAATATGTTGTTAAATTTGTTAATCTCAAATATTTAACAATGCAATAGGGGACTTTCTATAAATATATGTTATTGTCATAGAACTTGCCATGAGCTTATTCAGTCATTAATTTATGAATTAAGATTCATTAAAAAATTCCCATCCTGGGTATGACGATAAACTACATCCGCGTCCTGGGTAAGATGATAAACTACATCCAACAGGCCTCTGATCAGGAGGTCTTGAGGAGCATGGAACCACCTCTTAATTGCTGGTGTTCCCAGGTCCACCCTGCCTTGGGGTGGTAGCACATGTTAGGGTCCCAGCTATGGGCAAATAGTTACCCAAACTTATGTAAAAATAGGTTTTAATACCAGAAATACTTTGTAATAAAAAAAAAATTTATTACCAGCAATAATTTTTAATACAAACAGCTACACATTTGTAGAAAAAAATATTACCAGTTACAGATTTCTTCAAGGAAAAATATTCCTAGAAATAGATTTTTGAAGAAAAACATTACCAGCAATAAAAACTTTTGTCAGCATTAAATAACCCACTGAGGTGTTGATATGCCGTAAAACAAACCAAACAACTAATCAGTTTCTTGATGTAAAGATGAACATAAAATAAAAATTTGTCGGCATTAAATAACCCACTGAGGTGTTGATATGCCGTAAAACAAACCAATCCAAACTAAATGATTGAATCAGTTAATTTATGAATTAAGATTCATCAGAAAATTCAAATAGGAAAACCCTGAAATTTTCACTAGTATATATAATTCCATATAACATCTATAAAAAAAAAATCTATATAACATAACTATAAAACTATATATAACTATAAAAAAAAATCTATATAACATAACTATATAAAAAATATAACTATAAAACTATATATAACTATAAAAAAAATCTATATAACGTGTTTTGTCCTACAAAATCCTTTTGTAGGACAAAACATGTTATATAGATTTTTTTTTTTCATTTATTCATTCAGTTACAACCATCAGTCTTATATATGAGTATATCATATTCTCCTAAAACCCTGAATAGTGAGTTTAATCTTCAGTGAGTACCCCATGCTTTTGGCCTTGTGCCACATCTAAGCTTCATTTAGAAAATCATCATATTCTCCTAAAACCCTGAATAGCGAGTTAAATCTTCAGTGAGTACCCCATGCCTTTGGCCTTGTGCCACATCTAAGCTTCATTTAGAAAATCATCATATTCTCCTAAAACCCTGAATAGCGAGTTAAATCTTCAGTGAGTACCCCATGCTTTTGGCCTTGTGCCACATCTAAGCTTCATTTAGAAAATCATCATATTCTCCTAAAACCCTGAATAGTGAGTTAAATCTTCAGTGAGTGCCCCATGCTTTCGGCATGCTAAGTTCCATTTAGAAAATTACCATATTCTCCTGTTGACAAGGCAACATTAACAGAGCCAATTAAATTTAAAAACTGGCGACTGATTCCGTTTTCCACGATGCCATTAAAAAACAAAAAAATACAAATTCAACTATTTTAAGTATCAAAATGTAGGCTATGTCTAATCAAGCAGGCATGAACCCAAATTTTCCTTGCTTGATCTTTTTTTGTACAGTGTGCTAGAAAAATGAACAAGAGTCTGCACAATGTATCTATTCCGTTTCCTCCTACTTCCTCAGAGAGAGATTTGTTAATGCTTAATGAACTTTGAGGTTACCAGGTCAATAAAAGTCGAAATTCAATGCTGCTTTTTTTTTCTTCCCCCCCGTTTGTTTCCTTTTAGGATCTCCATATCCAGGTATGCCTGGATCTACCATTGGGCCAGTACCTATTATTCGGATGTGTGGGGTAACAATGGAAGGGAATAGTGTCATGGCCCATGTCCATGGCTTTGCTCCTTACTTCTTCATCCCTGCCCCACAAAATTTTCAGAAGCAACATTGTCAGGAATTTAAGGTAAGAGGCTCAGTGTCCATCAGTTTTTTTTTTTTTTTTTTTTTTTTTTAATCATTTCATCTCAAATAAGGCAATGAAACCAATATAAGGACAGGAAATAAGAAGACTATAAGAAAGTTATTGGTTAAATTTGGTTGTACTATGAATAAGAATATTTCCTCATATTACCTCCCTTTGATTTTTGCATAACTGCCTAAGAAATATTTCTTTAAAATACACAGACTTTTGCCCAATGGCTTGAAAATAAATATACACTTACTGAATACATTCATTTACTCATAGATTTGTTTGGACCCCATACTTTTGAAAAAGAAATATTTAATTCAACCCCTGGCAGGTTAAGGAAATCAATGCATGGGAGATGTAGCTAGTGCTGTACTGTCTCAATCTGAGCCAGAAATTAACCCACATCGGCTATTACTTTAATAAATTTAAAAATTACTCACCAGGAACCTGATAAAATTGATGTAAATTAGAGTCTGCAGCATCATGATATTGATACCATCTCAGAAGCGAGATCTCTAGACTGGACTGTTCTAATGTTTGCCTCTACCTCCATTTTGTGGGGCTTATTTAGTTTCATATAACCTTTAAAAGAAACTTCATAGATCTTTCCCAAAAATATCAACTTATATCAATGGAGCTCGGGTGCATAGCCATCAAGAAACTCCTATTATGGACATTGAAAGTGGCAAAATGTATTGCGGATAGACTGGTCCAAATTTGAACTGTTTCCTAGTAAGAGGAGAGTGTCTGTGAGAATAAAAACAGATGTGACACTATTTGGCACTGGTAATTGGAAAGAAAGGGTTAGTGAATATAAGATAATGATGGACACACCGAGAGAAAGAATAAAGATTTCTCTTTTCAAGAAAAAGCATAATTCTCTAACGGCTGCTATTTCTTTCTGCGATAGACTGGTTGCCAATGAAGGCTAAAGAACGCAGTCTGTCCTGCTGTTCGACCCATAGCCGGGAGGAGAACAAATGGATTCATACCTTTCGCAACGTTATTTCTGAGTAAGTGAAAGTAACGAACCCGACTGGAATTTGAACTGAACGTTGAAAAAGTGGCAAAATCTATTGTGGACAGACAACTCCAAAATTTGGACATTTCAGTAGTAAGAGGAAAGTCTTATGTGAGAAGAAAGCAGGGAGAAAGACTGAGTGATGAAATGTGTAGTTTCAGCAGTTACGCATTGTGGGTGGGGGGGTTTGTGGGTGGGAGGGCTGGAGATTTGATTCCGGTCAAGAGAATCATGGAAAAAAAAAAGAGCAACGTCGTTCTATTTTGCAAAGACGTACTATACCATCTGGAAAAAAATTCACTTTTCAGAACAATCCAAAACACTTCTAAATTATATCAATTACCTCCAAGTAAAAAAAAAAAAAAAAAAATTTGGAAATTATGACTTGGCGCCACAATCTCCAGACCTCTCCCATTAAATTAGTATGGGGTTGAATTCGATAGAAGAGTTTGAAGAGAATACCCAAAGAGAGAGAGAGAGTTAGCTTTTTCAGTGCTTGATAAAAAAAGAATTTTGTAATTGATTTAATGAAGATTTTTTTTTTTTTTTTAATGAATATATACATGGTGCGACTGGTAATTGAGGACAGATTTTATGGATTAGTAAAAAAAAACTTGAACAAATGAATATAATTATATTTGATTACAAACAAGTAAACATGAAATTTAGCTAACTATTATTTAATTTTATTCAATAAAACCACCACTAGCATCAATAACTGCCTCTACACGAGGTCGAAATCGGCTGCAAGCTCTGATTAATTGGTTCTTCTTCTTCTTCCTTCTCCTTCTTCTTCCTCCTCCTTCTTCTTCTTCCTCCTTCTTCTTCTTCCTCCTCCTTCTCCTTCCTCCTCCTTCTCCTTCCTCCTTCTCCTTCTTCTTCCTCCTCCTCCTCCTCCTTCTCCTTCTTCTTCCTCCTCCTTCTCCTCCCTACTTCTTCTTCCTCCTCCTCCTTCCTCCTCCTCCTTCTCCTTCCTCCTCCTTCTTCTCCTCCCTCCTCCTACTTCTCCTTCCTCCTCCTCCTACTTCTCCTTCTTCTTCCTCCTCCTCCTCCATTACTCGAAATATTGCAGCTTTAAGAGAGTTTTTGATGTTATGAGGCTGTTTATTAACCTCCTTATCAACAATGCTCCACACATAATAGTCTAGTGGATTGAGATCTGGAGAGTTAGGAGGCCAAATGTTGGATGTGATGCGGTCGTACAAATGGTCAGCCATCCATTCTTGTATTTGTAGAGCCGTGTGGGATGGAGCTGAGTCTTGCTGCAATATGTAAGGCCTGCCGTTGTATATGTTGTCAATCCAGGGCTTGACAACTGTTTCTAGAACCTCAATATAAGCAGCAGCATTTACTCTAAGACCTTGTGGAAAAAAAAGTGTGGTGGCATAACATGTCATTCCTTGCTAACAACACCCAATACCATAACAGTTGAAGGAAAATTTGTGCATATCACTCTTGGCACCTCAGAAGGATCTGAACAATGCCATCCTTCATTTCTTCAGTTTTTGATTTTGATAAAAAATTTTCTCATCTGAGAAAAAACAAATCACACCAGCTTCTGAAGGATTTTTAAGTTTGTTTAAAAGCCTTTTGGATCTGTTTAAACGGTTTTCTTTTGTTTTTTTTTTTCAGACATAAATTGACCTCTCTTCATCACGTAGGACTTGTATCGCATGTCTTCATGAACACTCCTGATTGTTTTTTCATGCACATGCAGCTTTTTGGCAATTGACCTTATTGATTGACCTCGGTTTTCATCAATTGTCTTCTTGACTTCCTGAATAAATTTGAATGTTTTCACTTTATCAGAAAGTGCAGAATGTCTTTTACGTTTTGATACACACATTGGGGAACTGTCAGCGTCTTCTAACTCTTTTCGCATCTTGTGTACAAACGATCTGCAACTGTGAGGAAACGTGCAATATCCAAATCGCTATGATCAGCCTTTAATGCCACAATCACAGCATGCCTTTTCATTTCATTTGTTATCATAGGGTTTGCCATTCTTGATTTCTGAAAAATAAAAGCATTAGAAGTTAGTGGGAAGCAGTATTAATCTTAAATCTGTATGTCCTCAAATACCAGCCGCACCCTGTAGTTTAATTAAGGTTTGTTGATCACCTGGGAAGGAAAAGAAAAAAAAAAGACCATTTTTAAAAAATATTTTAGGGGTTCACTTAATTTTGCACAGCACTATATAGGCCATTGTTACTTATAAGAATTGATAACATCAAAAGCACTGGTAAAAAAAAATGGTTGCTGAGACATTAGGTTTAGAAGTTCCCAAAATTCAAACACACATGTCCTCATAGCCAAGCGGATGTTGCTTAGATCCAGTGACTAGAGTTCAATATCAGGCCACAGCAGTGGTGGACCAAAACTTGGAGAGTTGAGTTAAAGGGAAATAACTGAGACCTGGAAGAGGCATGGTGGACGAAATAAAGGGTTTGGTTCGAAATTCCAATCAGGTAGAGGAGCGTATGGCAATGAAGATGAGGATAACGGTCTGAGTAATGTAAATAATGCAAGTACTCATAATACCTTATCTCAGTGTTATAGACAGATATCATCAAAAGCACTCTAGAATCATTTCAGTTGTTTGGCGACGGACATATCTGAATTTTACATGGTGCCATTTGGTATTTGATCATATTGAGTTTGTACTTCTTGAGATGATCCCCCGAAAATGTAACAAACCCAGCATAATTCTGCATTTTTTTTTTTTTTTTTTTTTTAATGTATTGTCACCCCTTTTTCTCTCTGTTTGGATTGCAGGAAGCCCTGAATCAAGTTGTGCTCAAAGATATGCGTTCCAACAAAGAAGATATAAAAGAAGCAATTCTTGCAGTGGAAGCCACACAAAAAGAAAGTAAGTTCTATTTCCATTTGTAAATATTTGGTGTGCTTTGTGGCTGAGGTAGGTAGGTTTTTTTTTTCTGTGTGTGTGTGTGTGTGTGTGTGTGTGTGAAGTAATTAATATTCATGCATTGATTATTGCTACAACACCTGGACTTGTTGAAAGAGCAGCCAACTTATACATTTGTCAAACATAATTGCCACTTCGATGTTTGAAATTGGGAATGTTGAACTTTCGCCTGGGTGATATCATTCTCATCTTTTAATATATCCTCAACAGATAATTCAATCCTTTTTCGTTTGGTTTTAACATTCAAATTGGGCTGCGGGTTTTCAATTCCAGAACCAAGATCAAAGTATAATAAAACTCGACTGCAGACTTGTGTTGAAAAGTAAAACCACAGAATAAGCTGTCTCATCAGTCAGGAAATGCTACCTTCGATAATCATTTGTCATTGTCTGGATAATCGAAGTTCAGCTAATAGAGGAAGTATTGTAAATATTTATTTGGTTGTATAAACTTAGTTTTCTTTCCGTGTGCTACAAGTGACTATAACTTAGTTTTTTTAATTTTTTTTTTTTTTTTAACTTTTGTTAATTCATTGTTGATTGGTGTCATTAATTCATTTTTTTGGCTTATCAACACTTTTCCATTTTTTTTTTTTAATCAATAATAATGTTTTAGGGAGACAAGTTTTACTAATTAACCCATAGCTGGGGGGGGAGAAGAGGTAGATTCATATCCTTCCCAAGGATATTTGTGTGTAAATGAATATAACAAACCTGACTGAAATTGGAACTCGGCTCTCCTATTAACAACTCCGAGCCATTATCCATTACACCACCAGCACATCCAAGCTTACAGCACCTGGTATTCACAAGCGGTCACCCATTTAGGTACTGGCCTGTGGGGATGTTGCTTAACTTTGGTGATCGTATCGGAACTCGACTCACCGATTAACAATTCCGAGCTGTTATCCATTACACCAACAGCACATCCAAGCTTACAGCACTTAGTATTCCCAAGCGGTCACCCATCTAGGTATTGGCCTGGGTGGATGTTGCTTAACATCTATATACCAGTGTTTCAATGTGATGCGGTTGTAAGCCTTATTATCATGGTTATTTTTGTCCTACAAGGAAAGACTACTTTTATGTAACATCAGTCTTCCTCTATGGACAGGCTTCTTGCAGATGAGGAAGAGATTTGAGATGTGGTTCGACAGAAGGATGCTGAGAATGCCATTGACTAAACGTGTGAACAAAAAGTTTAAGGAAAATTGAAGCAAAAAGGACACTTTCACTTAGAATCAGAAAAAGACAATTGAAATTTCTAATGTACATAATGAGGAAAGAGGGTTTAGAAAATTTAACACCCACAGGACACATTGAGTTCAAGACAAGCAGCAAATAACCTACCTAACAAGCTTGTGTAAATGGTTGGCAGAACAGGGATTAGAAGAGATAGTAAATTTTTTGTCTTTTTACTAAGAGCTACAAAGGAAGGGAAATTGTGGAGAGCCATGGTCGCCTATGCCATGAAGGCTCACAGCACAGAAGAGAAAGGACAAGCTTGTGTAAATGGTTGGCAGAACAGGAGTTAGAAGAGTTAGTGATAAAAACAAAATTTACTAAGAATTCCAAAGGACAGAAAGTTGTGGAGAGCCATGATCGTCCATGTCCAGAAGGGGCACAGCATATTGAAGTGACACAGCCAATGTTTACAGCATATGACAGAAAACTGTAGGAATACCGGGATAGCGAAAGATGCATTTCCAAAGCTAAACAAACTATTGAACTTTAGCATCCTAAATTCTTTCTAGAATTGTTTCCCTCTGCTAACTGCATATTTATTTATTTATTTATTTTTTATTATTTATTTATTTTTTATTTATTTTTTATTATTTATTATTATTTATTTATTTTTTATTATTTATTTATTTTTTATTATTTATTTTTTATTATTTATTTATTTTTTATTATTTATTTATTTTTTATTATTTATTTATTTTTTATTATTTATTTATTTTTTATTATTTATTTATTTTTTATTATTTATTTATTTTTTATTATTTATTTATTTTTTTTTATTATTTATTTATTTTTTTTTATTTATTTATTTTTTTTTATTATTTATTTATTTTTTATTATTTATTTATTTTTTATTATTTATTTTTTATTATTTTATTATTTATTTTTTTTTTTTATTTATTTATTTATTTTTTTTTTTTTTTTTTTCTTTAATTTTTTTTGAGGGCATAAAAACGTGAGCACCTATTGTTTTAAAATTGTTATAACTTTCTTTGTATTGTGTGTATAGATTTTATTTTTTGTATGCTAATAAAAGAATGGATGAGTAATAATTTGATGTAATGCTTTACATTTTGCATGCATGTTTTGACGTTGAAAACCAAAAAAATTGAAACACAAAATAAAAAAACAAATACATTAAAAAATTAACATACTTTAAATTTATTACTCCCTGTAAAGTTCTGAAGTACAGTAAGAAGAAAAAATGGCTAAGATGGCTTTCATTTCGTCAGAAAAGTGATGTGCTTTCTCATGTTTGCATACAAGAAGACACCAGCTTTTGTTTGGTCTTTCTTTCACTTGACTAGCATATTCGTCTTGTTGACAAATAAAGTTATTATTTCGTTGTTTATAAATAGCCTTTCTGAAGGTGAGTTATTTTATCTATCAGGTACATTGGTGGTTGCCAGTTAGCTTCCTTAAAATTAGTCGGCCATGGATGATAGTAGCTGCTAGTGGTCATCTATCAGTCATCATCACTTTCCTCCACGTCACTAGCGTGGATTTTGACCATTTCACTGTCAATATCCACTTGAGTAAAGCCTTCAAGAATCATCATCCTGAATAAAGGCTTTGTTGGATGTTGGTGCATCCATTTTTGTTTACAAAAAATTGTTCAAACATTAACATGGGTTTAATTGGTGTTACACATTGTGTAGAATCTAGAAGAATTCAAAATGGTGTTGGAAAACGGAAGTTTAGCCTCATTCCAAAGCAGTCAATTTCCAGCTTAAAATATCAGACTATTAACCACCACAAGGATCCATCCCTGCATCCCATTAGAATGTCTGAAGACCAACTTCTCGAGAACTCCTCTCTGCAGCTGCTCGGTCTCATGCTGTCCGCTGATCTGAGATGGAACAAATACATCGAGTCAGTTGCATCATCCACCGCAAGGAAAGTTGTCTCCGGAATCGATCCTGCAAGTCTATAAATCGACCATTCGCCCTTGCATGGAGTATTGCTGCCATATATGGTCTGGGGCCCCTGCTGTTTGCCTCAGGGTTCTTGATAAGATCCAGAGACGGATATGCAATGTAATTGGCCCTGATCTGTCATCTTGTCTGCGGTCGCTCTCTCAGACGCGATGTTGCCTCGCTCTGTCTTTTTTACAAATACTTTCACGGTAATTGCTCCGAGGAGCTGCTTTCACTTGTCCTTAGGCCTCGTGAATTTAAACGTCCTACGAGGCTGGCATCCCGTTCCTACACAGTTGAAACTGTTAGATGTAGACGTCTCTTCTACTCCAATAGCTTCATGTCTCGCACATCTTGCCTATGGAACTCCCTTCCCTATTACTGTTTCCCTGACAAATACAATCTCCAACTATTTAAGTGCCTTGATCTATCCACTTCCCTTCTCCACATCCTTTCATCTTTCATTCCTATCTGCTCTTGCTCCAAATCTTCTGTAACCCCCTTGGTCCAAATCTTCTGTAACCCCCTTGCCTTGATTGACCCACTGTCTTTCTCTTTCTCCACATCCTCTCCTTTACCACTCCTATCTGCTCTTCCTCCAACCCTTCTATAACCCCTTGCGTGATAGTGGCCTCCAGCCTTGCTTGGGGTGATACGCTTAAAAAAAAAAAAAAAAAAATAACAGTTGACAAATGTTTATTTATAGGTCATATAATGAAGCTAGAGCAGCAAAAGGAGAGAATTCTACAGCGACAATTTTTGCCTCCAGCAGGGTTAGGGTTAAGAAACAGGAAAACTTTGTTAAAAACAAAGGGGAAGAGTGCTGAACTGCTATATAACATCCGTCCTCTCATTTGACAATGTTGATCAATTTCCTCACAAATGATGAGGAGGCTTGAAGCAATAGAAATGATTCTACAGAAAGATACTGAGAATGAAAACCAAGGTCAAAACGTGAACAATGAGAAAGTTATTAGTGAAAATGGAAAAAAAAAGGACACTTAATATTTATAATATGAATATGTAGTAACAGATGACAGAATACATGACAGAAATCTGAAGGCATATTGGAATATCAAAAGATGCCTTCCAAAAGCTAAACAGCATATTAAGAAACCAGAAAATATCTGAGCTACTATGTAATATCCAATTCTTCTATATGAGAGTGAATGTTGAACAATTTCCTCACAGATGAAGATGATTGCGGCAACATAGATATTGTTCTACAGAAGGATCCTGAGAATGCCAGGGACTGAACACATGAACAACAATAGAGCTTTAATAAAAAAATTTTTTTCTCATTTCAACCCAGGCAAGGTAATAAAGCCACTAAGGGGGAGAAGAGGATTCATACCTTTCCCAAGGGTATTAGCATGTAAGTGAATGTAATGGATTCGACTGGAAAGTCAGTCAGTTATGTGTCATGCATGATACACGCTTTGGCGATCATGTATCTTCTGCAGTAGACCAGTTGCTATCCAAGGCTATAGAACCCGGTCTGTCCTGCTATTTACCCATAGCTGGAGGGAGAAGAAAAATTCATACCTTTCCCAAGGGTATTAGCACATAAGTGAATGTAATGGATCTGACTGGAATTTGAACTTGGCTCTCAGATTCCTCAATCCAAGCCGCTATCCATTATTCCACTGGATCTCCTATATAGGAATTGGTGTGTCATAAAACTCTTGCAATCTTACAGACTTGTGATTTTTTTTCTTTTTTTTCCTTCCAGGTATTTATGGTTTTCATCAAAACCGAAAACAGATGTTTTTAAAAATAACAGTTGCATTACAAAGGTTGATTGCACCTGCAAAACGGCTGCTGGAACAAGGCTTTTTATGTCCTGGATATGCGGTACAAGGCTTCCAAACTTATGAGAGTAACATTGACTTTGAAATCAGGTAAGATTTACTAACAGACTATTTATCAATATGGAAGCACACCCCACCCCATTCTTGTGTCTTGGGCATGACAATAAACTACATCTGCGTCCAGGGTAAGACAATAAACTACATCCGACATCAAGGCCTCTGATCAGGAGGTTATGAGGAGCGTGGACCCATTTCTTAATTGCTGGTGTTCCCAGGTCCACCCTAACCTGGGGTGGTAGCACCTGTTAGGGTCTCGGCTATGGGCAAATAGTTAACCCCCAAACTGGGGTTAAAGCACTATGAAAATGTAAAAATAGGTTTTAATACCAGAAATACTTTGTAAAAAAATTATTACCAGCAATACATTATTACCAGAAATAAAAATTGTCAGCATTAAATAACCCATTGATGTTGATATGCGGTAAAACAAACCAAGCCACCCCCCCACTCTCTCTCTACTCTCTTTTTTTTTTTTTTTTTTTTTTTTAACAAAGCTTGCAAATAATATGGACTACTCCACTATTACTAAAGTCCTGTGTTGCATATGTTGTACATCCGTCTCTCAATAACCATCTCCTAACTCGGTGGTTCCCAAATGATTTTTCTCTGCTGCTGCATGTTCAGAATAAAAATTTGCTCATACCTTGCCAAATTTTATGTGATAAAAAGTACATTTAAAAGTAAAATATAGAGAGAGGGTTAAAGGGAGATAACCACAGATTCAAAGTCATAACATTATCATTGATAATGCTCTCCTCCAGTTTGCAGACCCTAGTTCTTATTACTTGATATAGTGCAAACATATCACAATGATAAAATCAGTCAATAATTATTTATAACTATTTATACCGGGACTAATGCTTGCAATTACAAGTAATCCATAATAATATTTTAAATTTTGAAATCATTTATATGAATCTGTTGAAACTGTTTCTAAATTTGCCTTACCTGCTATCCTCTTTCTCACCCCTGCAATAGCTGTTGCTCCCACTGTTTGTTAAGGGAACAGTTTTTCAAACTGTTTTGTCTTTCACCTATCTTGGCTACATTATATCCAATGATGCTAAAATGGACAAAGAAAGTGAGTCCAGGATTGGAGAGGCTAGTTCTGCCTTCAGTAATCTTTATCGCAGACCTAAGAATATCAGTCATGTTTTGTTAAAGGTGAACATTGATATGTACAAGTCAGTAATACTGACATCACTACTCTATGGTGCAGGATATTATTAAAAAAATCAAAAAAATCTCCAAAATTTAACTTACTCACTTTCATTTATTAGACATTGAATTGTATCTCTTTGCATCTCCCATAGCTTATCTGATGTTTTCAGCTAACCTGAAGAATATTTAGGAGTATTCCTAACACAAGAATTTTGAAAAACAAATAAAATTTTTACATTTGTATATAAATAAGGATAGCAGCTTCGGATTGAGGAATTGGAGAGCCGAGTTCGAATTTCAGTCGAATCCATTACATTCACTTACGTGCTAATACTCTTGGAAAAGATATGAATCCTCTTCTTCTCCCGCCAGCTATGGGTAAATAGCAGGACAGTTCTATAGCCTTGGATGGCAACTGATCTACTGCAGAAAGAAATGGCAATCTACTGCAGGAAAAAATCTGCCTCGTCAGTAATATATCGAAAGATACATGATCGCCTAAGCGTGTATCATGCATGGCACGTAACTGACTGATATAAATACTTATTACAAAATAAAATTCTTGCATTTGCCTTGATAAAATGCCATAGAGGAAGAAGTTTGTCAGCTAAGATAAGTTTTCCTTCTGTGTTTATTATTCATATTGTCTTTTTACAGTATTTACTCTGTGTGAAATTTTTACCTACCCTACACACACACACATACGCACACGAGTTAAAGATCAAATATATATCGTAATCTGGCAGGATGGTAAATAAAAAAAAAAACAGATAGGAAACATCAATCTAAAATGTTTCACTTTTATTAAAGCTTCATCACTTTAATAAAAGTGAAAGATTTTAGATTGATATATGTTTCCTATTTATTCTTATATATATATATATATATATATATATATATATATATATATATATATATATATATAAGGTTATAGTTGTTCCAACAAGAGAAAAATGTATATTTTAAAAAAAGAGACAAACCGCAAATGTTTTTGGTTATAATATGGATTTGTTTTAGTATATATATTATATTTTATTCTTCATATTTCTGCTATGTGAAAATTCCTTTTATTGTACATTTTCTGTCTTTTAAATTAAAATCTCCCGTTGCAAGCCTGATGAGCGGGAGCGAAACCGGTTGCTTCGCGCGTTTTTTAATATGTCCAGTAATATTAAGCTTAATACTTTTATTGCTATGATAAAATTTTGTACCTTTAAAAATATCTTTAAATATATATATATATATATATACACACACACACACTCATTTTTATATATTGTCTGATGATCGCAAAAGCGTGAAACCCAGGGTTACAAACACATATCCATACAACTGAATAGTGATTTTCCAAGCGTAGCTTAGATGTGGCACAAGGCCGAAAGCGTGGGGCACCCAGTGAGTAATGAACTCACTACTCAGTTGTTATTGTTCTGGCGAGACAAGCTTGCTAACCATTACACCATGCCGAGAAGCCCAATCCATACAACTGAATATGTTAGCTCTATTGCTGATATTGAGCACTTTCCAATAAGTAACACACACACACACACACTTATATATAAAATATCAAAATTTAAATTGTGTTGTGCTAGAATTCAGACTGAGAAATCAAAGCCAACTTCGAATTATATTTACATACACACTGTCCGATATTGACCACTTTAACATTAATTAAAATTTAAAATTGAAATAATTTTTAATTCTTATTTTTCTATTCTAGAATTTAAAATTAACTTTCATATGTTAAGGTTTTATTCAAATTCTAATCATCACTTTTTTTATAACAACAAACATTTCCGGGGAGTGAAGGTAGTTAAAATAATAGCGGTGTCAAGTGAAAAATTTGTCCTATTGCAGGCATGTTTATCTATGTTTGCCAAGAAGTTTTTATTAGTAATATAACTAGTAGTTAGTAATATAATTATTGGTTAGTAATATAACATAATTAAAATTAAAAAATTTCTTGTATTATAATATCATATCTTACGAGCACGTAGACGAGTGGTTAGAAACTTTGCATTCTGACCATGAGACCTGAGTTTGAATCTCACCATGTTCAGTTTGTCGGGAAGGAGAACTTCTTGATGTTATCAGACTGGAGGGGTCAATCCCAGTAGGCGGCACCTTTGGAAAGTGCCTGAAAGCCATACCACGGGTTGACCCAAGCCTTGTGAGTGTAATTGGGTAGATGGAACCATTGGGTGCCGTCAGTAGCACAAAGTCACAAGTCATCGTGGCCAAGGGCTTGAGCGTGCTGGCCTTGTCAATTTGTTAATCACACTAGATTACGCTCTTTCCCTGAAACTATGGTCTGCTCAGCATAGTTGCAGTATAAACCTCAGATGGGATCTCTGTGTGTTGAATATACATAAATGTGCCTGAGCAAGCGTCTGCAATAGGGATCGGCTAGCCGCCCTAGTAGACGGTATCTTCAAATATGAGCTGCCACCTATACATACGTATAATACCAAAATTTAAATTGTGTTTTGCTACTGGTGAGGGAGGCACAAAAACGGTATATTTATTATTAATATGTAATTTATAGCTCTATTATTTTACATCAAACCTTATCTTATTAATGCCAACTTTGAATTACAGTCAAGTTCATTTCATTCGCTTACATGTTAATACCTTTTGTGAAAGGTATGACTCCATCTCTCTCACCAACCTATGGGTAAATAGCAGGGCAGACTCGGTTCTATAGCCTTGCATGTTAACTCGGTGCAGGAGAATAACTATGAATTCAAAACCCGAAGGCCTAGTGTGTGTGTGCTGAGGGTGACACGCACCATATTCCATAGTCATCGGTCAAGAGCATGGAGAGAAGACGAGCCCCGCCAAAGCCACTGAAAGGATCCTGAGGAAGCAGAATTAAAGTCTGTTTCTTCAGCCCCCCAGGTCCTCACACCTCCTGAAGATTTGAAGCAGTTGAGAGGTAAAAAAAAAAAAAAAAGTAAACCAAAATTTCTGAAAATTATTTGTGTACAATACAATCCAGTTTTTATGCCTTTAATTTTGGTTCAGAATTTCTCATATTATTCTGAAGAAAATATGGTAAAGAATTTTGAAGACTGTAGATTGGCTTTCTTAAACGATAACAACTTGTAATGGAGCCATCGGCAATTTCTTTGTAAATTTCTCTAGGTTTATGTTCAATAGTGACGTGGTGGGTTGCAACTGGATTGAGTTACCCAAAGAGAATATGGAAATACCAACCTATGGGTAAATAACAGGGCAGACTGGGTCCTATAGCCTTAGGTGTTAACTTGGTGCAGGAGAATAACTATAAATTCAAAATCCGAAGGTCTAGTGTGTCGGCTGAGGGTGACATGCACCATATTCCATAGTCATTGGCCAAGAACTTGGAGAGGAGACGAGCCCCGCCAAAGCCACTGAAAGGATCCTGAGGAAGCAGAATTAAAGTCTGTTTCTTCAGCCCCCCAGGTCCTCACACCTCCTGAAGATTTGAAGCAGTTGAGAGGTAAAAAAAAAAAGTAAACCAAAATTTCTGAAAATTACTTCTGTACAATACAATCCAGTTTTTATGCCTTCAATTTTTGTTCAGAATTTCTCATATTATTCTGTAGAAAATATGGTAAAGAATTTTGAAGACTGTAGATTGGTTTTCTTAAACGATAACAACTTGTAATGGAGCCATCGGCAATTTCTTTGTAAATTTCTCTAGGTTTATGGTTGATAGTGACGTGGTGGGTTGCAACTGGATTGAGTTACCCAAAGGGAAATACCATATTCGTCGGAAAGAGGCAACCATTGGTAGTAGGGTCAATTTGTCTTCTCCCCTGATGCAGTCCCATTGTCAGCTGGAAGTGGACATTTCCTGGGAAGACTTCATTTCACATCCTGCCGAGGGAGAATGGTCCAAAGTAGCGCCACTAAGGATCATGAGCTATGATATAGAATGTGCTGGAAGAAAAGGTAATGTCACAACCTGCTTCTTTGATGTTTTTTTTTCTCTTCTTCCTTTCTAGATGGAAAATTAAAAAAAAGGATTGTTGGTGGTCAGGAACTAATGCAAGTGGAAAGATTATATTGAATCATATGCTAAGTCTGCAGCTAGGAAATTTGGTTCATTGCGTCATGATGGAGAATTTTTCTTGCCAGAGTCTATCTTAGATATTTATAAGTCTACCATTTGCCCTTGCTTTGAATATTACTGCCACATCTTGACTGTTGCTTCTGCTATATATTTAGAGATTCTTGATAATATCCAAAGAATCTGCAATGTTATTGGTCCTGATATCACATCTCGTTTAAATCACTTGCTTTGAATATTGCTGCCACATCTTGTCTGCTGCTTCTGCTATATATTTAGAGATTCTTGATAAAATCCAAAGAATCTGCAATATTATTGGTCCTGATCTCACATTTCGGTTTAAATCACTTGTTTGAATATTGCCGCCACATCTTATCTGCTGCTTCTGCTATATATTTAGAGATTCTTGATAAAATCCAAAGAATCTGCAATATTATTGGTCCTGATATCACATCTCGTTTAAATCACTTGCTTTGAATATTGCTGCCACATCTTATCTGCTGCTTCTGCTATATATTTAGAGATTCTTGATAAAATCCAAAGAATCTGCAATATTATTGGTCCTGATCTCACATTTCGGTTTAAATCATTTGTTTGAATATTGCCGCCACATCTTATCTGCTGCTTCTGCTATATATTTAGAGATTCTTGATAAAATCCAAAGAATCTGCAATATTATTGGTCCTGATATCACATCTCGTTTAAATCACTTGCTTTGAATATTGCTGCCACATCTTGTCTGCTGCTTCTGCTATATATTTAGAGATTCTTGATAAAATCCAAAGAATCTGTAATATTATTGGCCCTGATTTCACATTTCGGTTTAAATCACTTGCTTTGAATATTGCTGCCACATCTTATCTGCTGCTTCTGCTATATATTTAAGAGATTCTTCACAAAATCCAAAAAAAAAGAATCTGCAATATTATTGGTCCTGACCTTGCATCTCAGCTTCAGCCATTTTCCCTCCAATGTAATGTAGCTTCCCTGTACGTTTTCTATAAATACTTTCATGCTAATTGTTTTCTATGAACATTCATCTATAGTACCTAGACTTTATGAATATAAGCGCAGTACTGGATTCAAGGCAAGTTCTCATCATTTTACAGTTGAAATGGCTAGATGTAACCGCAAGTTCTATGCTAACAGTCTCTTCTATCACACTTCTCACTTGTGGAACTCTCTTCCAGCATCTTACTTTCCAGACAACTTTGATCTTCAAAAATTTAAATGCAATTTCAATCATTGCCTTCTTAATTCTTGTTCTCTTATGGTCCTCTCTCCTTAATAGTATATTTTCTCATACTCTCTAACATGTAGTAACCCCTTGTGTCTTAGTGTCTTTATTGCCTTGCTTGTGGTTAAATGATTTAAAAAAAAAAAAAAAATTAGGTAATGTTTAACCTTTATGCCTATTGTCCTGGGCATGATGATAGACTACATCCAGCAGCAAGGCCTTTGGTCGGGTGATTGGAGGTTTTGAGGATCGTTTAACCACCTCTTAATTGCTGTTATCCCGAGGTTCATCCTGACTTGGTGTGGCAGCATCTGTTAGGGTCCTGTCTCTGGGCAAATAGTGAACCCCAAGTTAAAAATCAATGCACCAGAAAAGTATAAAAGTACATTTCTATCAAAAAAAATTATTACCAGAAATACATTTTTATAAAAATTTATTTTTTTTTTTTAAATGATAATAATGAAAATAAAAAAGTATAAAATTACATTTTTATCGTACTAGAATTTTTTGGCAATGTTGAAATCTTAATATTGTTTTTAACCTTGACGATGCTAATTTCTTTCAAGAATTGTTCCTCACCCCCTGCCACTGCATTTTTTTTTTTTTTTTTTTTTTTTTTGAGGGTGCAAAAACATGAACACCTACTGTTTTAAAATTGTTATAACTTTCTTTGTATTGTGTGTATGGAATTTGATTTTTGTACACTAATAAAAGAACGAGTAATATTTGGATATAATGCATTACGCTTTGCATGCATGTTTTGAGGTTGAAAACAAAATTGAAACGTGAAATAAAAAAACAAATCCATTAAAAAATACATAACTAATTCAACGTACTTTAACTTTTATTACACCTTGTGGAGTTCTGGGGGTGCAATAAAAAGCAAAAGTGTTAAGGATTTCATTTTGTCAAAAAAGTGACATGTTTCCATACAAGAAGACGACACTAGTATTTGTTTGTTCTTTCTTTCACTTGACATATTTATTTGTCTCATTGACAAATAAAGTTATTTCATTGCTTATAAATAGGCAAAATAATTCACCTTCAGAAAGGCTATCAGGTATATTGATGGTCGCCAGTAACTTCCATAAAATTAGTCAGGCATGGATGATAGTAGCTGCTTGTGATAATCATCGCTTTTTCTCCACATTACAAGTGTACTTATCATCTTCGACTACTTCACGGTCAATATCCACTTGAGTAAAGCCTTCAAAATCATCTTTGGAGTCCTAATAAAAAAAAAAAACACTCCTGAATAAAGGCATTGTTGGATATTTATGTGGCCATTTTTGTTTGCAAAAAATTGCAAAAAAAATTAACGTGAGTTTAATCGGCGTTACATCTTGTGTAGAGTTTAGAAGAATTCAAAATGGTGTCAGAAAACTGAAGTTTAACCTTCTTCCAAAGCAGTAGTAGGTGGTTTTCAGCCTAAAATACTGGAAATAATAGTTGCCAAGTGTTTCTTTATACCAACCGTCTCAAGAGGACAGAATGCACCTAGAGTAGCAAAGGGAGAGAATTCTATGGTGACTATTGTAAAGATAAAGGTTAAAATAATGAGAGTATTTTGTATGTTAAATAATAAAACTTTTAATTTTTCCAAGAAAGTTAATGAAAATTTATTGTACTAAGCTATGCACCCTAGTAAAAACCTACTGTACTTTGTATCTTCATACCTGTTTGCACTTCTCTCCAAAATATGGTTTTATTAAGTCAATGTATGGCTATTTTAGAGGGTGTGATGGATGGATAGATGGATGGACTAACAGAGGTCACAGAATTTTATATATAGATAATTATCAGTGATACATTTAAAAAAAAAAAAAAAAAAAATTACCAACACTTCTATTTTATAATTTACAAATTATACATCTAAAAAAACATACATCTACCCTGAAAGTATAAAATTAAGTACAAAATATCTGAAGCCATAAAATGGCATTTAAAATATTATTTAGATTTCAGCATTAATAACCCATTGCTGCAAAACAAAAATAACCAACCTTGGGTATGACAATAAACTACATCCAACAGCAAGGCTTCTGGTCAGGAGGCTTTGAGGAGTGTGGAACCACCTCTTAATTGCTGGTGTTCCCAGGTCCACCCTGACCCAGGGTGGTAGCACCTGTTAGGATCCCAGCTATGGGCAAAAGTTAACGCCCCAAACTGGGGTCAAAACACTATGAAAATGTAAAAATAGGTTTTAATACCAGCAATACACTTTTTGAAAAAATATTACCAGCAATACACTTTTTGAAAAAATATTACCGGCAATACATTTTTTGAAAAAATATTACCGGCAATACATTTTTTGAAAAAATATTACCGGCAATACATTTTTTGAAAAAATATTACCGGCAATACATTTTTTGAAAAAATATTACCGGCAATACATTTTTTGAAAAAATATTACCGGCAATACATTTTTTGAAAAAATATTACCGGCAATACATTTTTTGAAAAAATATTACCGGCAATACATTTTTTGAAAAACTATTACCGGCAATACATTTTTTGAAAAAATATTACCGGCAATACATTTTTTGAAAAACTATTACCGGCAATACATTTTTTGAAAAAATATTACCGGCAATACATTTTTTGAAAAAATATTACCGGCAATACATTTTTTGAAAAAATATTACCGGCAATACATTTTTTGAAAAAATATTACCGGCAATAAAAATCTTGTTGGCATTAAATAACACATTGAGATTGATGTACCACAAAACAAATCAAACCAAAGCAAACTTGGTGCCTGCAAAAAAAAAAAATAGAAAAAAAAAAGCGTGTCAAAAAGACGGTTATTCCCTCAACAATTTTTATTTGCATAATTATAAAAAATATGTGAACCAAATACAGTACAGTATTATTTACCATTTTGTAAAGAAATCAATTTGAAAAATGTTTTTATTCAAAAGAAATTACAAAAATTATCAAAATATGTAAACCATCTGCAATCCTATATTTACCATTATTTATTATTTACTATTTATTTATTATATTTACTATTTATCATTTTATAAATAACGGTAAAAACAAGTTTTTTTATTCATGATTTTATAAAAAGTATAAATATTCAGATGCTTCTGTGAATAATTAGTTTTCTAAAAAATTTTGAAGAATTATACACGGCTGATATTAGATGCAGTATGCGTTTTTTCAAATTGGAAGCTTGGAAAGACAGAGCATAGACAAAACATTAAAAAGAAAAATAAACTTTTTTTAATCCACCCCAAGCAAGGTGATAATGCCACTAAGATGCAAGGAGTTACTGGTATTGAAAGAGAATAAAAAAGATTTTAGAACCCCATTTTTAGAATCCAAGAACCCAATCCTAACCAGGTGTGTGACGAGTTCCGCATGTCATTCATTGCACAACTGTGATGGCATCTGAAGTTGGTTGTATGTGTGTATACACCTGGCTAGCTATGTTCACAGGTTTGTCTCCTTGACTGTGACTGAATTCAACAAAGAATAACAACAAATATTTTTCAAGACACTCTGATTGGGAAATAGCAACTAATACGATTTCTCATTGAACCCTGGTATTATTTTCCTTCGGCTTTGGGAAGGTGAACTGCTATCTTTTTAACTCTGGCCATGGAAAAAGGACCTTTTACATTCACTAATTGTCTATGTGATTCTGACTCCTCTCTGCTCTCTGGTCCTTTCTTCACTGCCTGAGAGTCCTTTTCTCACTCTCTGACTGCTCTTGACTGACCGCTCTTTATATGAACACCACCCCTATCCATCTACCTTTGTACCAGAAAAGGAGACCACCCAAAAGCTGGATGGGTGATCAGTTTTTCAAAGCACTTTACTCTTATGATTATCTAAAATCACTAACAAAATTTTATGTTTGCCAATTCAAAGGTAGGCTGGAGACAGGAATCCTGAAATTAAATCAAAAGGAAAAAGAATCTATCTATTTATCTCCTAAGGATGGGTGAGAAATTGTATTGTTACACAGGAAACACCAGATAAACTTCTCCTGCTCTAAAGGCATGTGAACCAGATGTTAGGCGAATCTATCCACTCTTATTATTTAGATAATTTCATAATTGGGGTGGGGTGGGGGGCTCCATTCAACTAATTTGTAGCAATGTGAAATGCCAGATGACAACAATGCTTATTATGAACGCCATGTATTTTCTAATTTACAACTGAATTTTAATAAGGTTTGACAAAAACATTGCTTATATATATAATATATATATATATATATATATATATATATGTAATATGATAATTTTTAAAAATAAGAAATAAAATGTTTATTAGAATCTTTTTAAGATTGTTATGCAAATTAAATGTAACAGTTTTTATGTTGCAAATGTTATTTCTTAGTGAATGCTAATGATTCCTCTATTTTTCTGCTTGTCTCCAGGTATTTTCCCAGAAGCAAACAAGGATCCTGTGATTCAAATTGCCAATATGGTTGTGAAACAAGGCAAATCAGATCCTTTTGTGCGTAATGTTTTCACGTTAAAGAAATGTGCACCAGTCGTAGGAGCCCAAGTCCTCTCCTTTGATACTGAACAGGAACTTCTCAAGGTATTGGGTAAAAAAATTTCTTTGCCAACATTTATTTCCCTTATAATTTAAAATGTTTATTTTAGAGATGAGGTATTATTATAGGTGGGTTTATTTAAACTATTGTTCTCTTCATGTGTAGGTTTGGTTAAAGACCACCACCAAAATTTTTGTTAATGATTTTATATAATATTTTTTTTATTTTTGTTTTTAATTCAGTAATAATGAAAATTATTGTCTGAATGTCTGGCATGAGGAGTTATCATTATTTATATTTGGACTGTTGGCTCTCTGGCCTTTTTCAAGTGTACATTGAGATTTATGAGATTTGTAGGCCATAATCCCTTAATTACATAAAGAGGCATCAGCGTCAGAGGTGCCAAAAATAGAGGAGTTTGAGTTGGAGGTTTTGTGTTCCGACTCCACAGCCCTGGATAAAAACTAAAGAAGATTCGACAATATTATTGGTCTTGCCCTGGTTTCAAACCAGGGCAAGACCAATAATATTTCCCACCACTCTAATTTAGTGTCCCTGTGTCTTTTCTACAAATACTTTCATGAGAATTGTACTGATGAAATTTCTGTTATGGTAAATAGACTTTATGGATTTAAGCACTATACTAGATTGGGGGTAAGATCTCTTTTTTCTCTCTCTTTTTTCTCTCTCTTTCTTTAAAATGAGCGTTACAATTAGAATATTGCAGAAGTTTAAAAGGATTTTTTTTTTTTTTTGGTGGGGGAGTTCTTCATTCAACTATCCACCATTTCTTTGTTTCTAAAACTAACTTTAATTTTTTTATTTCTTCATTTGCAGCATTGGTCACACTTTGTTCGAGCAGTTGACCCTGACATCATCACAGGGTACAATATTCAAAACTTTGACTTCCCTTATCTGCTAAATAGAGCCAGCCATCTGAAGGTGACCAACTTTCCTTTCCTTGGTCGTATTAGGCACATTAAATCTGTGGTCAAAGAATCAACAATTCAAAGCAAACAGATGGGTAAACGTGAAAACAAAATCGTCAACTTGGAAGGACGGGTCATGTTTGATTTGCTCCAGGTAAGTGTAGAGTTATCATCAAGTGCCTTCACATAGGTCTTGTTATTGGTATGCCATAATTATTGATGGCGGATAGTCACAGTGGGTTTGCAAACAGACATTTGGTATTTTGGAACATTTCCAAAGTGATATGTGCTATATCTAGTTTGAAGGAGAGTTTCTTTTTCCTTCTTGCTGGTTTCTCTTTTTTCCTCCTTCCTGTCAGTTGTCTCTCTCTTTCCCACCTCCTTCCTGCTAGTTGTCTCTCTCTCTCTCTCTCTCTCTGTCTCTCTCTCTTTGTCTCTCTCTCTTTGTCTCTCTCTCTTTGTCTCTCTCTCTTTGTCTCTCTCTCTTTGTCTCTCTCTCTTTGTCTCTCTCTCTTTGTCTCTCTCTCTTTGTCTCTCTCTCTTTGTCTCTCTCTCTTTGTCTCTCTCTCTTTGTCTCTCTCTCTTTGTCTCTCTCTCTTTGTCTCTCTCTCTTTGTCTCTCTCTCTTTGTCTCTCTCTCTTTGTCTCTCTCTCTTTGTCTCTCTCTCTTTGTCTCTCTCTCTTTGTCTCTCTCTCTTTGTCTCTCTCTCTTTGTCTCTCTCTCTTTGTCTCTCTCTCTTTGTCGCTCTCTCTTTGTCGCTCTCTCTTTGTCGCTCTCTCTTTGTCTCTCTCTTTGTCGCTCTCTCTCTCTCTTTGTCGCTCTCTCTCTCTCTTTGTCTCTCTCTCTCTCTCTTTGTCTCTCTCTCTCTCTCTCTCTCTTTGTCTCTCTCTCTCTTTGTCTCTCTCTCTCTCTTTGTCTCTCTCTCTCTTTGTCTCTCTCTCTCTTTGTCTCTCTCTCTCTCTGTCTCTCTCTCTCTTTGTCTCTCTCTGTCTCTCTCTCTCTCTCTCTCTGTCTCTCTTTGTCTCTGTCCCCCCCGCCGGTTGTCTCCCCCCCTGTTGTCCCCCCCCCCCCCCGTCGGTTGTCTCTCTCTCTTTTTCTTCTTTTTTTCCTTCTTCCTGCCGGTTGTCTCTCTCTCTCTCTTTTTTTTCTTCTCACCTTCTCCCTGCTGGTTGTCTGCCCCCCCCCCCCCGCCTTCCTGTTGGTTCTCTCTCTCTCTTCTCCTCCTCCTCCTCCTGCCGGTCGTCTCTATCTCTTTTGTTGTTGTTTTGGGAATAGTTTGATGTTGTATGTGTACCAATGATAATTTCGGGTGAAAGGTCATCGATTGAGTTGGATGGTTCACCCGAGTTCTTGAAAACTGGAGCAACAGATGATGGATGACTTCCAGCAAACAGGAAAGCAGGCGGTATCGAGGCATTTGTTATACAGTTTAGCGAGAACAGCAGCTGGTTGAGGAGACATTTCTTAATGACTATTACAGGGGATGCTATCGGGTCCGCATGCTGTTGGGATCAAGGTTAGAGATGATAGCAGAAGCCATGGAAGGTGTTATATACATTTCACTCAAGAGAGAATCAGTTCTAAGTGGGAAGTCAGGCAGGAATTCTCAAGATGAGTCAAGAGTAGAGTCTGAGGAGAATTTATGGGAAAAGCATTCAGCTTTATCAGCAGAAGATTATAACAACTCAAATCGATTGAAGCGGAAGGAATAGATACATTCTGATTTCAAAACTGTTTTTCTTGCTTGCCAGGTTCTGTTCCGTGATTACAAGCTCCGGTCATACACACTGAATGCCGTTTCTTTTCACTTTCTCCAAGAACAAAAGGAAGATGTCCAACATTCCATTATTACAGACCTTCAGGTAAGTTCCGCATTTAATTTCTCCATCTCCTTGCTAGTGAATGTAATATAGCAGGACATCACGTTATACTATAGTACATCAACGACGGACTGTAATTTCAAATCTATAATTTCTCTATCCCTGATAGTATTGTGAACTTCAAAGCAGCTCCCCTAATGCCCACAAGTATGGAAAAGGGTGTTTTAATGTACTGATCACGAGTTAGACAAATTAGTTAAACATGCCCTCTAATTAATTTAAAAAAAAAAAACATGCATTATTATTAATAATGCCTCACCTAAAAACAGGAATTCTTAACACCATTCCTGAAAAATATGGGCAGATTGTCTTGAGTAAGACGTTAAACTACATCCGCGTCCTGGGTAAGACGATAAACTACATCCAGCAGTAAGGCCTCTGATCAG
>OZ038507.1:61683915-61691415 GCA_964036315.1 Acanthosepion esculentum
GAAAGACTAGATTAGAAGGAACGAAATTTTGGTATTTTCTATAAATGTAAAAATGCGAAACACTACGTTCTGGGATGAGGCGTCAGCATTATTTATCTTATTTCAGTCAGTTATGTGCCATGCGTGATACACGCTTAGGTGATCATGTATCTTTCGATACATGACTGACGAGGCAGATTTTTTTCCGCAGTAGGTTGCAATTTATTTCTGCGGTAGGCCAGTTGCCATCCAAGGCTATATTTACCGATAGCTGGGGGGAGAAGAAGAGGATTCATACTTTTCCTAAGGGTGTTAGCATGTAAGTGAATGTAATGGATTCGACTGGAATTCGAACTCGGATCTCCGATTCCTCAATCCGCGCAATCCATTGCTCCACCATGCCTCCTATTTTATTTACGCTATTTATGTTCAGACTATTGTCCTCATTTTTGTTGTTATCTGATAACAATACTAAACAGTATCTAATCTAACGAATTTATTTATTTAAAATAAATAAACTGAGTGAGTGAATTAGATAATATTAGTGTGAGTTGAGGGAGCAGAGATGGGGTTGTGGTTGATTTATCTATGAAGTTATTTATAGCCGCAGAAAGTCTAGAAGGAACATAAATTCAGTAATTTCTATAAACTAGAATTTTTTTTTTTTTACAAAACACTGATGTGTTTTGAAATCCTCACAGTATTTAGTATTGTTGCAGTTATTTTTTTTCTTTTTAACAGCGAAGAATGAATTCTTAGGATTTCTTACTCTTGAGCATGCAACATACAAGTGTCCATGCGTAAATATTTCTTTCTGGTGCCAAATTCCAACTTTTTGAAGCGTTTGGCCTTGTTATTTTTTTTAATATAACATAGAAGTGAATTCTTTCAAAAGAGCTGGGATCATTAAAAGATGGGATATACGTAGAACTAGAATTTTTTGTCCTCATGGTATTTAGTATTGTTGAAGTTATCGCTGACATTTTTGTCGAGATTTACAAACTCTACGTTTCGTTCAATTTTGCAAACCAATCGATGAAATTTGAATAAGCTGATTTGTTTGGAAAAATACTTAATATATAGAACTTAATGGTAAACAATATATTTTTAATAAATTTTTTTCTTTTTAACAGCGAAGAATGAATTCTTAAGATTTCTTACTCTTGAGCATGCAACATACAAGTGTCCATGCGTAAATATTTCTTTCTGGTGCCAAATTCCAACTTTTTGAAGCGTTTGGCCTTGTTATTTTTTTTTTATATAACATAGAAGTGAACTCTTTCAAAAGAGCTGGGATCATTAAAAGATGGGATATACGTAGAACTAGAATTTTTTGTCCTCACGGTATTTAGTATTGTTGAAGTTATCGCTGACATTTTTATCGAGATTTACAAACTCTACATTTCGTTCAATTTCGCAAACCAATCGATGAAATTTGAATAAGCTGGTTTGTTTGGAAAAATACTTTGACAAAAACCCTACTTTGCGGTTCAATAATTTAACAAAGAATTCTTTCAATCTAAAATATTCTCTGACCATAAATAACCTGCAAAAGGGTTGATAAACTGTCAAAAAATAAAATATGTTGGAAAGTTTCAGAGTTTTCATCTGAAATCAAGAAAATACAAAATTTCATCAAAATGGTAACAATATGTGGGGAAGCTGTCAGTTTAAACTGATACCAGATGCATATGCTATGACATAGTCTGTGACTCTTTGCTGATGCAATCATAGTTCAGTATTCATCAATATTGCTATAGCCTTGTACCAGTTTTCATTTGTGATGAACTGAATAAAGAAAATCTACAATAATTGAATGATATACATTTTTTACCTATTAAAAACTTTGTTGTAAATATGTAACTTGCTGTGACTTGTGAGAAAGAATCCTGCTTTTTAAATCATTAAAAGCTGTATTGCTGGAAAAAACATGTCCATATTTAAATAAATTTTTTCGGATGCATTGGTTACATTTTCTGTAAATGGTGTTTTTGTTTGATAAAAACAAATTGATGATTTAAATTCTCTAAGGACTCTTGCTTTTAACTAATATGAATATGAAGAGGCTGAAATTTTAATTTCTCAAAATTTCATTAAATTATGTAAGTGGTGGTAACAGATATAAAAAAAAAAAAAATAGAAAAATAATTTAATTTGTGAAGAAGTCCTGAAAATTTCATTAAAATCCAAAAATTATTTGATTTGTTTTTTTTTTTTTTTTTTTTTTGTTTTTTGTTTTTTGCAAGAATTTTCAAAACAATGTTTTTTTACCCTACAAAAAAGACGCTAAATTTCCCATAGTAATCTTTGACCCACTGTTGATGCAAGAAAAACAAGTTTTTTAACCAAAATTTCGAATGTGCTAGAAAGGATTAAAAAAATTAATAGAATAATAAAAAAAAATACTTTGGTCTTTCCTCTTAATAATAACCAACATTTCGATGACAAAACTTTGTGTTTATCGAGTCTGGGGCTTTTTTATCATGGTAGAAAATTTTTTAGAGTTAGCTAATTAAAAAAAAAAAAATCCAAGGAAAGGCAACTCGTACCGTCACAAAATGAACAGCCATATTTAACTAATTTTTCTATTGTATTTCTTACATATTGTGCATCTTTATTCGAGAAATTTTATTGAACAGTTTTTTTTTTTTATCACAACCCCCTTTGTAAGGCAGTAAAGCCACTAAGACAGAAGATACTGCATGTGGAAAAAAATGCATGAAAGAGTGAGAACAATAGAAGTGTAATCAAGAGGATAGTAACTTAGTTTTGTTTTCATTATTCCATACATTTTAACATATTTTATTTTCATTGTTTTAAACGTGTTTCAACCGAGAATTCAACCGTCATGTACTGTGTAAAGACCGAATAAATAGGATTCTGACAACACAAAAAAATTAAAAAAAAAAACCTTATTGACTTAGTGATTGATTTGGATAACCTTTTAGAAATCTCAATGTTTGAAAAAGTGTAATTGTTTTATAGCCATATCACATTGAAACAGCTGTTATCATACGATCACCAAAGTTGAGCATTGTTGAGTCCGGTCAGTACCTAGATGAGTGACTGCTTGGGAATACCTGGTGCGGTAAGCTTGGATGTGCAAGTGGTATAATGGATCGGATAATTGAAAAACAGAGTTCAAATTCCAGTTGGTTTCATTATATTCACTTAATTGCAAATATACCTTTGGCAAAGGCATGAATCGACTTCTCTCCCAACTATTAGTAAGATTTGTATCACTAAACCATTTTCTTGCCCCACCCCTAAATGGTTACAATCTAAAAATATTTTCTGACTTTAAATAACCTACAGGGGGTTGATAAGCTGTGAAAAACGAATCAGTCAATCGATCATATACTGATTAGCAAAACAGACATGTCTTAGATTTTTTTTTTACATTCTCCAGAATGAAAACGTATGGAAGCTACCGTGGCTACAAAATGAGGGATCAGTTTATATATTGATTGTAATATAGAATTAATCCCCCACTTTATAGCCACATAATTTCATGTTCATAAAATCTTGATTAGGTATGTATCCACCTCTTCTCCACCCACAGCCACTGGCTAATTTTTAAGTCTTGGATCACTAAAATCATTATCTCAAAAAAAAAAAATTCCTACAGTGTAAAAGTATTTTCTGGCTTTAAATAACCTGCAAAGGGTTGATAATCTGTAGAAAACGAATCAATCAACCAAAAAAAAAAAAAAAAGCTTAAGATTGTTTGTCAGTCAAATCACTTGAATGGCTATCTGAGATCCATATAATGAAGAGTTACGTCCCTTGCGATACGATTATCTTATCGTTAAGAATAAGATTTTCTGTTATTTATTTTCTTGTCATGATTGGCAACAAGCATCCAATTGTTAGAACTGACTATACTCATATATTGACAGTAATACATGCGCACACACACACACACATATATATGTATATATATATATGTATTTAAAATATTTTTTTTTGTAATCCGTGAGCTATTAGTAATAAAGAAGATTTACGTCCCTTGGATTGTGGTTTTTAAATTATAGTTTATTTTATTTTATTTTTTTTATTCTTGAAGTTCGCAAAAAAAAACTCACCAACCGTCAGCATCTATTCACTCGATAAAGATAAAATGTAAGGAAATAGTGATGGGAGTCAGAAATATTATTTACAGCTGAAAATTAGGTGGGCGGTCTCTGTGCCTGTGGTTGGGGACCCCACATCCAGCTCTGGAAACTTCTGGATGTCAGAAAAAGCATTTTTGGAATTTTTGCATACATCTAATGTAACAGTATCATTTTGTTACCGCATTAAACTATTTTTTTTTTTTTCTTTAAATAGAAATGTTTCCCACATTTTTTTTTATATGGTTATAGTTTTATTTCTAGAAGTCTTAGACAAAAGAATTACTTCCACCAATGAAGGTTTTTAAAATTTCTATATCACAGAAATGAAGGCTTCTGGAATAATCTTATATAAAGATTATTTTTAACTTGTTTATAGAAGCTGTTTTTTTTTTTTTTTTTTTTTAAGTTATTTCACTCCAGACAAGGCAATAAAGCCACTAAGATGCAAGGGTTTACTGAGTGTTAGAGAATGTGAGAAAAATATTCTATTAAGGAGAGAAGACAATAAAAGAACAAGGATTAAGAAGAGAGAAGATAATGATTTACATTGCATTTAAATTTTTGAGGATCCGAGTTGACAGGGAAGCAAAAAGAGTTCCACAAGCGAGAAGTGTGAGAGAAGAAATTGTTGGTGTAGAACTTATGGTTACATCTCACCATTTTACCTCTAAAATAATGTGACCTATCTGCCAATCTAGTACTCATATTCATAAAAGTCTAGGTAACATACAGGAAAAATTCATCAGAACAATTTCCGTGAAAGTATTTAGAGAAATTAAAAAATTTTTTTTAAAAGTTAAGTGTTTAAAATTTGTTTATATTTTTATTGTATTATTGTGTATTATCACTGTACAGATATCACTGATTTCCTTATAGTCACCACACAGTGAAAAAAAAAAAACGGTGGCTTTATTATCACCGTTTGGTGATATTTTATTTTTGTATTTTCACTGAGAATCTAAAATAATTCATTGTTATTTATCAATTTCTGCTATAGTGAATGTATCCTTAAAGAGGTTACAAACAAAGTGTGGTACTTGAGTGAAGGAACAGCGACACTTGTGTAGATGAAAGAAAGAGAGGTTTATTGTAAAAGAGAATACACTACTGAAATACAGGGGACGGTTAGCAGGCTAGTAATTCATGAAGCAAACCCCCAGGTATATCCTGTGCTCACTATATATAGCTACTGATATAGTCAGTCCACATAGGTGACAGGGAGGGTGGGACATTCCATTACAACACCCCCCCCCCAAATGGTAATTTTCCCATGAAATTTTGCTCAGTACCTCTTCTTTTTGAGGGTCAGGACATAAATGACTTAGTCCCTCTTCCTAGTACTTTTCTGTCTCACCAGTAAATTTAAAGTGTATTTCATAAAAATTTATTTAATATTAAAATTAAAAGGTATTTTCGGAAAGGCTGTGTGTATTGTCACCGTACAGCGAATGTCTACACAAGTGTTTTCCTCCATGTTGCCTTGGCTGGTAGACTGATAATCTGGAACTTATTACACAGCAGTGAGAGGAAGACAGAAGGAGACTGTTTACAACGTCTCCTCCTCCTCATCCCATAATTCTGTTATCTACTTTACTGGCTTTCCGTGCAATAAACAAAGCTCCCAAAATTCCTCTCTCCATCCTTTACCCCTCATTACTCTCTCATCAGCTCCCTCTAACTACTTTCAGTGATAAACAAAGCTCCTGATATTTCTTCCAATCCACCTTCACTACCCTCATAACACATAACCTATATCCTTACGGTGATAATGGTCACTCTTGTTGAACATTGCCATAGTTTTTTGTTTTTTTTATATCATTTCACCTCCAAGCAAGGCAATAAAGCCACTAAGACACAAGAGGTTAATGAGTGTTAGAGAATACAGTAAAAGAACAATTAAGAAGACAGAAGATAATGATTGCTGTAACCTAGAAAAGGTTACTGAATAAGAATAATCAAAACAAAGGTTGGAAATGGAACGGTAAGCTTTATAGCATTAACAATATATAAGAGTCACCAGCAGCATGTAGTAAGTAATCCACTGGTAGTCGTGCCACCCCCCAGACAGTATATTCCACTGTATTTTTGAGGATCGAGACTTACCCATTATAGTTCATATGTACAGTATAACAGATTGACAATGCATTTGAATTTTTGAAGATCAAAGTTGACATAGAATCAAGAAGCCAGAAGAGAGTTCCACAAGCGAGAAGTGCGCTCGAAGAAACTGTTAGCATAGAACTTGTGCTTATATCTAGACATTTTCAGCTGTAATCTAGTACTGCACTTAAATTCATAAAGTCTAGGTATCATAGAGGGGAGTTAATCTAAAGAATTACCATGAAAGTATTTGTAGAAAAGGTGCAGGGAAGCTATGTCTCAGCAGTGGGAAAGTGATTGAAACCAAGATGCCAGGTCAGGACCAATAACATTGCAGATTCTTCTTTGGACTTTATCAAGAATCTCTAAATATATGGGAGCAGCAAATCAGATGTGGCAGCAATATTCAAAGCAAAGATGAATGGTAGTTTTATAAATATGGAGGCCAGATTCTAGTGAGGAAAATTGTCTAGATTTCAATATTAAAAAAATAAATTTCATTATTTAAAACCAGCTTTTATGATATGCCTGCATTTTTGCCATTTTAAAAATCTAAATTTCAACTAAATTAAATTTAAATTAATTTTTTTTTTGTATTCTTTTAAATTATTCTTTTATCTAATTGGAAAACATATATTCATGTCCCAACACTAATTTCATTTAACAATACCTCAATTTAGAAGTTTTTAATGTCTTTGATGTAGTTACAAGCATGAAGTTTTTTTGTTTTTTTTTCAATATTTTATTTTTAAAATTTCTGTCAATAGATTATCTTTTTTTTTTATTTTTTATTTTTTTAATTGCTATGAACTCTTCAGAATGTTGGTAATCATGGCTCTCCACACATTCCTTTTTCTTTATTATCTTGGGAAAGATAGTGGAGTGGATTTCCATTGCCTTCTCTATGTTCCCTTAGATTATTTGCCACCCATGGGTAGAGCCAGTGTACTCTGCTATTTAACCTAAGCCTACGTTAAAAATTAGGCTGCAGTGAAAATTAAAAATTGGTGTGTGAAAAAGACGCTGTTACTATGTACACCCTCAGCAATTATTATTGTTTTAAACAGATATATATATATTATAATTTTTTCATATAGACAAAAACAATTTACTCACTACAAAGATGCAACTTTGTTTCAGTACATTTAAAATTGCACTTCAACAGGTGAGAACAACCAAAATGGTTATGAAACCATTGAAGTACAATTTTAAATGCACTGAAATGAAGTTGCATCTTTGTAGTGAGTAAATTGTTTCTGTCTATATGAAAAAATTATAATAAATAATTAATCCTCTACTATCGGTA
>OZ038507.1:61696415-61701415 GCA_964036315.1 Acanthosepion esculentum
GATGGAGTAATGGTTAGTGGCATGGATTGAGGAATCGGAGGGCCAAGATTGAATTCCAATTGAGTTCATTGCATTTACTTATGTGCAAATACCCTTGGGAAAGGTATGAATGCATCTCTTCTCTCTCCAACTACAAGTAAATAAGAGCACAGTTCAGGTTATGTAGCTATGGTTGGCAACCAGTCTAGGAGAGGGTCAACTCTGAATTCAAAACTCTATGTAGCCCTGGCAAATTACATACTATGCAACGAAGGAAAGGATTGTGAAATCCACATTGACTCGAGGATCCCAACTACAGTCGTCCTTATTCATTCATACTATAATGGACAATTGATCAGCATATATAAAATTTTATATATTAAAACATTTTTAGGCAAATGAATAACAAAGTGGAAAATTTTTTGGTTACACATTTTGTCCTTCATCAAACTAAAGTAATGTTTATGTTGATGGAATTATATCGACAAGATAAATCCCTGTTTTAGGAACATTTCTCTTAATCTCAAAATAATTCAGCAGTGTTATTTTACTTATGGCAACTGGACTTTTGGCGATCATCTTACTGTTGGATACTCTGCATCGGAAAAATTGTGCTTTTATTGCTGTTCCCATGATTCTCAATTTTTTTTTTTTTTTTTGCTGGGATCAAAGTGTAGTATCTGCCCCCAAGCAGATAAGCTACATTTCATCACTCATTAATGTCTCTGTCTTCAGATAGAGCTATTTTGCGACCTGGCTCAAGTGCATGTTCTGGGGCACCCCACATTAAACTATATGTGACATCCTGTCAGCCGGGGAATTATATTGCGAATCCTGTGACCAGTCAGGGTTGTAGGAGCACCACATGTACTGCAGCCGCTGTTGAAGTGTTTCTTGGGTGGGCAAGATGGCCTGACAAAGCCCAACCCTTTCCAGGCTGGTTTGGAATTTAGAGGTACCTTGTCCTAAACCATTTGCCACCCAAGGCTATAGAACCCAGTCTGTCTGCTATTTACCCACAGCTGGGGCGGAGAAGAGGAGGATTCATACCATTTTTCAAGAGTAATGGATCCGACTGGAGTTCAAACTCAGCTCTCTGATTCCTCAACCTGAGCCGCTATCCATTACTCCCTGCCTTCAACGAATTATATAGACTAGCCAAGTCCCTGTCTTATGAACATTTCTCTTAATAATAATTTAAAAAGAATTCAGACAATGTTATTTTATTTATGGTAACTGGATTTTTGGCGATTGCTTTACTGTTGTTCAATACTGTGCATCTGAGAAATGGCGATTTTTTTTTATTAGGGTCACCATGACTTCTCAGCCTTTTGGCTAGGATCAAATCATTCCTGAATCGTTACAGTGAGTACTCCAACTATTCACTTTCTCATAGATACCTAACCCGTGGCTGAGGTAATGGTGCCTTTCACACTGGTGCATCTATTCAAGCCCAGCTAAAATGCAGATTTCAAGATAGAGATTGACAGCAGATAACCTTTACTGTCCTCAGTCTCTCCCTGTCCCTCATCTTGGCCCTGTTCCAAACCAAACTTTCAGGAAGACCTTACTTTTCCAGACAGAATCTGTGAAATAGCTGCTTTGTATTTTCAGCCTTGACAGATGGAAGCAATTGATATTGTTTTCTGCCGGTTGGGGATTGTATTAGTATGTATAATTAATTAGCTATTAATAATGAGAATTTGTTCAGGGGATGAAATATAAAACAGTTCTTTAGTAGATACAGTGAAATAAGTTTTATTTACATTTGTGCAATAAGTTTTAATACATAGTACCATGAATTTTAATATGTGCGATGTTAGTGCCATGACTTTTAATGTGTGTTACTTTAGGAGGGATGGTGAATTAATGGATAGAGGCTTGGATTGAGGAATCGGAGAGCTGAGTTTGAATTCCAGTCGGATCCATTACATTCACTTACATGCTAATACCCCTGGGAAAGGTATGAATCCTCTTCTTCTCCCCCCCCAGCTATGGGTAAATAGCAGGACAGACCATATTCTGTACCCTTGGATGGCAGCTAGTCTACCGCAGAAAGAAATGGCAACCTACTGTTGGGGGAAAAAAAATCTGCCTCGTCAGTCATGTATCTTTCGATACATGATAGCCTAAGCGTGTATCACATATGGCACATAGCTGACTGTTATTTTAATGACACAATTTTTAATATATGGTATGTTAATGCCACGACTGGTAATATATCTTAGTGCCATGACTTTTAATAAATTCTACATTAGTGCCATGACTTTTAATAAATTCTACATTAGTGCCATGACTTTTAATAAATTCTACATTAGTGCCATGACTTTTAATAAATTCTACATTAGTGCCATGACTTTTAATAAATTCTACATTAGTGCCATGACTTTTAATAAATTCTACATTAGTGCCATGACTTTTAATATAGTGCTGTTAGTGCTGCAACATTTATTATCTGTGCTATGTTAGTGCTACAAGTTTTAATATACATTAGTTTTAATAAACTCTATATTAGTGCCACTATTTTTAATAAATTCTCTGTTCATACCACAACATTTAATATATGAGTTATGTTAGTTCTACAAATTTTAATATATGCTACATTGGTGTCACAATTTTACAAATACTTTAACGGTAATTGCTCCGAGGAGCTGCTTTCGCTGGTTCCTAGGCCTCATGAATTTAAACGTCCTACGAGGCTGGCATCCCGTTCCCACCCCTTCACCGTTGAAACTGTTAGATGTAGACGTCTCTTCTACTCCAATAGCTTCCTGTCTCGCACATCTCGCCTGTGGAACTCCCTTCCTTATTCCTGTTTCCCTGACAAATACAATCTCCAACTATTTAAGTGTAACGTCAATTGACATCTCCAGTTGCCTTGATCTATCCACTTCCCTTCTCCACATCCTTTCACCTTTCATTCCTATCTGCTCTTGCTCCAAATCTTCTGTAACCCCCTTGCCTTGATCGACCCACTGTCTTTCTCTTTCTCCACATCCTCTCCTTTACCACTCCTATCTGCTCTTCCTCCAACCCTTCTATAACCCCTTGCGTGCTAGTGGCCTCCAGCCTTGCTTGGGGTGATAAGCTTAAAAAAAAAAAAAAAAAAATAGTTTCTCTACACCTGTGGAACCCTTCTGAATTTTTTGCATTCCTACCAACTAAAAATATACAAAAGTTTAAGTGCAATGTAAATAATCAGTGCCATGAGTTAATATATGTTACGTCGGTACCACGCTAGTGCTATGACTTTTAATATATGCCTTATCTTCCACCGGACAATACAAGTGCATGTACTTTAGAAAATTATTGCTGTAATTAAAGTAAAATGCATTCAATGCTAATAAACTCATATTTATTTAAAATGGCCTGTTTTTAATTCCTGCAGATGTTTTAATAATAGTATTGAAAGACTGCCAAGTTCTGGGAGGATGGAATCATGAAGCAGCCTGAAAGATGGCAAACAGAAGTGGAACCAAATGGCATATATGTGGCTGAATAAATCTATAGACAAATATCTAAATATTGTATTTGAAATTCACTTAAAAAAACACTATGGAATTTTGTTTTAATCCAATGAAATTCTTTTAATGCCAGTACATTCTGATCTGTTTAAAAAAAGGCCTGGTTTTAATTTATGCAAATATTTCACGAGCAGTATTGAAACCGTTCTTAATTGACAATATTGCTCGATTATTTTGCCTGTCTTAGCTTAAGTTGCACATTTATTGAAGTACTGTGTGCATGGAGGGGGGGGGACTGATGCCATGTATAACAGCTCAGACTGAGAAAGAGAGCCGAGTTTGAATTCCACTCAAGTTCCTTCAGTTCACTTATGCACGAAATACCCTTGGGAAAGGTATGAATGCATTTTTTCTTAAAAGCTGCGGCTTGAATCGCAGGAGAGACTGGGTCCTATAGCCTTGGTTGCCACCCAGTCTATCGCAGAAAGAAACGGCAACGTAATGCGAGAAACTCTTCTGCCTAGTCAATCATGAATCGAAAGAGACATGATTGCTGAAGTGGTTATCGGGTATGGCACTTGACTGACTCACTGACTGTATACTACTATTATTATTATTTTTACTTGTCAAAAACATGTCCACCTGTCTTGTTAGTTTTATTGCTAACTCGTTCTTATCCCTTTGGAGACAGAGTTTCAGCGTAATTGTACAACACCCTCCCTGGTTGTCCAAGACTTCCAACACTGCAGTTGATCGATGAAGATCGCTTCAATCTCGGACCTGCCCTATCTCACGTTGTGATTTCAGTTTTACCATAAGGCAGGCAAGATCAAATTGTCGCAGGTATCTTCGTGTTGGGCTGGTCCAAGCAGGGCGAAGATGTACAGGGGAAAAAATTACTCAAATAAATTGAACAAACAGTAAATAGAGTCTGTCTATATTTCTCAAGGACACATGGTACAGTGGATAAAGGCGTTGGTTAGATCCAGTGACAGACCCAAAGAGTGTGAGTTCAATACCCGGTTCAGGCAGTGGAGAACTTTCAGGGGGAAAATTACCAGGAGATAACTGATAACTGACATCCATCAAACATGGCTCGTGGAACTAGAACAGTCTACCCCAGTGATCGAAATAAAGGGTTCGGTTCGAAATTCCAACCACCTGAAGAAGACCAGAGCGTACAACGGCCGAAACGTTGTGACAAATATGGCAACAAAGATGAGGACAATAGTCCGACTAATGTAAATACTAAACAGTAAATACATTTTTGATATTAGTCCTCTGTACAATAATTGGTTTATCAGATTTTATTAATACCAACCAATTAATAATTAATTAATTAATTAATTAATACCAACCCAAACTGCATCTAAAGTTGGAAGTGATATTATTGTTGACCTGGCAAAATCTGGTTTTCTGCTTTGGTAAAGTTTGGCACAAGGCTAAAGTCTGAGGCTTTTGCTGGCAGATAATCACATGGGCCTCTCTCCTGTCTCTGGTCTCGTCTCTGTCTTTTCTGCGACTCGTCTCTTCTCTCTTCTGTTTAATTCGCTTTGC
>OZ038507.1:61706415-61726415 GCA_964036315.1 Acanthosepion esculentum
ATACCTTTCCTAAGGTTATCAGCATGTAAGTGAACGTAATGAAATCAGTTGGAATTCAAATTCAGCTCTCCATTTCCTCAAACTGAGCCACTATCTATTACTCTACCGTGCATACAAGTGATATGTGCTATATCTAGTCTGAAAGTAGACAGTCGCAGGATTTCAGAACTGGATTGGCTGTTATTTGTCAAGTTATGATCATTTGAAGTTTATCGAAATTTGCATGTATTCAGTCATTTATTGTTATGTTGTAGCATACCTATGGATGATAATGGGTACATCCCCATCCCCATTCACATAAATATAATAGTAAATACTGTATGTTGGTCTGCAGTTGGAGATTCGTCTCCAGCTGAGCTGGTCAAACTCTCTGCCTCTAGGCAGAGAGGATCCACAGACGAGGCTGTCGAAGGGCAGAATCTCTTCTCAGGAAACAGCTACTCTTTTATACAGGGTCTATGAGGAATTTTTGGCCGAGCATATGGGCTCGGATACCCCACATCAAATTTAGCCTTGTGTCACATTTGACCGCATAGGGTGGTTGGTAGATAGATATTCTACAGTTGGAGATTTATTGTGGAATTCACTTGACTCATTTCTAGCAGCTGACAACTTCTTGTGTACGCCGCTAACGAATCTTAAATGTTTTGTTCGTGTCCTAAGTATTATCGTTCATTACCAACATTCATGTGATTATTCTATTCCGTAACCTTTCCTAGGTTGCATGTTAGATGATCAGTTTGGCAGGATAATTGTTTTTTTTCTTTCCTACCTCTTTTTGCTTGGAAAGGCATTGGAATCTTATAAGTGATAGACCAATTTAACTTGACTCTTTTTTTTTCAAAAATGACATATCAAATGGATTTTGGGGTGCAACAACATCAAATTAACTTAGGTACTTCCACCGTGATCATCTGTGAATACTCTCTGTAAGTTTCATTAACATCCGACAATTATTTTCATTTTTGCAAGATTTTCCAAATTAATGTGTGTCATACAAAAAAAAACGTGCTAAAAATTGTATATGTTATTTTACTAGTTTCGGTGATACAAAGAGAAACAAGGATTTTTAAATAAAAATTCAGATTGTTCTAAAAAGAAGGAAAAAATTTTTAAAAAAATAATTAAAATAAACTGATCTTTCCTCTTAATAATAACATAAATATTTAGACGATAAAATTTTGTTTTCGTCAATTTGGCATCTTTTTCATCATGCTATGCTCTTTTTTTAGCGATCTTGTGGAGGTACCTAAATTAACTACATTTTTTTTTTTTTTTTTTTTTTTTTTTTATCTCTGAACAACCTCCTTGAATTTCAAATGACAAATTTTTTTCATTTCTCTTTTTTAGTGTAAGCTTTCAAATATTAAAACATTTTAAATCTGCAAAATGTAAGATACCCTTGGGGAGATATTTAAAATCCACTCAATTCCTTTCATACATTAAATTTGTCATTATTTACTTCTGGCACCAAATATCAGTTTTCGACATAACTTTCCTTGTGTCTATTATCAGAAAATCATGATCTAGACCAGTGATTACTAAAGTGGACAGTGCATCCCCGCTCCCCAGAGGGTGTTGGAAAGATCTAGAGGTGCAGTGAGAAAAAAGTGATCAGTCAAAGGGTGGCTTTGGCACATTTGGACAATAACATACACTTCAGGTTCAATGCGTATGTGTGGTGTATCTTTCCTTCACTTTGCAGTGTACCCGATTTCTGTAAAAATTATTATGGGGAAATACTCATTTGACATATGCAATATGAACACCAAGAAAATACAATTAAAGTTCGACTATAGATTGATGGGGAGGGGCGTTAAGGCTGTGTTTAGACTTTAGGGAAGTGCTAGGGTTGTATCGATACATTTGAAGGATGTTAGGGTTGTGTCGACACACTTTGGGCTAGATCAGGGCTGTGTCGACACACTTTGGGCTAGATCGGGGCTGTGTCGACACACTTTGGGCTAGATCGGGGCTGTGTCGACACACTTTGGGCTAGATCGGGGCTGTGTCGACACACTTTGGGCTAGATCGGGGCTGTGTCGACACACTTTGGGCTAGATCGGGGCTGTGTCGACACACTTTGGGCTAGATCGGGGCTGTGTCGACACACTTTGGGCTAGATCGGGGCTGTGTCGACACACTTTGGGCTAGATCGGGGCTGTGTCGACACACTTTGGGCTAGATCGGGGCTGTGTCGACACACTTTGGGCTAGATCGGGGCTGTGTCGACACACTTTGGGCTAGATCGGGGCTGTGTCGACACACTTTGGGCTAGATCGGGGCTGTGTCGACACACTTTGGGCTAGATCGGGGCTGTGTCGACACACTTTGGGCTAGATCGGGGCTGTGTCGACACACTTTGGGCTAGATCGGGGCTGTGTCGACACACTTTGGGCTAGATCGGGGCTGTGTCGACACACTTTGGGCTAGATCGGGGCTGTGTCGACACACTTTGGGCTAGATCGGGGCTGTGTCGACACACTTTGGGCTAGATCGGGGCTGTGTCGACACACTTTGGGCTAGATCGGGGCTGTGTCGACACACTTTGGGCTAGATCGGGGCTGTGTCGACACACTTTGGGCTAGATCGGGGCTGTGTCGACACACTTTGGGCTAGATCGGGGCTGTGTCGACACACTTTGGGCTAGATCGGGGCTGTGTCGACACACTTTGGGCTAGATCGGGGCTGTGTCGACACACTTTGGGCTAGATCGGGGCTGTGTCGACACACTTTGGGCTAGATCGGGGCTGTGTCGACACACTTTGGGCTAGATCGGGGCTGTGTCGACACACTTTGGGCTAGATCGGGGCTGTGTCGACACACTTTGGGCTAGATCGGGGCTGCGTCGACACACTTTGGGCTAGATCGGGGCTGCGTCGACACACTTTGGGCTAGATCGGGGCTGCGTCGACACACTTTGGGCTAGATCGGGGCTGCGTCGACACACTTTGGGCTAGATCGGGGCTGCGTCGACACACTTTGGGCTAGATCGGGGCTGCGTCGACACACTTTGGGCTAGATCGGGGCTGCGTCGACACACTTTGGGCTAGATCGGGGCTGCGTCGACACACTTTGGGCTAGATCGGGGCTGCGTCGACACACTTTGGGCTAGATCGGGGCTGCGTCGACACACTTTGGGCTAGATCGGGGCTGCGTCGACACACTTTGGGCTAGATCGGGGCTGCGTCGACACACTTTGGGCTAGATCGGGGCTGCGTCGACACACTTTGGGCTAGATCGGGGCTGCGTCGACACACTTTGGGCTAGATCGGGGCTGCGTCGGTACACTTTGGGAGGGGCATTGTGTTTGTGGTTTGGTACGCAAAGGGATGGTAAACCAAAATGTTTGGTAACTACCTATCTAGTCTGTATATTTTTGTGGGGGTGCTGAATTTGAAAATGCCTGAAAAGAATTGTAGATCAGTTAAATTAAAGATTTAAGCTCTTTTGTGAGACTACCCACCTCTGCAACTCGCTGCACAAAGACACTGACCCCACGTCGTAGAATTTCTGTGCGGTGGATCGAGCGAGAGGTAGGCTCACAGGTAAAAGAAAAACACAACTACAAACTTGGGGAGGACGAAAAGAGGAGAGAAGGTGTGTGACCTTTTTGTGGATGATAACTCTTGGTTGATTCTCGGCTGGCGGAAAAATATATCCTAACTAACAATGTCCGGCTGCTAATGGGTCGCTCTTCGATGTTACGTGCTCCGGCCTAAATCAACCTTCCTCGAACCTAAACTAAGTCTAACTACCCGTGGCCCAAAGCGCTGCCGTATATATGGAGAATCCTCTTTCCTCATTTCCGGACAAGGGACACCCACGAATAAACCCATAACTTTTTCATGACCATTTCTCTCTTTGAAGAAAGTGGACATAAAAATATTTCTTAGCCTAGCTGACTCCGATTCAGGGACATTAAATTCAAACCCTTTTAAGTTTTGACCAGAGCCGGTCTTTTTCCTATCTTAGTATTTTGACAAGTACTTAACACTTATCTACCCTTTTCGCCATATGTTTTTATCTAGATTCCTAATCTAATCATTTGGTCTTGAAGTTTGATGCCCAGGTCAAATCTAACTAATCTTCTCGCACATATGTGTGCGCGCGCACGCACACACAGATGTGGGGGTGTATATATACACACACACAGATGTGCGGGCGCACACACACACACGTGTGCGCATATATCCGACTCATAGTTTAAGCTCTTTAATGAAAACCAGTCTTCCTGAACATTTTGTTTTAATCCTTCTCTGAAGTGCTAAGGACGTTAATATAGTTTGATAACTGAGCTGAACATCAGTATAGGAACTAAAAAATGTCTACATGGCTCTATTGTGCCAGCCCACTGTGATCGAGTATGTTTTTCTTAATTTTTTGTTTTCATCCTCCTAAGTGCCATATTTTTCTGTTTTTAATTCATATAAAAAGGTCAGTTGATTATGAAAAGGAAAAAAATCATTTGATCTCATGGAGAGTTTCCAGACACGTTATATAATAAGAATGAAAAGAATCAAGTTGACCACAAAATGGACATAGTGATCGTCTCTGGTGTCCAGGAACCAGTCTGTACTTTAAAGGTTAGATGATGACAAATGATGTAGATCAGAGTAAGTGGGTAAGGGAAAGTTTCTATATATACAAATTAGAGAAGCAACAGACGATAACAGAAATGTGGTATATTAAAATGTCTTTTCTAGATCAAAATTTTTTAATTTTTATTTATTTATTTATTTTTTTTTGACATGCATTACTACCACCAAGAAAAAACAATCAACGTTTGACTATACATTTTTGGCAGGTGCGTTGGTGTTGTCTCTATACAATGGTTGGCATGTTAGGGTTGTGTCTTTTTTTTTTTTTTGGTGGGGCACATAGGGGGTGTATGTTAGGATTGTGCCTATACATTGGGGGAGGTGTTAGTGTGGTGTCTATACATTGGTTGGTTGCATTGTATATACATGGTGGGTGCACGTTAGGATCGTGTCAATATATTAGGTTATCGTTGTCTCTGTATGTTGGGGTGCACGTTATCGTTGTGTCTGTACGTTGGGGGTGCACGTCATCGTTGTGTCTGTACGTTGGGGGTGCACGTCATCGTTGTGTCTGTAGGTTGGGGGTGCACGTCATCGTTGTGTCTGTACGTTGGGGGTGCACGTCATCGTTGTGTCTGTACGTTGGGGGTGCACGTCATCGTTGTGTCTGTACGTTGGGGGTGCACGTCATCGTTGTGTCTGTACGTTGGGGGAGGTGTTAGTGTGGTGTCTATACATTGGAGCACATTATGACTGTATCTATACATTGGTTTGTTGCGTTGTGTCTGTAGTTGTGCGGGCATGTTAGGGTTGTGCTTTGGTGCACAAGGGGGCGGCAACTCAAAAAAACTTTTGGGAATCACTGATTTACACCTGTTCCTATGTTTTTTATTGGTGGGGGTGAACTGTAGTAAATAAACTTCAGAATCACCCACTCTGCTGTCCATTCCAGAAAGTAAGTTTTGTGGAAGAAACTGAATGGAACTTCTTCCTAACCAATGGAATATGAAGGAAATGGAGATGAGTTGATGCCATGTATGTGCAATACATGTACGAGAGGGGATAGCAATGTTTCATCTGTGGGAGAGGGTTGCAGGGTTGATTACGAAAGTTACGGTGGCACATCAAGCCAGGTCAGAACCTAGATGGATGACCACTTGGGAATTACCAGGTACTGTAAGCTTGGATGTGTGGGTGGTGTAATGGATAACTGTTCGCAATTGGAATATTGGAGAGCCAAGTTCCAATTCCAGTTGGTTTCGTTATATTCACTTATGTGCAAATACTCTTAGGAAAGATATGAATCTACCTCTTCTCCTCCAGCTATGGGTTAATTAGTCGTAATTATATTGGTAAATCATTACTATCTCCACAAAATTCTTATAAAAACATATTTTGCTGCTTTAAATAATCTACAAAAGGTTAGGGCGTGAAAAACAAATACACACAGTCTCCCTATTCTCGTATGCTTCACTTCCAACTTCCTCTGCTTACCTTCACAATATGTACCTCATTCATTAACTCTCTACCTTGAGTGGCTCTTGAGCTCTGTATTAGGTGAACATTATAATCTGTGCACATATATCCCAAAATTTTCAGTTTGTACATTGACATTGGAAAATATAAAGTATTTTTTTTTTCTTGTTTTTCCTTGAAGGTTTTTTAAAGAAACCCTCGCCTCATTCAAACAAAAATAAACAGATGGGTTTGATAAATAAAAATAAATTAATCTGACAAACAAATTAAACTATGAATGTACACACTAAAAGCAAGTAAATGTAATAACAACAACCAACAAATAATACATTCAATAATATATAATGAGTAAAAATGTTAACAAGCGATACTATAAAATAGCCACAAAACTGCATCAGGGTCCACAATTGGTTCCACTCAATCACCCCTAGAATAATTTGAAAGATAACCGTTACTGCCTACCCAAATAATCATTTGAATAATACAATAGCTCTAATCATAATGCACCACTGACGCGTATATATAAATAGTTGAGCCAAACTACAATGCACATGGCCTGACAATTGTGCTTAAGCATAAGACAGACTGTTGTAGTAAAAAAAAAATGTGGCAGTGTTGAGAGATGGAAGTAGGGGTGAAATTTCAGGACTGGACAAGTTAAAAACAGGGTGAAGGATGGGAGCAATCAGATTCAAAGTAGATACATTGAATTGTCATGTCATTTTCGATAGTGAAACCATCATCATCGCATTATAATAATCACAATTTTAAATTGATAATAATAATTTTCTTTCTTCCTCTTTTAATATTAAAACTTTTTCTTTTTTTCCCTCTCCCTTTTCCTTTCGTCTGGATAAATTGACTCCATTTATTAAGAAAACTTTGGTCTGAATAGATGAATATATTTTTGTATATTCTGGAAATAAATTATAACCGAATGGATTTTTAAGGATTTTGTACTCATTAATATATTATATATATATATATATATATATATATATATATATATATATATATATATATATATATTCAAACAGGTTTGGTTAAGTAATTTTGACATATCATGTTTAGTTTTTGTTGTGATCCTTTCAAGTTCGTGGTTTAATTTCTTGGTAGTTTGAGACAATTGATTATACCAAAATTTTCTTTCAAATAGTTTTTATTTTCCCCAAGTACTTTCAGTCTCATCTGAGACCATCTTCAGGGGGTTAAGTTGTCTCTGATTATGTATATGTGTTTCTGTACATTCAGAACACTCATGCTTACACTCACAGATTAGATGGATTAGTTGAAAATACATTTTACATAAAAGCAATAATAAGCAAAAGCTAAAAATCCTTGAGGCTCTTTATATAAGAGAAAGCCGAAATAAATAAAGTCAACTTTGTATATAGCAACAAAGTCCTTAAATGCTTATAAAAAGAAAAATTATATATGTATGAGCAAAAATGGATAAGTTACTTCCCTTATACTGGGGGGAAAAAAAAACACTTGAACTTTGAACAAGCAGTAAAAAAGCGAACAGTTGAAATGTTTTGAATTTACAGAAACACATATACATACTCACAGACAACTTAACCCCCTGAAGATGGTCTCAGATGAGATTGAAAGAACTTGGGAAAATAAAAACTATTTGAAAGAAAATTTTGGTATTTTTCTTAATCAATTTTCTTAAATAATTGTTGGACTTTGTCTATTTCATTTATATATAATATATATATATATATATATATATATATATATATATGTGTGTGTGTGTGTGTAACACTTTAGTCATTGGATCTGATAGGTAATTTATTTCTCCTCTTATCCTCAAAAATCCCAACGCATTTTCCTGACACAGATTTTGACCTGAAGAAACTTTACCTAATACATTGGTGAACAACGTCATTAAAAATAACCTTTTTCATCTTGTCCCATTATCTTCACTTTTGTTTCTATTACTGCCCTACATTCTATAACCATCCACACGCTCATATACGCACAACTCAAGCCATAAAATAGATATGCTATTCACCTGACAGCTTAAGCCATTGGGCAAATCATTTCTCAAGTTTCTTTAACCTTTCCAAAAGAAACACTGATTCCAAAACTTTTCAGTATCAATTTGTGTGTGTTGTATATGTTCATATGTATGCGCAAGTGTTGCTCTCTGTATTTGTGCATGTGTGTGTGCACACACACATACATACATATATATAAAACACATCTAGCGTGAGGCTGACAAGATTTGGGCATGACCCACTTCTCAAAAATCAGTGTTTCCAGGGCCAAACATTAGAATTTCTTTTGGAAAGGTTAAAGAAACTTGAGAAATGATTTGCTAAATGCAGCAAGCTTCAGGGTAAATAACATCTGTTTTCATGGTTGTAGATTATTCTTCTTGGGGATGCTGAGAACTTTTCAGCACCTCCTCCACACACACACACACTTCTTAATCCATGAATGTAAGCCTTTAAATACAATCTTTTTTTCTCCAACTGAATGGAAATAAATGGAATTACTTTCTTCATCATATTTTTCTATCTTTTACATGTTTTTATACAAAAATTTAATCTTCACTTTCTGTTTTCGATTTTTCTTTGTGTCCTGTGTTTTTTACTTTTTTTGTTTGTTTGTTTTTTGTTTTTTTTTGGCCAATTTCATCTTCTCTGACCTTTCTTTTAAAGAACACAAAGTTCAAATGATTCCCAGACTGTCTGTTTGTCTCTTTCTGCGTTCACACACAACCTGACATCAGGTAATTCTTTAGGCCAAAGAAGAACGATTTAGTCAATTTTTTTTTATTTTTTTTTTATTTTTTTCCCCCTCCTTTAAATGAATCCAATTTGCTCAGACGTATTTTCTGGATGCATGTAGTGTCTCGAAATTTTATTTTATCTTTTTTAAGTTTAAGTGAAATATAAATTATTTGGAAATAGGCTTTGTCTTATGAGCTGATACAGAATACAATTTAAGACGAGGGTTCAAAGATAAATCACTGCTGCAAAGAATATTTATTGCAGACTGGTAATTTGGTAGATGAAGTAGAAGGATTTTGGAAAAGTGAAGGAAAAAGTTTCAGTGAAGAAGAAGGGAAGGAAAAAGTTTCAGTGAAGAAGAAGGGAAGGAAAAAGTTTCAGTGAAGAAGAAGGGAAGGAAAAAGTTTCAGTGAAGAAGAAGGGAAGGAAAAAGTTTCAGTGAAGAAGAAGGGAAGGAAAAGGTCTCAGCAAAGTGGAAGGGAAGGAAAAAAAGTTTCAGTGAAGAGGAAGGGAAGGAAAAAGTCTCAGTGAAATAAGAAGAAAGAAGACAAAAGAAGGAAATAAAATTTGAATAAATTTTGGAAATTGGTCATTAAAGAATGAAAAAAAAAAAAATGGTTAACAAGGAGGTAATAACAAAAATTGTAGTCAGATGCTATCCAAGGTGAGAGAAAATATATGCGTATACACAGGTAGTGTAATGGTTAGTGATACAGAACGAGAAATAGTTGAGCAAGGTTCAAATTCCATTTCAGTTCATTATATTCACTTTCATGCATATACCTTTGGAAAAGGTACGAATCTATTTTCCCCCCAAGTATAGGTTAAATAGAAGGGTAGACCGAGCTCTCTATCTGTGGTTGGTAACCAGACTTGGAGAAGGACAATCCTAAATTCAAAATTCACCCACCTGAAACTGTACAAGGATAGTCAGACATGGGAGACAGCCTGTCTGTGAAACAAAAATGATAGATTGAAACAGATGGACTGCACAAAGATGCCACACACACACACACACATATATATATATATATAGCATAATGAGAAGCCATGTATACTTTCTTGATATGTATATAATATGGATAAAACAACTGAAAAAAAATTGGGTGTTTTTTTTGTGAAAATATTTATTTATGTTTTTATATATATTTAATATTTCAGACCACCTCGGTCCTTCCTCAGAAATTAATTGAATTGCTGTATTTGGGAGTTTGTTTACAGCGTCCGTCGTGGGACGCAGAAGTCACGTGATGTGGTATGCAACTATGTTTGAATTTTTTAACGTAAATCTAACGATAGTATTTTAGATTTTGTTTAGTAATTCAATTAATTTCTGAGGAAGGACCGAGGTGGTCTGAAATATTAAATATATATAAAAACATATAAATAAATACTTTCGCAAAAAAACATCCAATTTTTTTTCAGTTGTTTTATCCATATTATATAAAAAAAAAACAGTACAAAATTCTCTACCCCATTATTTACTCTATTTATGTTTGGACTATTGTCTTCATCTTAGTTGTTGCTATCTCAACGTTTCAACTGTTGTGACCGCTTATTCTCAGGTGTACATCATGTTAATTTATGAAATTGGTGACATAGTAATTGTGGGTTCAATCCCTGGGTCGGGCAGTGTGGATATAGTCTTGGTGGAAACAGGGTGAGCGAAAACAGGGCAGTACTAAAAATAAAGAATTAGAAGAGATGGGCAGGGTAACAAGAATGATCTGCCCCTGTTGATTAAATAAAGTGTTCAGTTTGGCATCCCCTATAAATTACTTGGATCAATATGCACCTGATGAATGCCAGATTGCACAACAGGTGAAAGCTGCGTACAATAGTTTGAATATATGTAGTGTAAATAATAACTCCTCATCCCAGAAATTCTCTGCCCCATATTTAACATTTTTTTCTTTTTTTCTTGTTTTTCTTCTTTTTTTTTCTTTTTTCTTTTTTTTCTTTTTTTTCTTTTTTTCTTTTTTTTGACATTACAAGCAAAAAAAAAAAATAATTAATAAATAAAATTCTCCACCAGCAGCAGACATTTTTTTTTTTTCCCATTTGAAATTATTGTATCACATATTTGTTAATTATTGGATTTGTGTTTTAGGCCAAAGAACAAGACTTGTTATTGCCTGTACAGAAGATCAGCACTGGAGATGAATATGAAGGTGCTACAGTCATTGAACCCATAAAAGGGTGAGTTCATGTTATATATATATATATATTTTTCAGATATATCTGTAAAAGTATAATGTGACTAAAGAATTCATCCTCTGAGGGACTTATCAGGCATTTGCAAGGATTTCATTTTGTAACACATATTTATAAACAAGACCAAAAACGTTAATTTTTCAAAATCTTTGGCATTAAGAAACTCATAAATATTCATCAGGTTATCTGAAAAGTCTTGGTAAGTTATGGAGGACACTAAATGGCATAATTTGATGTCTAATAAACAAAAGGGAGTAAGCAATGTCCTTGTAATTTTTTTTTCTATTTATGCAAATTAATATTTCAATTACTATAGTTTGGGATTAGTTTGTGTTATGTATTTTAAATAACATTAGGTTATGGATTTATCTGTTTTCTTTTATTTATTTTTTTAAATATCTGGGAAGCATCTTGACAGAGGATGGTAAGTGCAACACTGAAATCTGTGGACGTATTGGGATGGCCAATGACACATTCCAAAAGCTGGTCAGTGTATTACGAGACAGGAGGATTTCTTTGGTAACAAAGAAAAGAATACTAAGCTGTTTCGTGACATCTGTTCTTCTTTACGGCAGCGAATGTTGGACGATTTCCTCAAAGATGAAGAAGAGAATCTAGGCGACAGAGATGTGGTTTTATGGAAGGATATCATGGAGTTAGCAATGATGAGGTCTTAAACAGGTATTTACTTGACCCCCCCACTGAGTCAGGTTGTGACACAAGGTCGGTTTTTAACGTGGGGACCCAAGTGTTTTCACCCGGGCCGCTGGTCTTGGCTGGTCATAGCTTGTCCAAGCTGGTCAGAGCTGGTCTTAGCTTGTCAGAGCTAGTCTTGGCTTGTCATAGCTGGTCCAGGCCGAAGCCGGTCCAAGCTAGTCGTAGCCATGATACTACCAGCGCAGGGACGAATCTCTACACCAGGTAAGTATCAAGTGACGCTCTCAGCCAAAAAGCCGACAAAGCGAGCGATCTGTGAACAGATACTACACTTTGATCCAGGCCTTAGGTCTGAGGTCTTAAACAAGGAGGAGGTTTATACTTAATCTCAGGAAGAGGCAGCTGAAGTTTTTGGGACACATAATGAGGAAAGAAGGCTTGGAGAATCTGATACTCATGGTTTGAATAGAGGGAAAGAGAGACAAGGGAAAACTGCGTCATATACCTGGCAGGCTTAAGCAAGTAGATGACAGAACGTGGTCTGGGGGAGGGAGCAGAGGGAAGGAACTTGTTGAGAGCTGCAAGGGATAGAGGGAGGTGGAGAGCCATGCTTACCCATGTCCTGAAAGGACATGGCACATAAAAAGAAAATAACTGAGCTATATAATAAAAGAAAAAAAAAAAAAAAAGAAACAAGTTGAAATATCCTTGGAGATGGACTGCAGAATCCTCCACGACATTCTACACATAGCTGCACACACAAAAAGAAAAAAAACAAACAGCCTAACACCAATAAACAGTGCATAAATTATTTTTTTAACTTAATAATGAAAATGAGAAAATTCGCAGTCACTTGCTAAAACCTCCTGGCGAGTGAACCAAACAATTACGAAAAGGTCTGTCTACGAAACTGGGGTTGGAGTGCTGAATATAACATCAGTCAGCTTAGTGACAAATTTTATATCTCTCTTTCAAATGATACCGAATTTAGCTTTCTTGGTATTACTGGTTATGGGATAGGGTTTTGGAAGTCAAATTTATATATATATAGATATGGCACCTCTAGTGGATCATAGGGTGTTAAAGAGGGGTGGTGTATTGAAATATAGTGCTACCCAATTGTGGGCACATTCAGGCGCTACGGGACTCCAAGTACCTGAAACTTTCTTGTGAATTCGGACATTTCTCACCTTTTAAAGGTTTAAGTGATTTTTATCGAGTTAAAGGTTATGTTGATATAATGTGACATGATGCCGAGATCTTTACAACTTCAGCAAGTCAGTAATCAAGAGCCATAAAAGTTAATTGAAGCAGGCCAATAAAGAAAATAGCCCCCCCACACACACACACACTGAAAAAAACGATTTTATAACTCGGTAAATGGAGACACTAAGTCAATTTTCAGTTTTTACAATTCTCTGACTGCATATCTTTTCTGATGTTAGGTCATTCTTTTAGAAATTTCCTCAGAACTTTTCATCATTTTCTGGAACTCTTTATTTACGGAACACTTGTTTTGTAATCATTTCATCCTAAGCAAGGTTAAAAAGCCACTAAGATGCAAGGGGTTACTGACAATGGAAGACAATAAAATGAAGGAAACTTAGGAAACATTACTGAGAAAAAAAGACTAAATTATGGTACCTAGACTTTATGAATTTAATCCTAGAACACTACCATGGGTATATAGTACCCAGCGAAAATTTTCATATTTTTAATTACAATTTTCACTACTTGATTTTCTTACCTAAATAATGTTTTTTAGTTCCTATTAATGTTAACTCAAAGTACAAAGTTTGAAGTACCTGCATGTAAAATATTTCAAATAAAGATTTATATTTAATATTTTATTTGATATTTTCAAAATCAGGTATGATATACCCATGGTTAGTAGTGGTGTAACTTTAATTGATGGTTAGTGTTCTAGGGTTAAGCACAGTGCTAGATTGGCAGCAAGGTCTCATTTTGCAGTTGAAATGGCTAGATGTTACTGTAATTTCTATGCTAACAGTTTTTTCTCTCGCACTTCTCGCTTGTGGAACTGGCTTCTTGCTTCCCAGTCAACTTTGATCTTCAAAAATTTAAATACAGTTTCAATTGTTATCATCTGTTTAATTCTTGTTCTTTTATTGTCCTCTCTCTTCTTGTAGTTTTTCTCATATTTTCTAACATTCAGTAGCTTCTTACATCCTAGTAGCGTTATTGCCTTGCTTGGGGTGAAATGATAAAAAAAAAAAAAATCAGGATTCAAAGCAACCGAAGATGATTATTTACATTGCATTTAAACTTTTGTATATTTTTAGTTGGTAGGAATGCAAAAAATTCAGAAGGGTTCCACAGGTGTAGAGAAACTATTTTTTTTTTTTTTTTTTTTTTTTTTTTTTAAAGCTTTTCACCCCAAGCAAGGCTGGAAGCCACTAGCACGCATGGGGTTACAGAAGGTTTGGAGGAAGAGCAGATAGGAGTGGTCGAGGAAAGGATGTGGAGAAAGATAGTGGATCGATCAAGGCAAGGTGGTTACAGAAGATTTGGAGCGAGAGCGGATAGGAATGAAAGGGGAAAGGATGTGGAGAAGGGAAGTGGATAGATAAAGGCAACTGGAGATGTCGATTGACGTTACACTTAAATAGTTGGAGATTGTATTTGTCAGGGAAACAGGAATAAGGAAGGGAGTTCCACAGGCGAGAGGTGCGAGACATGAAGAGAAGTAGACATCTACATCTTACAGTTTCAACAGTGAAGGGGTGGGAACGGGATGCCAGCCTCGTAGGACGCTTAAATTCTATTAAAATAGAACTTACAGTACATTTAGTAATTTCAACAGTAAAATGGTGAGACCGAGCAGCCAAAGTAGTAGTAGTAGTAGTAGTATGCTTAAATTCATTAAGTCGAGGTACCAAAGAGGAAAGCTCACCAGCACAATCACCATGAAAATATCTAAAGAAAAGGTACAACAAAGGTACGTTATAGTAGTTGGGAAAGTGATTGAAACCAAGATGCCAGGTCAGGACCGATAACATTGCAGATTCTTTGAATTTTCTCCAGAATCACAAAATACATAGCAGAAGCACCAGACCAGATGTAGGAGATGAATGTTAGGCTTATAAAGGTGCAATCGATAGATAGATATTGTTTGAGAGAAATAGTCTTGCATAACATGGTGAACCAACTTTCTTAGCCGCAGATGTAGTAATTAACTCGGAAAACATTTGATTTTTGTTACTCTCCTGGTGTTCTGACTTTTATTATTTATTTATTTTTGTATTTTATTTCAATCAGTTACGTGTTCCTCTGTAACCTTGTTTAATTTTAATTTTCTTGCATTTCAGATATTACAAAACTCCAATTGCAACTTTGGATTTCTCCTCACTGTATCCCTCCATTATGATGGCCCACAACCTTTGTTACACCACCCTCCTCAATCAGAATTCTATCTCGAAATATGAGTAAGTAAAACTACATTTTACATTGCTTGCCAATTTAGGTTTTTATACTGGCCGCTACGTTAGTTTTGTTTTTGTTTTTTGGGGTTTTTTGTGGGGGGTGTTGTTTTGTTTTTTTTATATTGTTAATCATTCCATGGTTGAAATTGCCAAAGACTTCAGTTGTTAAATCAGAAAGAAAAAGAAAAAAAAAAGATCATTAGACACTTAAAATTAATTCACATTTAAAATTGGTCCAAGTTAGTGGAACACCCTTTAGAAGTCTATAATTATTCTGGATTTTTGTTGTTGTGTGAATATAAGTTTATGAGATAATTTTTGTGGGTGGTTACTAGGAACTAGGTTGCCTGTCAGGATGCCCTATCGCATCCACACACTTCTTCATGCTGTTTACATGTATTGTTTAAGTTGCACATATGACACAAGATGCTAGTCTGTGTTCCTGCCATTTCTATCTGACCCAGAATAATTAAGTCTCATCCATTGTCCAGTATGAAGGATCTTTAGTGTGATACCATTTCAGTTCAGTGCTAAATCTGGTCTATTAAATTCTGTCATTGACTACATCAAACATCCTGCTGACAATGTCTTCACTCTCTCCCTTTCAGGTGCTATGCCTTTTCAGGTGGCAACCCGTGATTTGATCATTACGGCTTAGAATTCAGAATTGTCTTTCTCCTTGGTTGATTACCAATCTTAGCTTGAGAGCCCAGCATGTCCTGCTATTTAACCCATAGCTGGGACATCTTCACTGCTACCTCTCTCTTATGATGGACTAAGTCTCTTTGGCCAGAGATAACTTTGACTAACATTTTGATTGCAATGATCAACCTCATTGCCCATCTCAACATCTTGATAGACAGCTTATGAGTGGCTTTATCTAGAATGCAGTCTAATTATATAAACCCGCAACCGGAATTCCCCACCATCCAGTCTTAGTGTCACTTGATCTTGAAAGATTTTAATTATGTTTCTTTCTTCCTCTTTGCCCATTTCTAACCGCTACTGTCTACTTCTCTATACACGGTTTGTATCTCGCCTCTAACTTCAGGCTTTCTCCTACGGTCCCTCTACTAATCTCTTTATCCGTGTTTTTCAAACATTTTACCCTTGTGAAACCCTTCAAGTAGTTTTTGTGTCTCTGGGAAGCCCTACATAAAAATTATTATATATCATTAATAATATCTATCTGTTTTATATTTTTATCTTAGTTCATGTGGTAAACATATTTTTTTGGAATAACTGGTCTAAGGAAAAAAATGACCCACTTTTTTTTTTTTTTGTCAAATTTATTGGCAATGCAAAAAAAAAATTTCATATTGATCGTTTGAGACGTCACTTACAAAAAAAAATCTGTAAATGCACACAAAAAGTAAACCTAAATAACCAATATCAAATTATTTATTATAATTTTAAATAAAATTTTAAATAAGTAATAATAATTTTAAATTAAAGGTTAAACCGTTATTATAATAATCAGACTTTTCAACAGTATGCTGTACGTGTATAGTAAAATTACGAATATTAAATGAAACAAAAAATTTAGTCAAAAATGCATTAGCCCATGGGTTGGCAACCTTTTACTATGTGCTGACTTAGGGTTTTAAAATCATTCAGTGTGTCAACAGTATACATATTTTTATACAAGTCAAGGTCAATATATCTGTTGTACAATATATTTTATATAGTAATATATAGTATATATACTTTAGTATATACTAAAACTGAAACTGCTAAATATCTTCTTTGCATTGTAGTAGTTAGTGGTTTGGACTTGGTGATGTCATTTGTGGCTGCATGCCATTGTAGATTATTTGGCATGCTACATGTGGCATAGGTTGCCAACCCCTGGTGTATCAGTGTTTCTCACAGAACCCCTAGTCACCTCTTGCGGAACCCTAGGTATTCCAGGGAACACGGGTTGAGAAACACTTCTTTTTTTTTTTTTTTTAATGGATAGTGGCTTACCACTGGCTACTCAAGAATGCAGCTTTGAATAAAAAAAAATAAAGTGGGCTTTGAGGTCAATGCTGAGAAGCGACAGTCTGTCATGACCCTGTGCAATCTTCAGTCCACTCTGTCCCTGATATTGATCACTTTCACCCATAAATATAGCATACTTAAAAACTATATTTTTATCATATCACAATTGGAATTGTCTATTTTCCTGCTGAGTGGTACTTGATCCCCAGAGTTTTCATTTACTTTATCTTTTTCCTTACATGTGGGCAGTGGTTAATTTACAGCTTTCACATCTGTGTTACTGGCGGTGCAGTCATAAAACTTAGGCCCTGTGTGTGTCTTTGCCCGCTAGACATTTGAGCTCCATTGTGTTATGCACTGCATGGATTGTTTTAATTAATTTTTAGAAAAAAACAAAGAATTTTTAATTATGATTCTATTTTAGTTACTTAGCCAAATACTTGTTCTATGGACAGAAAAGTTATAGAAAGGAACTGACTGTAGCCAGGATCATCAAAGTCAGTGTGAACGATCATTTCCTTTAGCTGCATAGTATGTGCTTTGTCAGGGGTACATACAGTTTTTCCTGCTAGACTGGTTGCCACTGAAGGCTATAGAACCCAGTCTGTTCTATTTACCCATTGCTGTTGGTTACGAGGGGGAGACTATAGCGAAGAAAACGGGGAGTTACCTCGTCAAACTAAGCGACAGCGAGTCGCATGTATTTTACGACGGAAAAGTTGTCGAAAAAGAAAATTAATTACCAAACAAAAGGGCACGTATTCCACATGACATGCTGAAGACGGAATATTTGAATTAAAAAAAAAAAAAACCCCAAAAAACCAAGTCTGACACAGGAGTCGCAATTAAACGTACTTTGATATGCAAAATACTGGAGATCGTCTCTCAGCTGTCGACGAATGGAAAAAACGTTCGCCCAATAAAAGCAGTTGGTGTTCTTGAATCTGCGGGGTAATTCGGCAATTTTGGCTACCACATTTGGTCGAGAATGAGTTATTCTTCTGACTGGTGGCGTGCATTTTAATTAGCGAGATAGTATTTGTGAATCGAGTTTTCGGCATTTCTTTCTGCCCTCGATGTTCGAGTTGCAACTTAGTGATTTATTCTCTTGACGCGGAAATAATCTGCAACAAATATTTCCTTTGCAATACCAGTTTACTTACAGAGACCTTTCCCAAGGGTGAATTTTCCCAAGCCTTATGAAAATTTATGGCAGATAACTTATATTTTCTTTCTTTTTCTCTCTTCTCCTTTTTTATTTATTTTTTTATTTATTTTTTTTTTATAACCAGTTTGACTCCTGATCAGTACATTAAAACGCCGTCTGGAAACCTTTTTGTGAAATCTTCAATTAGAAAAGGATTGCTTCCAGAAATTCTCAGTGATCTCCTCTCAGCCAGAAAAAGGTAATCCTTAAATATCATAACTTTTTTTTTTTTTTTTTTTGTTTTGTCCAAAAAAAAACAAAAAAAAAAACAAAACAAAAAGTTTTGTTTTGTTTTTTGTTTTGTTTTTTGTTTTGTTTTTTGTTTTGTTTTTTGTACACTCAGTGGAAGGCCCAAGAGCCACTCAAGAACTTTCCTATGCTAATATAACTCACACAGTAAACCTTTACCTTGAGTGGCTCTTGGGCTATGTATTGGTTGAAAAAAAAAATGGCAATGGATCATATGTTCCATTTGCGGTCAGAAGGGAACTTGAGTCCCAACAGACATTCAAAGTAACATATTGGGCAATAAGTGAATTAATTGAAACTTATTGAATGAGATTGTTGGAAGTGGATAATGGTTGACCCAAGACATGAAGAGGTTAAGGTTGTAGTAATTAACCTTTACCATACTGCAGGTGAGAATAGTTAGCGTAAATTTTTTCCCTTGCTACTCTAGGCACATTCTGTCGCCTTGAGTCAGTTACTATAAATAAACACTTGTCAACTGTTATTTCTGGTATTTTAAGCTGGAAATCGCCTACTACTGCTTTGGAACAAGGCTAAACTTCAAACGCCATTTTGAATTCTAATCACGAGGAAAATCGTCACTTTTTGACGAAATGAAAGCCTTCTTAGTGATTTTGCTGCTTATTGCTCGCTCAGAACTCCACAAGAAGTAATAAAAGTTAAAGTATATTAAATTATTTTTTTATTGCATTTGTTTTTTATTTTGCATTTTTGATGTTGCGTTTCAATTTTTTTGTTTTTGTTTTCGAATATCAAAACATGCATGCAAAACATAATGAATTACATCAAAATATTACTCATTCGTTCTTTTATTAGTGTACAAAAATTAAAATCTATATGCACTATACAAAGAAAGTTATAACAATTTTAAAACAGTAGATGTTTGTTTTTGCACCTTCAAAAAAATGCAGTGGCAGGGGAGACAACTCTAGAAAGAAATTAGCGTGGTAAAAGTTAATGAAGATCTTTAGCATGGGATTAATATTACTCCAAGTAAACCTGAATCTTCCATTGTATTACATAATAATTTCAGTTTTATGAGGATGGTGATTTATTTTTGAAAATTTTCACATAATGTGACCATTATATAGGCATCAATGCACTACAGAATTGTATTCAAAATCAAGACCATGAACATTTAAAAAAAATTAGAAATTGCTTGGTGCGATATGACCATCATATAGGCATCAATGTGCCATAGAATTATATTTAAAATCAGGACCATAGACATTTAATAAAGAAATTTGTTTTGAGCTCTGTGACCACTATATAGGCATTAATGAGCCATGTAATCAAATTTAAAATCGGAACTCTGAACAATATATAATAAAAAAAAAAAAATTATTTGGCACATTGACATCTATATGGTCATAGATCACCAGACAAGTTTTTCATTTCAGGTCCTGGATTTTGTATATGTTCTATGGTACAATGACAACTATATAATGGTCATAATGTGCCATAAATTTATATCTGGAATCAGAACTAT
>OZ038507.1:61731415-61751415 GCA_964036315.1 Acanthosepion esculentum
TAACTGATATCAATAGTGAACATACCGATAAAAACAATAACATTGACATCTTCTACCAAAGCCAAGTACATGTTAATTATAAGCAAGACAAATTTTCTCTTAGAAATATCATAATGACATACACAACCTCAGTCAACGCAAAAAAATTAACGTGGGTTTAATCGGTGTTACATCTTGTGTAGAGTCTAGAAGAATTCAAAATGGTGTCGGAAAACGGAAGTTTAGCCTTGTTCCAAAGCAGTAGTAGACGATTTCCAGCTTAAAATACCTGAAATAACAGTTGCCAAGTGTTTGTTTATAGCAACCGTCTCAGGCGACAGAAGTGGCCAGTAGTAGCAAGGGGGAGAATTCTATGGCGACTATTGTTGCCTGCAGTGTGGTGAAGGTTAAATGGGGTTTATTTCGCCTACTGGCCTGCACACAATGGTTATCGAGAAAATGTGAATGAGTGATATGCATTAAGGCAAATAGAATATTGCTTGGCTATGAGGTTATAAAGTGCGCCAGATGAGATGTTGGTTTCTCCTATAAAGGGGGATACACAATTAAATCCTGCTAGAGGGTTCTAGAGAATTCTACGGCAAATGTTGTTGCCTGCAGTGTGGTAAAGGTTACGAAAGCATGATTGATAATGGCTGATGGTTTAGCTGAAAGCGAAACATAAGTCCGCAATTTGCAATTTATCAAAAAACTGAAATGCTAGGATAAATCCAAATATACATTCAGGATTTGAAAGTTGTTTTTTTTTTTTTTGTTTTTTTGTTACTTTAGACTTCACTGACACAAGGCTCGAGAGCCGTTCAAGGTAGAGCGTTACTGTTAAAATGTTAATGCTGAATGAGGTGTGCGATATGAATGAAAATAAGTGAAGATTATGCGGGTAAAATGGATAGAGAACAAATATAGAACATTGTTGTCTGGGTAATAGGCAAAAATCTGCCACATCCGCACTGAAGTAATTAATATAAGAGAAGCCCTCCCCAATCATTAGCATACATCTAGGACATTATCCTGATGGGCTAAGATAGCATCAATTTTCTGTTTTAGGACATTCACCCAGTTGATTGAGGCCAAGAGTAGGCTGCCAGCTGCATCCACAAACAAGGTGTAACCCCCCCCCCCCAAAAGTGGGGGCCCCCTGTTTACTGTAATACATCTTGATTCATGCAAACCAATTGTATGTCTTCCTTGCTACTGTATGACAGAATTTGGCATTACATAACTAGGGAAAGGTTTATATGCTGCCAAACAAACCAAGCCTTTCAGAATGTAGGTGATCATGGCTGTCCACAACTTCCCACTCTAAATAATTTATGACCTTTTACTATCTCTTTTTGTGCTTGTTTTGCTATTCATTTACACAAGTTTAAGTAAGTTACTTGCTGTTTCCTCTGTTTATCTTGCCTTCAATATGCCCTGTGGGTGTTAAATTCTCTAGGTTTTCTTTCCTCATTATGGATAGCAGACACAGTTCTAAGTATAGATTTGGAATCAATGTATTAGACAAAACAGAATTGTTCTTTGCTTGTAATAATAAAATAATTTTTTTCCTGTTGTAACCTGAGAGTAATTGCTAAATTATCATCTACAGGGCAAAAGCTGATCTGAAGAAAGAGACTGACCCCTTAAAAAAAATGGTACTGGATGGACGACAGTTGGCCTTGAAAATTAGTGCCAACTCTGTGTATGGTTTCACGGGAGCCCAAGTGGGCAAGTTACCTTGTCTTGAAATTTCACAGGTGAGATGCAAATTGGTTTCATTGCTGTACTTTCAACTTGATATTTTTTTCAGAGAACTACATGGCCATTTTAAATGCCAGGTACAATGGGAGATAGATATATTATATATATATATATATATATATATATATATATATAATGGGCTCTCCCATTGGTTTCAACATAGGATCTGACAGCTTAATTGATTCAGTTATGAAATTTTGTGTGATAATCTTAAGTGGCACTTAAGACCTGCTAGTGATTTACAAAGGAGGCCGTATATGGAGCAAGAGTGAGGATTGTGGGATGAGATCACTGTTAGATTGACTGACCTTTTAGATCTTGCTCTCACTTGAAGATGATTCAGACAAGCAGATTGAAAACTGCTGAGTTTACTAAAACATGTTGATCTCCATTCTACCTGCTCCGAGGCTAAGCACTCAAGGGTATATTGACAGTTGACAAGTCTTCAGCTTGTCTTTGTATCTTAGCTGTGGGTGTCCTACATTCCTGTAGCCCTGATCTAACTGACTATATATATATATATATATATATATATATACACACAGAGAGAGAGAATTAATATAAATATATGAAATTTGTCAGCTGAATGGTGTTACCTTCAACATTCTGACACCTGAGTTTTATAGATGGACCCTCTAGCAATCACTTTTCAACTATTCAGAGGATATATATATATATATATATATATATATATATATATATATATATATATATCAGAATGTTGAAGGTAACACCAATCAGCTGACAAACTTCATATATTTATATAAATTCTCTCTCTCTCTCTCTCTCTCTCTCTATATATATATATATATATATATATATATATATATATATATATATATATATATATAGTAGTACCGGGAATATCCCTTAGGTGAAACCTTGGTAGATAGGTTCTGGCTCACTAGGTTTTTTAGATTTTGCTCTACTTAGTGTATTGAGCACTTTGTTTTTACTTAATTTACCTTGTTGGTGTTTTTTCTTTTGACTAGGCATTGCAGTGCTGATCAATTATTTTCGACCAACATATATATCTTTAGTCTTTTTTTTTCCCCCTGATATCGGTCTGTTCAAATATATTTTTATTTACAAATTGTATTATCCAGGTTTTTTTTTTTTTTTTTTTTCACACTGCCAGAGTATAGGTATTAAAATGATATATATATGTATGTATGTATGTATGTATGTTTGTGGGTGTGGCATCCATTGGTCTCAAGAGACCTCGGATCTGCACCCAAAGAGTTAAACCTCAGTTGCAGATGGCAGTACAGCTTCTGTTATGTTGGGACTCAGAAGGAAAATAGTATACAACAGAAATCAAGGACACGTGGCACAGTGGATAAAGGTGTTTGTTAGATCCAGTGACAGGAACCAAAGAGTGTGAGTTCAATACCTGGTTAAAGTGGTGGAGAACTTGGAGAGGGGAATCAACAGGAGATAACTGATAACTGACATCTATTAAAGCATGGCATGTGGAACTAGAAGTCTATCCCAGTGAGCGAAATAAAGGGTTCAGATCGACATTCCAACCACCTGAAGAAGGCTGGAGCGTACAACGGCCGAAACATTGTAAGAAATATGGTGACAAAGATGAGGACAATAGTCCGAATAATGTAAATAGTGTACATAATACCCCATCTCAGAATTATAGACAGATACTGAAGAAGGCCGGAGCGTACAATGGCTGAAACGTTGTAATAAATATGGCGACAAAGATGAGGACAATAGTCCGAATAATGTAAATAGTGTACATAATACCTCATTTCAGAAATATAGACAGATACTGAAAGGCCGAAACGTTGTAGTAAATATGGTGACAAAGATGAGAATAATAGTCCGAATAATGTAAATAGTGTACATAATACCTCATGTCAGAAATATAGACAGATACTGAAAAGCCGAAACATAGTAAATATGGTGACAAAGATGAGGACAATAGTCCGAATAATGTAAATAATGTACATAATACCTCATCTCAGTAATATAGACAGATACAGAAATCAAGGGAAATAATATTAATTTTCTGGGAGAGTTTGTATCACGTGTCCTAAGATACTCACAAGAGAATACAGCAAAGAATCAAAATTATATATGGCATCTGTTGGCTCTGCAGCCTCAGCTGCTGATGGTGGCACAGCATTTGTTATTGTTGTACACGTCCACATGGGAGTGACAGTCTTGGTGACAATGAATGCTTTTGAAGATGCACTCCCCTTAAGTTGCTGTGTTCTCTTTCCATCGTGCACATTTTTCTCCAATGACAAGCCTCTGTTACTTCTCTCTTCACTCCAGCCCTCGGTGTAAATCGCATCTCCTGTGTGAACTATCATTGGCTACATCTCCCCCCCCCTCTTGATGTCCATGTCCATCACCCTCATATGCCTTTTGAAGACATCCTTGAAGTGAATATGGGGTTTGCTTTTGTACTCTCTTGACCACGGCCAGTTTCCCATAGAGAAGGTATCCTTCAATTCGGTATAAATGTCCAAACCAGCACTGCTTGATAAGGGCATATAGGCTGGGTAATTATTGCATTGGTGACACGGTTGTACCAATTGATGTCCACAATGAGTCTCAGATAGCAAAGACGAAAGGTGTTGAGGCGGTGCTCCTGTCTGGAGTAGAGGCTTCAAATCTCACTGCTGCAGAGCGGCATGCAGATGATGCATGCCCTATAAACTGCAATTTTGGCGTTTATAGTAAACTTGCTATTTTCTCAGACTCTTGAGGTCAGCCTGGTGAACGTGGCGGCAGCCTGTCCAATCCATCTGTTGAATCCAGTGTCTAAGAAGAGGGTGTTCAAAATGGTGGTATGCGAATTTGTGAACTGTCTCCAGGTCGTGGTTGTTGATTTTGATGGCAGGAGGCTGTTCAACACCTTGGCCCATCATGTTGGTCTTCTTCAAACTGATAGTGAACTGAACTCTTGGCAGGCTTTTGAAAAATTGTGCTCTTCAGAATGTGCTGTCAGTGCTGCTGCATCTGCGGACAGCGTGTCTCTTATGAGAACCTTATGGACTTTGGATTTTTCTCTCAGCCAAGACACTAAACAGCCTTCCCTCTGTTCTTGTGTGAATGCACGTTTCAGCATGACCACAAAGAAGATGCTGTATAAGGTATATGCACACACAATCATGATGAAATCGATCATGATCAAAAATGACACGTTCATCATTAATTTATTAGAGCTAAGGTTTGGAAGCTCATGAAGGATTGAAATTAATTTGAAATATATATTCCAGGATCATTTTTCAATGTATTCAAAATGATCTTTGCCCTCTCCAACCTTCTAACTTTCTATCCTGGAGTAACAAAGGTGCCTCACATGTTACACATACAATTTCATTTTCAAGTCTTTTTTTCACTGCTCTTTGGACTGTCATAACTGAAACTCCTCTCTCACGTGCCAAACGTCTTATGGATCGAGTTGGATCTTTTCTAATTGATCTCTTCAGTTGAAATGATGATCCCTCTTACTGTGGTGACCTCCTGATCCAGTTTTTCAGTCTACTCTTTCCTCTTTTTTAAACTTATTCGCTGTTTTCTCGATGGTTCTTGAATGGACTTTGAAGATGGGAGCCAGAGTATGAATGTTGGTACCATTACTGAAGGCCTGAATGGTCTTTTTTTTTTCTCACCATTGCTCAATTGTGAAGACCTGATTTTAACCTGTTCTCATTTTAGCTGAATAACTAATAAATGAGTTTTTCAGTGATTCTTGTGACAAATTATGTAAGATGGCTAAACCTGGAAAAAAGAAACTCAAATAGTTTAGTGTTTTTTTTTTAAGTATTAGGCATTTTGTGGAATGAACAATTATGCTGTAATATGATTTGGACAGTATTGCTGTTATAATGTATGTTTTTTTTATTTACAATTATACAACCTTATATAAGCATTTGTCATAATTTTGCTATCCCGGGATACTTAAAAATAGAACCTTCATAATTTTTCCCCATTTGTTAATGCTACCCACACTCTTTGGCATGGCATTAAAGTGACCCAGCTGGGCTTGGTTTTTAATTTCACCCTCTTCCAACCTGCCCTACCGATGCCATTATACAAAGTGTAAACCCAAACACACCAGCCTTTAGAACTGCCAACAGTTATTTAGAAGAATTGGAAAAGTTTTCGAGGGGTTATGGTTGGCGTAGAGGAGTGACCCACGGCAGATGTTGGGGCAGGGGTGGAGTCAAATGCTCGTTTTTGGCCAATTGATGACTACTTGCCAAATTCGACAAAAGAAAGCAGGCAAAGTATTTGTCCCTGGAGGGTGAAAAGCTTGTTGGAACAGAAAGGGGAAATTTGGCAAATATCATTTTGGTTGGAGATCATTCATTACAGTTTGTACCCCCCACCCCCACCTTTTTTCTTTCATTCTTCATTCATTTATTTTTTTTTTTTTTTTTTTTTTTTAAACTTGTTTTTAATCAGTGCTAGCATTTTTCATTTATGATCAGATTTGAATGTTCCCTTCATCATTTCCATGGTATTGGAAAATTCCTGGATTTTGTGATCAGGCTGTTCAACGGAAATGTGCACACAACTAACACATATTCATAACCAGCCTACTGAGTCAGTTTGCCAATAGGTTTTTGCTCGCTGTTCTAGAAACCCTTTACACAAAGTTTTATGATATTGTTTTGAAAAAATTGCATTGTTTATTATTATTATTATTAGATATTATTATAGATACAGTGTTTCGGCAAGTATACTCTGGCCATCTTCAGGTGTCCATTATTTTGGCTGATATAGCATGACTTCACTCTATTTACATCGTTCGAACTGTTGTCCTCTTCTTTATTGCCATATTCACGTTTCGGCCGTTGTACACTCCAGCCTTCTTTAGCTAATATACATTGGAATTTCGAACTGAAGGTTATCCAGATGTTATATGAACCACAGATCTTTTGCGTCTTTTCCACATAGGGTAGGTTTTCTGAGTGTTGTCATCATTTTGTTTCCTTCTATCCCAGTTTGTGGGAGCTGCTGTCATGTACCCAGGGTAGTTGTTACATTGTAGGGTACTTCTTATACTAACCATTTCTTTTCTTATGTCTCTGGGTTACCACTTATAAACTTTTGCTTGATGTTGCAAGCAGCAAACAATCTCTTTCTTTACACTGGGTGGTGGGAGTCAAATTTGAGGTATTGTCCAGTGAATGTTGGCTTGTGGTATATGGTTGTCTGGAACCCATGCTCTGTTTGAGATATTAGTACATCCAGGAATGCTAGTTTGTTGTTGTTTTTTTCTTTCTCCATTGTGAACTATATTGATGGACTTATTGAGTTCACATGGTCCAGTAGTAGCTGGACCTCTACCTGGTGAAGCCAAAGTATAAAGGTGTCATCTACATATCTCAGCCATAGAGTTGGCTTTAGTGATGTTGATTCTAATGACATTTCTTTGAAGAATTCCATGTATGTGACAGCCATTGCTGGAGCTATTAGTCTGATCCTTTTCTGAAGTATGTTGTATGCCTACAGAAATCATCTCCATTAGGTTATCTGTTGGTATATGTTCTCTTAGAGATAAGTCTGGCGCCAGTCTACCAATGACTACTGGGTACTTTGGTGAACAAACTCACCATGTCCACGCTCACCATCTGTTTGGATTGGATGAGAGCATCTTTGATTATTTCCATGAAATGGGCGGAGTTTTGGACATATGATGGTGACTTTTCTATCAATGGGTCAACTATACCCACAATGAAACAACTCAGCAGGTGGCACACAGAGCGTTGGCAGCTAACTCTTGACCTGAGAGGAGTGCCATTTTAAAAATTTAAAGTAATTAATAATACAATTTTAGAAATAAATATAAGAAAAAGATTGAAAACACCCCTAGAAACTGAAATATATAGGCACCAATGAAACAATCCAGATTTAAAAGCACTAGGCATGTTGGTCAACATGGCTGCCAAATTAAAATTTCAAAAACACCTTTTTTTTTTTGTTTGTGCTTTGAGCTGGATGGATGTAGTGATATAAAGCCAACTGATTAAAGATGAAACATTGTTCTATAAGAAGGTGTGATTTTTGTTTTTTTTTAAGAAGTGAATTTCTCTGGTATTTCATTCATTGAAATATTCAACTTGGAAATTTTTTATGAAAAATAAGCTCAAATTTTTAATTTAAATGACAAGTGCTCTCTGTTCTTTAAGATGGAACTATTTTGATAGGCATTGGAACACAACTCCAAGAGTAACAAATTTCAAAACAAACTTTCTCAAAATTCTCTGATTTTAAAATGTGAAAGAACAGGCACCTGTCACTGAATCATGACCTCATTTAAAGAGACCGGGAATAAAAACTAATTATCACACGACAGAAACAATTGTATCTTTATAAAGAGAAAACATTAAATTTTCTTTACACGCTAATTTTATCAGAATAACTTTAAAAATACTCGAGATATTGCCAGCTGAGCTTGAAAAAAATTTCAGTATTCCAACCCATTTTTGTAGCATATACATGCCAGTTTGGGATACCTAAAATATGTGAGGAGCTTGCTATAATGTTGTGACAACTGCCTGTATGTCTTGGGTGGGAAGTTGTCCTTGTTCTTGATTAGGATCTGCGATAGTTTTCTTTCTGTTTTCATTGTTGGATCTTTCTTTACTGTAGCTACTATTTCTAATGAGGTCTTCCTGTTTTCCTGTATAATCTGTTTTGTCCATCACTACAGTTGCATTGCCTTTGTCAGCTGGTACTATATTATTATTATACTATTATAATATTATTATTATTATTATACTATTATAATATTATTATTATTATGATACTATTATAATATTATTATTATTATTATGATACTATTATAATATTATTATTATTATGATACTATTATAATATTATTATGATACTATTATAATATTATTATTATGATACTATTATAATATTATTATTATGATACTATTATATTATTATTATGATACTATTATAATATTATTATTATGATACTATTATAATATTATTATGATACTATTATATTATTATTATGATACTATTATAATATTATTATTATGATACTATTATAATATTATTATTATGATACTATTATAATATTGTTATTATTATGATACTATTATAATATTATTATGATACTATTATAATATTATTATTATGATACTATTATAATATTATTATGATACTATTATAATATTATTATTATGATACTATTATAATATTGTTATTATTATGATACTATTATAATATTGTTATTGCTCTGTTGGGTTTTAATTGCCAGCCTCTCGAGTTTTGTGATGTTTGATTTGGGCGACTTGGCTTTCTCCAGTATCTGTCTCACTTTCCATCTTAGCTCATTTACCTGAGCCTGAGGAATGTTCACGGCTATTTCCTCGATTAGGGCTATGATCTCTTAGTATGGCATTTGCTCATCTACCTGATCTTTGGATTGTTGGATCTTTGTTTCTTTTACTATAACTACCAGTTCTAATGAGATCTTCCAGTTTTTCTGCATATTCCGTTTTGTCCATCACTACATTCGCATTGATGTTTTCATTTCTCTCTAGGGTTTTGATTGCCAGCCTCTCCAGTTATGATTTGGGCGGCTCGGCTTTCTCCAGTATATGTCTCGCTTTCCATCTTAATTTTGAATCTCTCTCAGTCTTGGGTGGATGAGCTATTTCCTCGATTAGGGCTATGATGTCTAAGTGTAGTATCTGCCTGTTGGTTGTCGCAAAGTTGAAATCCTTGTTCAGTACTGACTCCTCAGAGGTACTACTGCCTTCACTGGGGGGTTGTGTGATGGGCCTTGTACGTCACCTTATGATCTTTCAACCTGTTCAATTTCTGTCCTTGGCAGCCCTTGATTGCATTGAATTTGTGTCTGTCAGATTTATCCAGATCATGCTGGATTCTGTTTTGGTTTTCATCGCCAGTAATTCTGTTGAAGAAGGCATCGTGCTTCTGGGAGATGTCAAATTGCAGCTGATGTTTTATCCAACGGTTGTGCTGAATTCTTTCTTGGGCAAGAGCAAGTTCCACTTTTTCGGTGACCAGACAGGCTCTCCTGGAATTAACTGGAAGGCTGGAGCATACAATGGCTGAAACGTTATGAATATGGCAAGATAAAGGACAACAGTCCACATGATGTAAATAGTGTAAAGTATCTCATATCAGTAATGTAGACAGATGTTAAATAGAGTGGTCTGATTGTAAACCAAAAAAAAAGGTTTTTAAGTAATTTCTGTAAATTAGCATACTTTAGACCTTCCAGTATAGTTTGTTGCATTCACTTATGTGCAAATACCCTTGGGAAAAATATGAATCTATCTCTTCTCCTCCAGCTATGGATTAAATAGCAGGACATGTTGAGGACTATAGCCTTTCTTGACAACCAGTCTACCACAGAAAATAATGGCAGCCTACTACAGGAGTTCTTCCGCCAAATCATTCATGAATTGAAAAAGAGCCATAATTGCTCAAATTTACATTACACATGGCAACTAAAAAAGGTCACCTTACTTTGTAACCCACCAACCGATGACAGAAACATTTTTTTTTTTTTTTATCTTTCATCCGCAAGTCATTAGCTTGGTTGTGTAATACCACCCTTACAGTCAATCAGCTTCTTTCTTCCACTCCGGCTGAGGTCGGGCTGTCGTCTTGATAGAGTAGTTTCGGGTTTCCCAAAATCTCACGATATTGGGATTGACAGCAAAGTCTAGTGTGAACCCTTTATATACGTTGTGTACTATGGGTAGAATCCCCGTCAAAGATTACACAATTCCCATCTAAGATTATGCAACCTCGAGATGAACAGCGAGGGCACCAGACCATATATGGCAACAGTATTCCGTGCATGGATGAATGGTAGATTTGTAGAGGTGAAGGATGGGCTCAGACGAGAAAAACCTTCTGGCGCGACACAGAAAGCCAACTTTCCTTTCAGTAGATGCAGCTATTGATTCAATGTAGTTGTTCCACCTCAGGTCAGTGGAAAATGTGAGACCAAGCAGGCGCAGTGAGGCGCTCACGTGGAGTTGATCATCAACCATGCTGATAGAAGGCAGGGACGTTTCTCTATGATGAGTAAATGACAGCAGTTTTATTTTGGATGCATTAAAATTCACAAGCCATTTCCTACCCTAGTCAGCCACAGATTGGAGGTTGTCTTTGAGACCAACAGAAATCTAATCTTTTACAGGATGTAAAAGACATAACAAAAATAAAAATTCTATAATGTAAGATTTTTTTTTTTTTTTTACACATATTTTTGCAAAGATAAAATAAAAAAAATAAAATGACTTTAAAAAAGAAGTTGAGATGGATTTCTTTAAAGGAAATAGTAAATATACACTAGAAGAGATAAAAAATTTTATAATGTAAAACTTTTTACATAAAGTGTAAATTCAACTGAGTTTGGAGTCTGTATAGGTTTTCCGACTCCAGTGACCTCTTTAATAGCTTCTGACTCCACAGCCCTGTCATGAACTTTGCTATTTTCAGTCATATTTCCTTGCATTTGAGAACACATATCAGAAAACCTTTAAAGCTAGATTCATCTACTCTTAGAATAAAATCAGATTTCTGTTTAGTTTTTCTCATCGGAGTTCTTTGAGGAGCTGCTACTTGCGATCTTAGTGCTTTGCTGTTGTACTTAAAGTTGCAAAAGCCTTTTGTGCAAAATCTACCATTAACTTTGATGTTTATAGAATTCTTTACCACCTTTTGTTGTTTTTTTTTTGTTTTTCTCTCTCTCTCTTTCTCTCACTCTCTCTCTCACATATATGATTCCTGCTTTTGCCAGACATGTCTTTGGCATTGTCAAAGACAGACTTGAACAGATTAAAACAAAAAAACAAAGAAATACAGAAAAATGGTTGGCAAGGCAGACATCAATACTAGACTTTATGTCTAAGTTGTAGACTGGAAAGACGGACAAACAAATAGAGATTTTTGGGTTGGGTATTTTAAAGTGAAAAGAGTGGATTACAGTGATTGGAGATAGATGATAATCCTAATCATGGACATTGGATTATAAGATTTGTATAAATCTATTTGTAGATTTTTCTTTTTGTTGTTGCTTTTTCTCTTTAATTTTTTTATTTATTGTGCCTTTATATATATATATATATATATATATATATATATATTTTTATATGCAAGTTTCATTAAAACACAAAAATTTACCAGACTCCATTAGAAACATACTAGTAGAAAACACAAATATATTAATTGCTTCCAGCTGTAAAAAAAGGTTAAAAATAATGGAGGCTTTAATAATAAAAAAGAAAAAGCCAACTCTTAACAATATTAACTACGAACAAAGCCACAACGTGCTAACCGTATTTGGAAATTAAAACACCACTACTACACACTAAGACATACACATAATGCACACACTCAATTAAGCTGAAAAATCAAATCATCCTTGATAATGGCTAAAGATATAGCCAAAAGCGCTCGGAAAAATAAAACATTTGGACAGTTCTTACACACCCTTCATCCAGCAAAGAAAGCTCTTGTTCGTACACAAGAAAAATTAAATAAAAAACTTAACCGTAGTACCTTGTCTGTTGTTTTTAATGATACTTGCATAAAAGGATTGCTGCCTAAATATACAACTATATATATATATATATATATATATATATATATATATATATATATGTATGTATAATATCTGGTTAGATGAGAACAAATGAAGTATAATGCCATTGCCTGTAACATTTAATTTAAAAGAAGGCTCAATACAGAGTAGAGCTAAATATTATTTATTATAAGAAATTAGAAAAAAACAACACGTAGAAAAACCCTGACACAATAGGAATTGTTTTTCATCACTACAAATGTGTCTCCTCAGGTGATGGTAAATTACTAGCCAATAATTTACCATTGGCTGAGGAGACACATTTTGCTGTTGAAAACTGATTGCTATTGTTTTGGAGTTTTTTAAGCTGTTTTTTTTAACCTCCTATTATAAATAATATATATATATATAGATGTCATTCACAGACAGTACTGTTTCGCTGTATCACAGCTCCTCAGTGCGACTAGACTTCCGAATGCCTCAAGCCAGGATTGAAACACAACTAATTTTGTGTCAGTCAGAGCTATCTTCACTCGGTAGAGTTACACAACTAAATCTAGCGTATTGTTTTTACAAAAGTAAACAAATGCCAATCAGCCAAAGTGCTCCATTCATTTTACTGAAGAGCTTTGCATTAGTGCAGGTGGCTGTTGTTTATAGAATTAGCTTATCACTCAACAGTGCTCAATTGAAATATATATATATATATATATAATATTAATCGTTTCATCCCAAGCAAAGTTATAAAGTCACTTGCACACAAAGGGTTACTGAGCATCAAAGAATATGAGAAAACATCATTAAAGACGGCAAACAATAAAAGAACAAGAATTAAGAAGATAACAACTAATATTGTATTTAAATTTTTGAAGATCAGAGTTAATTGTAAAGCAAGAAGCCAGTAGTGCAATAAAAGAAACCGTTAGTGTTGAAATTATAGTTATATCTATAGTCATTTTAACTGTAAAACACTGAGACCTCTCTGCCAATCTAGTACTATGCTTAAACTCATAAAATGTACGTACCATAGAGGGTAGTTCACGAGAACAATTACCATGAAAATATTCATAGAGAAGGCACAGAAAAACTTCGTAAACAGCAGTGAGAAAGTGACTGAAGCCGAGATGCCAGGTCACTGCCTGTAACATTGCAGATTCTTATTTTTGAATTTTGTTAAGACTCTCTAAATATATAGCAGGAGCACTGGACTGTATGTGGCAGCAATATTCAAAGCATGGATGGATGGATGGATGGTAGACTTTAATTATGTAAGATAGATTCTGGTGAGAAAAATTGTCTCGTACAATAGAGTGAATCGACCTAGCAGCAGACCAAACAATTGATTCAATATAATCTAAACAATATATACATGTATCAAAACGAAAATATACATATATCAAAATACACACACACATTAAGAAAGTGACAAAAAATTAAAGAGAAAAAGCAACAACAGAAGGAAAAACTAACTATATATATTGAATGGAGCACTTTGGCTGATGGGCATTTGTTTACATTTGTAAAAACAATACACTAGATTTAGTTGTGTAACTCTACCGAGTGAAGATAGCTCTGGCTGACACAAAATTAGTTGTTTAAATCCTGGCTTGAGGCATTCGTAAGTCTAGTCGCACTGAGGAGCTGTGATACAGCGAAACAGTACTGTCTGTGAATGACATAACATTATATATATATATATATATATATATATATATATATATATATATATATATATATATATATATATATATAATGTGTGTGTGTAAAGGAGAAAAAAAACAATAGGAAAACTATAATTTAAGCTGATGCGCTTTGTCCAATGTGGACTTTGTCAAGGCAAAAAACGAAATGTATTGAAACAAAGTATCTATAAACAAAAAACAAAATGGCATTAGTAACTAGAAGAATTTAGAAATGCTATTGTATATTCATTGGGTCAGCTGAAAAATTATGTCATTTATTTTTTATGTTTGAAGAGATTTTTTTAAAAATAAATAATTTTTGGGGAAATATTGTTGTATTGACAGATTCAACCATTTTCTTTTGATTTCTTGATATATTTGTTTTTTTTTTTGGCTTGGGAGAGGAGTGATTTTGTTAGGAAAGGTGATATTGGGAAAAAAATGGCAGTGTAGATTAATATTTGGATAATATTGAATGGCGGCACTCTCAAGGATTTTCCTTCTGAGTAAATTATATTTTTTTTTTTTTTTATTATTTTCTTATTTTATTTTGATTTGATAGCTGGAAAATTTAACTAATTTTTTCTGTGGAGGACATATCTGTATAAATTACATGATAAATGTAATGTGAACACTTTTTTAAAAATTATTTTTTTAACTACCCAGTAATCTTAAAAATTTAGGAAAATATTCTAAGTAATCTAATCTTTTATTGAATTTTAGATACTTTGGCTTTAAATTCACTGGAGTTACCATTCTTATTTTCTGATAATGTTGTGTATGGATGTCTTTCATGTACAGAAATTTGCACATTTATACACACAGAAAATAATATAAAATTCTTTTTAAAATATTCAGAGTCTGAATTGTAGAAAGCTTTACCATTTATGATAAATAAATATAGATTTTATTTAATAACAATATCGTAACTCATACAGATTTAACAGAATTTTAAAAGATTTAAGTTCTAATTAAAATTTTAAAAAATTGAAATCAGTTCTTGTAAAAAATCGTTATTCATTGAAAAAAAAAAAATTTTTGTTTCTGAAGACCATAGTGTCCATAATATATCTCATTCATAAAAGCAGTTAAAAGCTTTTCTAATTAAACGATGTCTTAGTTTTATTGCTTTTTTATTTTATGATTCAGAGCAGATTTTAAGTAACTGGGAGCCTTGATGATTTAAGTTCTCCAAAGAGTTCTGCATATAACTAATATAAACATTAACAGTTTATAGCTATAGCATAACATACAAACAAATAAGCAAAAACAAATTCTAGAAGGTTCCAGAAAGTCATAGTACTACTAATATATGGATTTGGAAATTTCAAGTTGGGGGTGACTTTTTTTTTTTTTTAAATAAACTGAATTTCACCCTTCTTCATTATTTTTTAACAAAAATTCATTGAATTATGATACAGGAAGTTAATTATTTTAAAAAAGTCATAACCATAATGAACATGCATGCATGCATGTATGTGAATATATATATATATATATATATATATATATATATGCAAATTATTAAATATGTTCAGTATATATATGTTGAAACTGTTAGATGTAGACGTCTCTTCTACTCCAATAGCTTCATGTCTCGCACATCTCGCCTGTGGAACTCCCTTCCCTATTCCTGTTTCCCTGACAAATACAATCTACAACTATTTAAGTGTAACGTCAATCGGCATCTCCAGTTGCCTTGATCTATCCACTTCCCTTCTCCACATCCTTTCACCTTTCAGTCCTATCTGCTCTCGCTCCAAATCTTCTGTAACCCCCTTGCCTTGATTGATCCACTGTCTTTCTCTTTCTCCACATCCTCTCCTTTACCACTCCTATCTGCTCTTCGTTCAACCCTTCTATAACCCCTTGCGTGATAGTGGCCTCCAGCCTTGCTTGGGGTGATACGCTTAAAAAAAAAAATATACCACCTGAAAAATGTCAGAGCATACAACGGCTAAAATGTTGTGAATATATCAATAAAAATGAAGACGGCAGTCTGAATGGTGTAAATAGTTACAATATCTTATCTCAGAAATATAGACAGATGAAAAAAAAATTATATTAATTGATTTTTGACGGCTTATCTACCTTTTGTAGGCTCTATATTTCTGAAATGCGGTTATGTACACTATTTACATTATTCGGGCTATTGTCCTCATCTTTGTTGCCATATTTATTAACGTTTTGGCCGTTGAATGCTTCGGCCTTCTTCAGGTGGTTGGAATGTCAAACTGAACCCTTTATTTCACTTGCTGGGATAGACTGTTCTAGTTCCATGTCTAATGAATGTCAGTTATCAGTTATCTCCTGTTAATTGCCCTCTGAAAGTTCTCCACTGCCTTAACCAGGTATTGAACTCACACTCTTTGGGTCCTGTCACTGGATCTAACTAACACCTTTATCCACTGTGCCATGTGTTCTTGAGGAGAGGGGAATTAACAGGAGATAGCTGACATCCATGAGACATGGCACGTGGAACTAGAACAGTCTACCCCAGCAAGCGAAATTATAGGGTTCAGTTCAACATTCCAACCACCTAAAGAAGGCTGGAGCGTACAACTGCTGAAACGTTGTGATAAATATGGCAACAAAGATGAGGACAATAGTTCGAATAGTGTAAATAGTGTACTTTTGTAGGCTATTTAAAACCAGAAAATATTTTTAGATTGCAAGAATTCTTTGGAGATGATTATGATTTTAATAATACAATTCCTACTCATTAACCCTATTGTAGCATACCTATGGACGATAATGGGTATGCCCCCATTCACGTAAATACAGTAGTAAATACTGTATGTTGGTCTGCAGATGAGGCTGTGTCGAAGGGCAGCGTCTCACCTTGGGAAAACAGCTACCTGACCCTGTTTTATATGGGGTTTACGGGCTTGGATACCGCACATTAAATTTGGCCTTGTGCCATATCTCACTGCGTGGGGTAGTTGGTAGATATCCTAGAGTTGGAGATTCATTGTGCAGTTGACTACCGCTTGTACGTGCTGCTGGTGAATCTTATATGTGTTGTTCTTGTCGTAAGTATTATCGTTCATTACCAACCTTTGTTTGATTATTCTATTCAGTAACCTTCCCTCGGTTATAACAAACCCATAGTGGAAAAGATGTGGATTCATGTTACCCAATGGTATTGGCACATAAATGAATATAATGAACCCGACTGGAATTGGGATAACGATCTCCGGTTTCTAGTTCTCAGACATTATCCATTACACCGAAACCGAACTCACAGTAGGTAAGAGGAAAAAAAACAAAACAAAAAAAAACTATATTTACATTGTTCGAGCTGTTTGCTCAGTGGATAAAAGCGTTGGTTGAGTAATCCAAGAAGTGACTTAAGACAGGGAGTTGTGAGTTCAATACCTGGCCACAGCAGAGGTGAACAAAAACTAAACAGAATTAATTGAAGCTGAAATATCCAAAAAGGGCATGGCACGTGGAATTAGAACAATCTACCAGTTGACAAAATACAGGGGCTGGTTCAAAATTCCAGTGTATATCACCTGAATATAGCCAGAGCAGCTGAAATGTCTTGATTATGGTGATAAAAATGAGAGCAACGGCCTGAACAGTGTAAATAGTTACAATACCTCATCTCAGAAATAGACGGATAATGATAGATCACCTGAATAATCACAGTTCCACTACCCACCTCCGGCAGTGTATTTCAGCAAACAAGTCGGTCATTTCAGCCAATCCTTATAAATATGCGAATGATGCAGACACATTTTGCTGACATAATCTGATTGAAACGAGGAAAAGATTTTGGTTTGGTAGTTTTTCACCAACCAGGAATTACTGAAAACAGGAGATAAAAATACAGTTCTATAATCCTGTCTGAGATATATATACACTGCATGGTTTTTAGCAGCCGGGAAAGTGACATTGGCATGCCTAGTTCAAATTTCAGTTGAGTTGCATTCGCATTCACACAAGTACCCTTGCTTGCTTCCTTAATTGATTTGTTTATAACAGCTTATCAACCCTCTGTATATTATTTAAGGCTGAAGCATACTTGCAATATTAATAATAAAGTGAATATTGCACAGGGTGTGTCAGAAATGACTCCCACATAACCCTAGGACATTAGTGGCAATAATATCTTCATCTTGTTAGTGTCTTATCATTATGTGGGAGGTATAGCTGCCACACCAGCTATTGAAAGTTTTGGGGAGATGATGATCTTTCCAGGTACAAGTCCTTTCTTTCCTTTTATGTGCAGTGTCCTCTCAGGACATAGACAATCACAGCTCCCCACTTACCCCTATCCCTTTGTGGCTCTCAATAAGTTTTGTCTTTCTGCCACCTCTCCCAGACCTCGTTCTGTCATCAGCTTGCTTAAGCCCACCATGTATGTCATGCATTACTTTCCCTTGTCTCTCTTTCCTTCTATTTGACCTGTGAGTATCAGATTTTCCAGGTCTTCCTATTTCATTACGTGTCTCAGAAACTTCAGCCGCCTCTTTCTGATGTTAAATATAAGACTCCTTCTTGTTTGCATCCTCTCCAAGACCTCATCTTTGCTAGCATTGTTTGGTCCACGATATCCTCAGCATCCCTCTGTAGATCCACATCTACGTCGCCTCGAGTCTCTTCTTCATCTTTGAGGAGGACAGATGTCACGTAACAACTCGGTACTCTTTCCTTTGTTACCAAAGAAATCCTCCTGTCTTGCAGTACTCTGCCCAGCTTTTGGAATGCATCCTTGGCCATTCCAGTCCGTCTTCGGATCTCAGTGTCACATTTACCATTCTCTATCAGAACACTTCCCAGGTATTTGAACTTCTGCACAGGTTTGATTTCAGTGCCCCCGGCCTGAAAATCCCAGTCTCATCTTTTTACTGATGACCATGCATTCTGTATTCTTGTAGTTTGTGGTTAGTCCTTTCTTCTTGCTCTCCTTTGCCACTTTCTACAGGAGGTTTTGTAATGTCTTTTTCTTTGCTATCAGTACTGTGTCATCTGCATATCTTATGTTGTTAAGGTTATGGCTGCCAATGTTGAAACTTCGGTAGGTTCTCCAATTCTCTCAGAATTGCCTCATTGTATAGTTTGATTGTGTCTGGTGAGAAGATACATCCTTGCCGTATACCCCTTTCTGTTTTTGTATATTTGCTGTACTTGTTCTCTCTGCGCATACATTGCTGTTTGCTGAACCCATATAAATGGGGGAAGGAGAGTTGATTTTTATACTTTTCATGTAAATAAATAATCTAATAAACAAGTAATGTATAAATTTGCTTTCACCATATATTTAGGTTTTATTGCAATTCTAATCATCACTTTTTTAAAACGGTAAACATTGCCGAGGAATGAAGATAGCTAAAATAATAAGTGTCAAGGAGAAAACGGACCTTTGGGCACTCTGTTGTTTTGTGGGCACAGAGGTCCAAAATTGCCGAAAGATTAATAATTCGTTACTCCTTGTGTGCTTTTTGAATTCTTCAGTTCCATTCAAACCCGTTTTTAGATTTCAACAGAGTTTGCTGGTTTGTGGATTGAAATTAGTTTTCATCAAGAAGTTAGCACAGCAATGAAGATTTCACATCTGAAATCTTGGGAATCATAATTATTGCAGGGCAAAATTCTCGTAGAATGTGGTTACCTTCCAACTTGCTGATGTTGACATGCAATGGATGTTAAGGTTAAAAACACCACCAGCTGACAGCGCCAAAAATTCTGTGTTTTTGGTTGTACTGGGACAGGAAATAACAGATTGACGAAACAAAGATGAGCAATGGTAGCAGTGCTAGGGTGGCCAGTGTCTTATAACCACATTAGCCTTAAACAAAAGAATTGGGAAAGACTGTTTTATTTCTCCTCCTGACCACACATGCACACATATATATAATGACATCCCAAATTTGCAGGAACCGGTTCTATAAAGATAGGTAATCTTTAGGAACCTATTCTGCTTATTTTCTTTTCAATCCAAGAATGGAAACAAATCATTTTATAGTATCAGAAAGAATTAAACCATTTTGATAATTTAATAGAAAACA
>OZ038507.1:61756415-61788915 GCA_964036315.1 Acanthosepion esculentum
GACGTTTTGAGGAGCATGGAACCACCTCTTAATTGGTGTTCCCAGGTTCACCCTGTCCCGGGGTGGAAGCACATGTCAGGGTCCCTGCTATGGGCAAATGGTTAACCCCCCCAAAAGGGCTCAAAACAATATCAAAGTATAAAAATAGATTTTAATATCAGCGATATATTTTTTTGAAAAATTATTACCAGCAATACATTATCACCAGCCGTACATTTTTGAAAAAAAAATATTACCAGGAATACATTTTTGGGGTGGGGGTGGGGGAATATTATGGGCACGTGGCTGTGTGATTAGAATATTTACTTTCTGACAATGAGACCCGGGTTCAAATCTCACCAGGGTTGAGTTGTCAGGAAGTAGACTTCCTGATGTTATCGTTCTGGAGCAAGGGGTGATCTCAGCATGTGGCACCTTTGGAAAGTGCTGGAAAGCGATACCATGGGTTGACCCAAGCCTTGTGAGTGAAATTGGGTAGATGGAATCATTGGGGATCCTGTCTAGCTGTGCTAGCATGAAGTCACAAGTCATCATGACTGAGAGTTTGAGTGCGCTGGCCTTGTTCAGATTGTTGATCACGCAAGATAACACGCTCTTTCCTGCTCAGCATAGTTACAGTATAAACCACAGGTTGGCTCTGTGGGTGTTGAACAAACACAAATGTGCCTGAGCGAGCATCAGCAATCAGGATTGGCTAGCCGCCCTAATAGATGGGTATGGGTAGAAAAAAAAAAAAATTACCAGCAATAAAAATGTTGTCGGCATTAAATAACCCATTGAGATGTTGATATGCCATAAAACAAAACAAACAATTACGTTATTCACTGTGCCATGACGTCTTTGACAGTAAGCTGAGCAAAATTTTCCTGTTGCATTATTTGACAAGAAGTTCTGACATTCAGTCCTCATTTTCATCTAGAATTGTTTTTTTTCTGCTTATTCAGCAAATTGATTTGATGACAACCTTTTGTTCTCTTTCTTATTGCAGAGTGTCACTGCCTTTGGACGAATGATGATTGAACAAACAAAACAATATGTAGAAGACAAATACACTTTGGAAAATGGTTACACGTGTAATTCCAAGGTATGTGATGCAATCCAAATTTTGGAAGAATTTTTTTTTTTAATTATTATTTTTTTTTTTTTTGGAAAACTTTTGACAAACTTTATTCAAAGAAAGGCATCATCCTACTTATCTATGGTCTCGATGTAGTTATGATTCTATTTTTTTTTTTTTACTTACTTGGCAATAATCTCCATAGTTTCCTTTCTCTTTTAATATCTTTATATTTTGCATTGCTATAGTTATTCTTGGGAAAGGTCATAAAATGTTCTTCTGTTGCCTTCTCCATGTTTTTTGAATTTGTCTTTCTCTTCAGCTGGTTGCTAACCAAAGTTAGAGAACCCAGGTTGCCCTGTTATTTAACCAGCAAGTGAGTTGCCCTCTTGGCAGGGCTCAAGATATGCTAACTTCATCCCTGCAGAGGCAGTAAAATTCCCACTTTCCACCCAAATGTGGATACATCAAAACTCTGCTCTGAATCATTTTTAACTCTCATGGAAACTGGAACTGTCTACCTTTCTTTTGATTCATTGTGGTTTTTGTCTTGGGATATTTGACATTAAATATCTCAAGAATCACAAAAGGGTTGTTTAATCTAAAATAAAATTTTGTAGCATTAGACAACAGTTTCACAGGTTGACCCGAGTTACTAAGAGGCAAAAAAATGCTATGTAAGATTATTCTTTGATCTCAAAGAATAATCTTTCACAGAACATCAGAAAAAAAAAAACAAAAACAAATATATGTAACACCCTTACACATACACACTTTATTTATTTATATATATATATATATATATAGTCATCCACAGACAGACTGTTTCGCTATATCACAGCTTCTCAGTGTGGCTAGACGTCTGACTGCTTCAAACCGGTATCAAAACCCAACTGATTTGACATCAGTCAGATCTCTTGGCTATTGTCGTAGGGAAGGAAGGGAATTTTAATGTTTTTCTCTACACGACACATGCCAGCAGCTCATAGAACTCAATTCAATTTGAAGAGTAATGCTTGATCGCAGTAGGAGCAGCTCTTTTTTAAAACCACCTTTTTCCTTAGAGAGCCCAATCAGATTTCCGGGAGCATATATAGTCATCCACAGACTGACTGTTTTGCTATATCACAGCTCCTCAGTGTGGCTAGACGTCCGCTTTAAGCCGGGATTGAAACCCGACTGATTTGACAAGTCAGATCTCTTACCTTTAGGCCATCATCGCACGGCAGGGAATTTTAATGTTTTACTCTTTATGAAATACGCTATCAGCTGGGAGAACTCAATTCATACTTGAAGAGTGTGTGTGTATATATATATATATATATATATATATAATAAAAAATAATAATAAATAAAATAATAAAATAAAAACACCGATCAAAATAAAAAAAATAATAAATAAATAAATATATAAGATAAAAAATAAAATTAAATAAAAACAAGCAAAATAATTTGACACAAATAAATTAATAAACAAATAAACGACTTCCGGTAAAAGTAACCCCCAAGATAGACTACCCACAATGCACCACTGACCCGTATATATAAATAGCCGAGAAAAATAACAGCACTAGTTGCCTGACGATTACATCTAGCATGAAACAGACTGTCGCCTCTAACTTCTATATTCACTTTTATATTTACACACACTCTATCTCTGATACTGAGCACTTTATCCCATAAATATAGCACACTTTAAGACTATATTTCTTTATATATAGATATATGTCTTCAATGAAGGAGAGGCACATTAAAAAAAATCAAAAATTGCTTTTTTTCACTGCAATTTATTCGTTATATCATATGCAAGTATTTGACAAAAAATTAGAGCTGATTACACAATATTTCAAGCTCAATTTAGGTTTATAGTTCATGACCATGCAATGAGATGAGGTAACAAACATTCTGCGGAATATCATTACATTATTGTTACATAATTACAGTGAAATCATTAAAGTTTTTTTTGTCAAAATCATTTTATTTTTAGTCATATATTAATTTAAAATATTTCTTTTTACAGGTTTTATTTTTGAAATGGAATAAGATCATTCTAAATTTCAGAATTTCGCTATTGTCCATCAAAATGACTGGAAGAAATCTATCTAAAAACAACAATGGAAAAGAGAGATAACAAAGTGTAACCAAAATAGCTCCAGTTTGTTCAATTTAGGAAACTTAGCATTGTAGCCAAAGTATTCTAAAATGCTGCCAATAACAAAGGAGAAAATGAAAAATACTTAACAACAAATCGAATATCGCATCAAAATATATATTATTTTTATTTATTTGTTAGGTAACTAAATACATAATTGGCAACAATGTTTCCGTAAAATTTGATATTTCCTGTAATAAGTTCTTAATAAATATTATTATTCTTATTATTTTACTTAAGTGTAAGTTATTCCTACATTTACAATTCCTTACGGCTAACCATGAAAAGAAATGTTGATCAAAACTGCCTAAAACTTTTGAGTGTGTTTGCTGCAAAATTATCAAATGAATGCATCATATATATAATATATATATATATATATATTAGTAGGAATTAACCTGGAAGATTAAAAAAAATTAATTTCACTTCTAGATATTGTTGTAAATATTAGTGGGAATATATATATATATTAGTAGGAATTAACCTGGAAGATTAAAAAAAATTAATTTCACTTCTAGATATTGTTGTAAATATTAGTGGGAATATATATATATATATATTAGTAGGAATTAACCTGGAAGATTAAAAAAAATTAATTTCACTTCTAGATATTGTTGTAAATATTAGTGGGAATATATATATATATATATTAGTAGGAATTAACCTGGAAGATTAAAAAAAATTAATTTCACTTCTAGATATTGTTGTAAATATTAGTGGGAATATATATATATATTAGTAGGAATTAACCTGGAAGATTAAAAAAAATTAATTTCACTTCTAGATATTGTTGTAAATATCAGTGGGAATATATATATATATTAGTAGGAATTAACCTGGAAGATTAAAAAAAATTAATTTCACTTCTAGATATTGTTGTAAATATTAGTGGGAATATATATATCTATATATATATATATATATATATATATATATATATATATATATATATAGAATCAATTGCTAGGTCTGCAGCTAGGAAAGTTGATTCACTGTGTTGTGCTAGGCAATTTTTCACACCGGAATTAATTTTACATATTTATAAGTCTACCATTTGTCCCTGGTTTGAATATTGCTCATCGCATCTGGTCTGGTGCTTCTGCTATGTTTTTACAGATTTTTGATGAAATGCAAAGAATATGCAATGTTATTGGCTCTCACCTGGTGTCTTGATATCAGTCACTTTCCCCATTGCTGTAACATAGCTTCCCTGTGCCTTTTCTATAAATTTTGTTTACGGTGATTTTGTTCTGATAAGCTTTTGAATTTTAAGTATTTAAGTGCAGTACTAGATTGGGAGCTTGGGCTCTTGATTTTACTGTTTACATTGCTAGACATAACTGTAAGTTATCCGCTGTTTCTTCTCTCACAGTTCTCACTTGCATAAGAAAACAAGACTGACTGCCATGTATCGTAATTTCACTGTTGAAATTTTTTGTTGTAATCCCAAGGTTTAATAAGTTATCTTTTCTCGCTTGTAGAACTTTTACCAGCTTCTTGCTTTCCACTCAACTTTGATCTTCCAAAATTTAAATGCAATGTCAATTGTTATCTTCTGTGTTCTTGATACCTGTTCTTTTATTGTCCTTTTTCCGTAATAATTTTTTTTTTTTCACATGCTCTTTAACTCTCAGTAATCCCTTGTGTTTTAGTGGCTTTATTGCCTTCTTGGGGTGAGATGATTAAAAAAAAAATTACATTATACTAGGGTTCATTTACATTGTAAGTAGAGTAAATAAATATGTATTTACTTTTTTTTTTAACTCTCAGTAATCCATTGCGTGTTAGTGGCTTTATTACCTTCTTGGGATGAAATGATTAAAAAAAAAAAAAAGTTCATGATACTAGGGTTCATTTAGATTGCAAGTAGAGTAAATAAATATCCATTTTTTTTTATTTTTTTTAACATCTTTTGGGTTGTAAGTGCAGCATGTGTGCTGCCACAGCAGTAGCAGTGGTGTTTTCTGTGTAAGATAGCCTGATGGAGCCCAGCTTTCTCCAGGCTGGTTTTGAAATCGGTTTTTCCTCCTCCTCCTCTGGCTACCACTCAAAGCTATAGGACCCAGTCTGCCCTGCTATTTACTCAAAGTTGTGGGGAAAAGAGATGGATTGATACCTGTCCCCAGGGTATTAGCATGTAAGTGAATGTAATGAACTTGACGGTCATTTGAACTCAGCACCCAGATTGCTCAGTCCAAGCCCCCTATCCATTACAGGGGGTCCTTGACTTAACGTCGAAGATCTGTCCTACAGCGCAAAACCGTTCTGGGTAAGATGATAAACTATGTCCAGCAGCAAGGCCTCTCATCATGAGGTTTTGAGGAGCATGGAACCACCTCTTAATTGCTGGTGTTCCCAGGTTCACCCTGACCCGAGGTGGTAGCACCTGTTAGGGTCCCAGCTATGGGCAAATAGTTAACCCCAAAACTGGGGTAAAAACACTATAAAAGGTGTAAAAATAGGTTTTAATATTAGAAATACTTAGTAAAAAAAATTATTACCAGCAATAAATTTTTGAAGAAAAAAAAATTATTACCAGCAATACATTTTTAAAGGAAAAATATTTACTGGAAATAGATTTTTCATAAAACAATATATTACCAGCAATAAAAATTTTGTCAGCATTACATAACCCATCGAGGTTGTTATGCCGTAAAACAAACTAAACCAAACCAAACCTATGGTGCAAAACTACATCCAACATCAAAATTAATAAGGAGAACATTTAAGAAATTCATATCACATAATAAGTATTGCTATTAGATGTAAATTCAAGAGATATAAGATGAAAGAACTGATGTCATCAGTTCTCAACTTGATATCTCTGCTGATGATACAACTAGATTGGCAGCTGATCTCAAAAATAAAATCCAATCTGTTGTTAACTGGGGCAAGAAATGGCGTGTCAATGTTAACACCTACAAAACGAAACTGCTTTCCTTTAATCATGAGACAATCCTTTTTACCTTCCATCAGCATGGCTGATTCTAACCTCCAGGAGAGTGGCACTTTGCGCCTACAAAGACTAACATTTTCTACTGAGATGAAGTGGAAATGTTATATTGAATCAATTGCTAGGTAGGTTCTTAGGAGAGTTGGTACACTGTTTTTTTTTGTTTTTTTTTCTCTCACCAGAATCTATCTTACATATTTCTAAGTCTCCCATTCGTTTATGCTTTGAATATTGCTGCCACATCTGGTCTTGTGCGCCCGATATATATTTAGAGATTCTTGATAAAATCCAAAGATTCTGCAATGTTATTGGTCCTCACCTGGCATTTCATCTTCACTCACTGTCTCATTGCCATAACGTAGCTTCTCTGTGTCTTTTCTATAAATACTTTCGCGGTAATTGTTTTGTTCCTCTATGGGACCCAGACTTTATGAATTTAAGTGCAGTACTAGATTGGTAGCAAGGCCTCATTAATCTACAGTGGATTTGGCTAGATGTCACCGTAAGTTCTATGCTAACAGTTTCTTCTATTGCACCTCTTGCTTGTGGAACTCTCTTTCAGCCTCTAGCTTCCCAGTCAACTTTGGTCTTCAAATATTTAAATTCAGTGTCAGTTATCTTCTGTATTCTTAATTCCTGTTCTTTTATTGTTCTCCCTCGTGTTTTTTTTTTTTCTCAAATTCTCTAACACTCAGAAACCACTTGCATCTTAGTGGATTTATTGCCTTACTTGAGGTGAAGAAAATTACTCCTCCAAAAAGGACCTTCATGTGTGCCAAAAATAGTGTTTCAAAAGGGCATCTTTCTTTTTTCCATTGACACTGCTTTTATTTTAACTACATTCACTCCTTTGCCAAGGTTTATTTACAAGAATATAAAAAAAATTATTTACTTTTTTATAAACATGTATTATTTACTAGAGATGGGCAGTTTAACCAAAAAACTGACTTTCTAAGTGCTATCACTGCTGAGTGACCATACCCAAAGAAACACTATTGAAAAAGACATTCAGATGTTAATAAAATTAAATTTCATCAACATTTATACCATTGTAAGTGAAAAAGATTGTACAAAAATATTTTAAAAACATTCAATTGACTAGATTTAGGAAATAAATGTGAAATCTATTTGTTTACAAAAGAAATGAAGAAGAAAACAAAAGGAAATATGACAGATTTGACACTTGGAAATCATGTTTACAAACAGAAAAAAAAGGAAAATACAACATGATGTCTGAAATTTATTTGTTTCAGTTTTAGAAAAATAAAAACTTTTTGTGGTAAAATTAAGTTGATAACAAAATAGCGAGTAAAAATTAAAAAAAAAATAGTTGCCAGTTTTGTGTTAATGTTAAATTTTATGAAGTTGGATTTTTTGTAAGGGTTTTCTATTAAGCCAGTACGCCAATCACGAAATAAAGTTGTTGTAAACAAGAAAAATGAATGAATATTTCTTTTTTAATAAATAAATTTGTTTTGTTTTTTATCTAAATTAGATATTAAGAATAATTAAAATAGTTCTTAATTTCACTTTTAAAATGTGTAATATTTCCAGATATGCAAAATTGTTTTCTACAAATAAAATTGTGTTTCTGTGTAGCGAATACAACTAACATTAGATATTAAAAAAATAAATTAAAGTTTTCTTTTAATTATTTCCTTTTGGCTAGTGGGTAGCTGCTGTGAAGATTTTACTTCATAAATCTTACTCTTGGTCATAAAAATACCAGATGCTTCAAACTCAGATAAAATTGTTTACTGTCCACTCTATTATGTGGGCATTCTAATAATGGCTGGGTACCATTGTCACTGTATAGCAGTAGAGACAATAGCCCATAGTTTTTTTTTTTTTTCTTTTTTCATTATATTATTTTTTATTTCTTTACTGTGTTAAAGTCTGGCAAGACGGAATTTGTTAATACATCTGATTTTGTTATTTGTCCACAATGTCAAATATAGATGTTGGTTGTATGGCAGTATATGTTGAACCTTCCTGACAGTAACCCATAGTGTTTTTCTTTACATTTTTTTTGTTAATGACTAATAAAATGGAACTAGTTAACAAATACTATTATTCTGTTTGTTTGAGCCTGTGACTGTTAACACACTTTTACCAGGGTGCATCAGGATGTATTTTGAAGGTTGCTCTGAAAATAATGCTTCCTATTTTGTTAATGACCCACAATGCCAAAAGCAGATGTTGATTATATGGCAGTAGAGATTGAACCTTCCTAACAGTAGTTTTTCTGGGGGTTTTTAATTTTAAATCTGGCAAAATGGTGTCTGACATGAAAGTGCATGCCAAGCACTTTCATGCCAGACACCATTTTGCCAGACTTTAACAAGGTATATGTAAAATCTTATTAATGACCACAATGCCAGAAGCAGGTGTTGATTATATGACAGTAGAGGTTTAACCTTTCTAACAGTAGCCTATAGTTTTTTTTGTTTGTTTTTTTTTGTTTTTTGTTTTTAATTTTATATATACCTTGTTAAAGTCTGGCAAAATGGTGTCTGACATGAAAGTGCATACAAAGCATGCATGTTTCCTTAAAAATTAACAAGAGTGAAAAGCACACTTGAGCCATGACTATTTTTTAATTACTTTCCTCCTCTATTCCCAGGTCATATATGGTGATACAGATTCTGTGATGTGTAAATTTGGGGTGGAAAGTGTTGCGGAAGCTATGGAACTTGGTAAAGAAGCAGCCGAATATATTTCAAGTAAATTTGTTAGCCCCATCAAGCTGGAATTTGAAAAGGTAAGTAGCTGCATTTAACACACAACTATTTCCAAAACAAACCCCGGTCTGTAAATAGTTAAGAATGTGGAATAAATAAATTCTAACCACTTCAAATACCTCAGTGTAGGAATCGGTTAACCGATTTAGTACAGGAGAGAAGGATGTTGCCTATAGAATAGGCTGTACTCGTGGGTGACAAGGTTTTCAAGAAAAAGCAAACAAAAAGGTCACTTCAGATCAGAAAGAGACAGTTGAAATTTTTAGGACACATAATGTGGAAAGAGGGTTTAGAAAATTTGACACTAACAGGACCTACTGAAGGTAAGTGGGACAGAGAAAAGCAGCTAGTAACCGTCTTAATGAGCTCGTGTAAATGGTTGACAGAACAGGGATTAGGAGATATAGCAAAAAGATATTTTACAGTAGGTAGTTGTGGAGAGCTATGATCACTCACATCCTGAAGGGATATGGCACATAGAAGATTCAGCAAAAAAAAACAGATGTTGAACATAGAATAGGATGCACTTGTGGGTGACAAGGTTTTCGAGAAAAAGGTCATTTCAGATCAGAATGAGACAGCTGAAATTTTTACGGCACATAATGTGGAAAGAAGGTTTAGAAAATTTGACACTAACAGGACATACTGAAGGTAAGTGGGAAAGAGAAAAGCAGCCGGTAACCGTCTTAATGAGCTCGTGTAAATGGTTGACAGAACAAGGATCAGGAAAGAGATTGAAAAAATAAAATTTACTAAGAGCTACAAAGGACAGGAAATTGTGGAGAGCCATGTTTGCCAACATCTTGAAGGGAGAAGGCATATATACAAAGAAGAAGAAGGGGTAGTTTTGTACAATATGACAAGATGCTACAAAACCCAAATATTAAACTTAGAATTTGAGTCTCGTTCTTAAATGGCCTCTTCAGATCTAGACTTTCATGTGGATGTCATGCATGACATCAGACTCATTCAGAAACGTCTAAACATAACTTATCTAACGATCTTCTGTAAATGGTTGGCAGAACAGGGATTAGGAGATATAGCAAAAAGACATTTTACAGTTGGTAGTTGTGGAGAGCTATGATTGCTCACATCCTGGAGGGATATGCCACATAGAAGATTCAGCAAAAAAACATGTTGAACATGGAATAGGAGGCACTTGTGGGTGACCAGGTTTTCGAGAAAAAGGTCATTTCAGATTGAGCTTGTGTAAATGGTTGGCAGAGCAGGGATTAGGAGAAATAGCAAAAAGACATTTTAAATGGAAACAAAAATTCGGCAACTCCAATGTCGCTATATTCATTAGAAGCTGTTGCTGTTCATTATTTGAAAAACCTTCACAGGTTCACAAACAGCTTTATCCAGCAGAAAAATGGAAACAAAAAGGACACATACATAGCATCATAAAGAGACAGTTGGAAATCATATAATGGAGGAAGAAGGTTTGGAAAATTTGACACTCACTGGATATATTGAAGGCAAGACGGACAGAGAAAAGCCATGCATAACAGTTCTAACAAGCTTCTGTAAATGGTTGGCAGAAGGGTTAGGAGAGACAGTGAAAAACCTAAAATTTACTAAGAGCTACAAAGGACAAGAAATTGTTGAGAGCCGTGTTTGCCAACATCCTGAAGGGACAAGGTACATAGACAAAGAAGAAGGGGTAGTTTTGTACAATACTGCAAGATGCTACAAAACCCAAAATATTAACCTAAGAATTTGAGTCCTGTTCTTAAATGGCCTCTTCAGATCTAGACTCTCATGTGGATGTCATGCATGACATCAGACTCGTTCAGAAAATCTCTAAACTATCAGCAATATACAAACTGTTTTCGTAAATCAATGACTAAAAACGGTGTCGAGCAAATGAAGCCTGTATGTCTTAGAGAAGACTATTCTTCACCAGATTCTTCAAACTGCTGCTACAGCATCTCAAAGAGCTTTACCAAATAACAGAGACCACATCACTTGAAGACTTCCAACAGCAACAACAAAAAAAATAGAGTAATGATGGTTTGTCGCCTTGACGTAGTAGGACGGCTTCCATGCTTCAATGACCCCAAGAGCTGTATAGGGCCGGGGGCTTTGGCCCGTAACATGTCCAACCAAGCTCAACATGTCTGTGGGTTAGGAGCCAGATGAAAGATATGCCCTGGTCCTCTAGGTCGGAGGTTGTGCAATAGGCTAACCACCTACTCACTTAAAAACTGGCTTGTTACAGAAACCAAAGTGGAATGCATGATGAGTGCTGATGAAATTTCCTGGGAGGTGAAGGCAGCTGGCACGATGAGGGCCAAGCTGAAGAGGATCTGGAACTGTCCGTTAGAGAGGTGTTGTTGTGGCCCTATGTTCCGTAAGGAATCAAGAGGCATAATAATAATAATGAAACTAGAAAATAATAACCTAATCAAGATGTTGTTTTTGCACACTACCTTAAACAAAAGGTTAGGGAGGAAACTCCCATTAGTAAACATTGATCTTTGTTCCACAAGAAGAGAGAGTTTTTAAAAGGACAGTTCTTCCCATGACACTTCTTTTTATTTTAACTACCTTCACTCTTTGGCAATGTTTATTATTTCAAAAGTGTGATGATGAGAATTGTAATAAAGCCTAAACTTATGAAAGTGAATTTATACATTTTCTTCGTTTTTGAGAATTGACGACAAAGATAATAAACACTATTTATTTATTAGATTGTTTATTTACACTATTCATTTATTATACTATTTATTGGAATGGTTGGTAAAACATTGGCCAATTACCAATTGATTCAAACTTTATAAAATGGTAAATAAAGATTTCTTTATGGTTGGTTCACATATTTTAATAATTTAGTAAATGTTTCTAAATTTATGAATAAAATATCGTTTCCACATTATTTCTTTATAAATTGGTAAATTAAATACAAAAGTGAACATTGAAGTCAACACTTGGAGGCGTGTTTTATATTAATATTTACATATGCTCTGTCTCTGATATTGAGCACTTTATCCCATAAATATAGCACACCTTAAGACTATATTTCTTTATATATATTTAAATAAAAACAGACCACTTTAAGGTTCCATGTAATAAATTATCCTCCTTGGGTCAACGCAGTGCCCTCTTCATCGACCGGTACCCTTTTAGATGATGAGTGCATTCGGGTCGGAGTCGCGATCCGTCTTGGACTCAAATTATGTGAGCGTCACAGATGCAGATGTGGAGCCTCCATCGATGAGTTTGGTTTGCATCCTCTCTCCTGTCGTCGTAGTGCCGGCCGCTTTCCACGGCATGCAGCAATTAACGACATCATCAAAAGAGGTTTGGATGCAGCTGGGTTCCCTTCTCAAATCGAACCCGTAGGCCTCGACCGTGGTGATGGAAAGCGGCCAGATGGCATTACCATCTTCCCTTTTAAAATGGATAAGTCGTTGATTTGGGATGCAACCTGTGCGGATACATTTTCGGCCGGTAATATGATCAGGTCCGCGGTTGAGCCGGGGTTTGTCGTCCGAGACGCAGAGATAAAAAAATAAGCTAAATATTCTTCTCTTGCTGATAGATTTTTTTTTTTTACTCCTGTGGCAGTGGAGACTTCAGGGGTTATTGGCCCTCGTTCGATGGTGTTCCTTCGGAGGATTGGCGCGATTGCGTCACGATTAAGGAACGAGCCTCGCAAAACGGAGTGGCTCTTGCAGCTTGTCTCACTGGCGACGGTTCGAGGTAATGCTTTCTCCATCATAGCGGCTGGCAGAGGATAGAAAAAAAAATTGTTTATAGTTACGTTGTTCTGGAATTGTCATCATTGGTCGACTGAACTTGCTTTGTTTCAATGACTTTTGTTTTGTTATTTTTATATAGTAATATATATTTATATTTTTACGTAATAAATTATTCGGTTCATTTATTACATGGAACCTTAAAGTGGCCTGTTTTTATTTAATTTATTAGCTTTGTAGTTACATTGAGCTCGCTGGATTTTATCCTCCTTGGGTCTACCCATATGGATTACCTAGTTTTTCATAAACTAAATTTCTTATATATATAATATGCTGGGGTACTCAATTTAACTGCTACATATGATTAGTACTTAGGGTAGCACATATGCCATTCCTACTTGTTTCCTGAAACGGAAAATACTGATGAGACAACCTAATCTATCTACAGATAGATGAAAATCACTCCCCCACAAGGGTTTATCAACTGAAGGAGTTTTATGAAAATTAAAAAGTGAATCAAAATGCTTGTGTAAAAAAAAAAAAAAAAATAGAGGAAAAAAAGATCGCAACTAACAACTGAAAAAAAAAACTAAAAAAGAAAAAAAATCATTTAATTTTTTTCACACACACACACACACACACACACACACACACACACACATATATCCATCCACACACAATGACCTGGACTTATATACGTTCAAAAAAGATTGATATTCCTGACTTCGTCTCTCTCTCATTCTATCTATCTATCTATCTATATATATATATATATATATATATAGTGAACATTGAAGTCAACACTCAGAGGCGACAGGCTGTTTCATGCTAGACGGCCTGGCGATTGCACCTAACATGAAACAGCCTGTCGCGTCTGAGTGTTGATTTCAATATATATATATATATATATATATATATATAGGTAAATTATAAATATTGCATTAGTTTTAATACAATTCTATTAGTTTTAGAATTATCTAAATTCTCAAGAACAAGAAAAGGGTGTAAATTTACTTTTATCATATATAAACGCCTTTATCCACTGTGCCATGTGTCCTTAGGTTGTAATAAATATGATGACAAAGATGAGGACAATAGTCCGAATAATGTAAATAGTGTACATAATACCTCATCTTAGAAATATAGACAGATACTAAATAATTATAGTTTGTATTAACTGATATGAGTTATCTGCCCTAAACATGGAAATTAGAATGAAAACAATCTAACCTTCTGAATTGAATAAATTTTTTTTTTTTTTTCTAATCATTTCACCCCAAGCAAAGCAGTAAAGCCACTAGGGGGTTACTGAGTATGAAAGAATAAGAAAAAAATAGAAACATTAAGGGTCAAGAACAGTAGATGAGTAATCAAGAAAACCGGAAATAAATATTGACATTGCAAATAAAATATGAAATTGTTTCTTATCAGCTTTACAGATTTTAAAATCTGTTTAAATAAAAAGTAAAGGATTTAGAAATTTAAAAAAAAAAAATGTGTTAAATCTTTTCAGGTTTATTTTCCTTACCTGTTGATCAACAAAAAACGCTATGCAGGTTTGTATTGGACGAAAGCTGAGACACATGATAAGATGGACTGCAAAGGGATTGAAACCGTGCGTCGAGACAACTCCCCGTTGGTAGCAAACCTCATCAACTCCTGTCTTCAAAAAATCCTTATTGAAAGGTATTTGTTTACATAATCGTTTTTTTTTGTTTTGTTTTTTCTTACACACTTATTCTCTTGATATTTCCACTGCTATGGACATGCTTATACATCTTTATGTCACTTACAATACTTGCTGTTAACATATAGGGTGTGCGAGTGGTGTAATGGATAGCGACTCGGATGAGAAGTCAGAGTTGTGTTCGAATTCCAGTTGGGTTCATTACATTCACTTTTGGACGAATGACTTTGGGAAAGGTATGAACCCATTTTCTCCAGCTATGAGTTAAATAGTAGGAATTGTATCTGAAAGAATCATTGTTATTAAGAAATTGTTTAAAAAAAAAAAAAAAAAAAATCTTATAATCCAGAAAATATTTTGGCTTAGATAGCCCACAAAGTGTTAGTAAGCTGTAAAAAAAAACAAATCATCGCCAAAATAAATAAATAAGTATATATATATATATATATATATATATGTGTGTGTGTGCGTGTGTTTTTGAGATATACTTATGTCTTTATGTAGCTTATATTGCCTGTTGGCATATATATATATATATTATAATATTTAAAAAAAAAAAAATGATTCCTTCGCTACATAAGAGTTCTCACGTTTCAAAAGCGAGAGCCGAGACCCCTAATATAATTTTTGAAATTAAGTTGAATTAAGGTGTCTGGTCACGCTTCCTCGTCAAGCGAGAGTTTGGGAATAAGCCATCTTGTGGTTTGCGTGTGTTTATAAGTATGGTTTATAACCATACTTATAAACTTGACGAGGAAGCGTGATCAGACACCTTAATTCAACTTAATTTCCAAAATTATATTAGGGTTCTCGGCTCTCGCTTTTGAAACATGGGAACTCTTATGTAGCGAAGTAATCATATTTAAAAAAAAAAAAAATTATAATATAAGCTCTACTTCTGTATGGAGCACTGTCTTTTTAAAAATAAAAGCAAAAATACTAAGGAACTCCGGATTATTTACCTAACGTGTTCTTTCCTATTTTCTGCATACCTGCACACATATACATATATATATATATATATATATATATATATATATATATAGTTTTTCAAGACACCATGAAAAGTCAGTCACTAATGCTAGTTATAAACTAACTATGTTTAGTGCTATTTTCAAATCAATGTGAACATATAATAGTGTACATTATAACCAATTTTGTGACCTTATTACTTTGTGTTGAAAGAATTTGTTAGGACACTCTGCAGTACAAAGCTATCGATGCCAAAATGGTGACGTCCATATGAAACCACCATCAGTGTTTTTTTATACTTCTTTATTTCTCATAAAGCAACAAAGAGATAACAATGCAGCTGTGAAATAATGAGTTCTATCCTCACTGGGTGCCCCATACTTTCAGCTTTGTGCCAAGTCTTGGCCCCATTTAGAAAATCGCTATGTTGTATATGAATATTTAAATGTTGCCATATTCTGAAACTTTATGGAAAGTGCTCAAATGAAGTACATTTCCTGGTCCTGCCGAGGCAAACCTTCACAGCAAGAACACGCCATGCCACTTACATAGTAGCAAACCGTCCACATTCCCCCGCGTATTCCATCAGTGAGAAGTAAGTTCCACTTGAGCAGCTTCTTCCTGTGGAACCGACTCCCAAACAGGACATTTCCCTGATCACCACAATCTTAACCTGTTCAAGGCTAGGGTTAACTGTTATCTTCCACTCCTATACACACAAAGAGCATCCTAATGTAACCCTCTGCCTTGAGTGGTCCCTGAGCCTTGTAAAGAGTAAACTCTGCTGTAAAAAAAAAAAAAAAAAAAAAAAAAATTAACAAATTTAAAGTCTGAAATTTGTTAATATTTTTTATGTAGAGTATAAATATGATACCTGGTAATAATTCAATTGGTTTATATGATCCCGAGGAGTGGTGTGTCTGTGAAACTTTGAAGTTGGTTGATTAAGTCATTTAAACCTTTTATTAATTTATTGATTACTATATATAATTCTCAAAATGTCGGTGTGTATGTGTGATCAAATGTTGTTTATGCGTTTCCAGTTTTCATCCAATTTCGATGAATTTTTTTTTTTTTTTTTTGTTTGATAGATAATTCTTCAGTGCCAGTTTTGTGTCCAAATTGGCTGGAAAAATATCACAACCTTAAAGGTGAAAAATAAATAATAAAAAAAAAAAAAAAAAAACTGATTTTTTACACTTTGTACAAAAATCCAAGGCAAAATTTAATGTCTGTAAAAAAAAAAAAAAAAAACAGCATACAATCAATTTAGAGAGTTGAAATCTAACACAAAAGATTATTAGAATTATAAAAAAAAAAATATATTATAAAAAAGAAAATTATCGTATATTATGATGGCCCATGGAAGAGGTTGCAAGATTGAGAACACAAAAACAGCCCTTTTCACCCCCACCCCCCCATTTGGGGGATTTGCCTCAGTTGTACCCAATTGTTGTTACTAATATTGATTTTCGGGCGGGCTGACTTTAAACTTAAACTGCTCCAATTGAATAGCAAAAATTCCCAGTAATGAAACACCCGGTTGAAGATGGGTTATACGACTAATATTTAATATACTAGGAAAGTTACATATTCGGGTTGTCTGCCCTTAGTTCAAGTATGTTTGACTATTAGGTAAAAACAAACCTAACATTAATAATTTAAAAATGAAATACCTAACGGTGGAGTAATGGATAGCAGCTCAGATATAGGAATCAGAGAGCCAAGTTCAAATTCCAGTCGAATCCATTACATTCACTTACATGCTAATACCCTTGGGAAAGGTATGAATCCTCTTCTCCTCCCCCAGCTATGAGTAAATAGTAGGACAAACCGAATTCTATAGCCTTGGATGGCAACTGGTCTACCGCAGAAATAAATGGCAACCTACTGCGAGAAAAAAATCTGCCTCGTCAGTCATATATTGAAAAATACAAGATTGCCTAAGTGTGTATCACGCATGGCACATAACTGACTGAATTACAATATAGTTGCTATGTAGATAGCAATTTAGTGACATTGTTATAAACAAAAAATAAAATGTTAGTTGCTGTGTGAAATAAAACTTCAATTACTATTGTAGTTGACAAAAATAAATGTATACCATTTTTTTGTGCACAGTACACAAATTTTGAAGGAAAATTAAAGGCAAGAGTGTATTATATAAGTACACATTTTCAGAAATTTTTATTCACCTTAAAAAAAACAAAAACAAACCTGATTGCAAATATGCTCAGTGTACACAATAGATGGTAAAACACGAAATAGGCAGGTGTTGATAACAATTTACAAAAGTTATTTGATATGTTGGCAATCTTTGTTCGTTGGGAGTTAGTGTAATTGAACAGCTTTTGTCTCTGTCTTAGGCACAGAATAAAGTATATTTATATTTTGATTTTCTTGTACTTTTTATAAAGTTTTCTCTCTTTATTCTTAATGAAAGACAATATTTGTTCTTATTTTCATACTTTTTAATTTATATATATATATATATATATATAATTTATGAGGCAGGTGTGTGTGTGTATATATATATATATATATATATATATATATATATATATATATATATATATATATATTAAACATGTAGTATTGAATGTTAAAGACAACATAGTCTTGCATATTTTCTTTTGAATTTTCTCATATTCTCTAATGAGACTTTTTATTTGAAAATGATTTCGAAATCATTTTCAAATAAAAAGCGTTTCGGTTAGCAAGGTCGATTTTAGTGTTTTTAAACTACAATTTTACATGATTTTCTCACGTACATTCATATCTGCTCGGTCCAAATGTAAACAAATGACGTCACACGTTATGAGATGGTCAAAGTCCGACAGTTATTTTAAGACATTTTTATAGGATGCATATTTTCTATGACAATTTCTCGGACATTCAGGCCGGTAAATGTTATTAATATTGTTTATTATAAACAGAGCATTTATAGATACAAATATTTAAGTAAATGCTCTGTTTGTATTAAACAGTATTAACTACATTTTCTATGACAATTTCTCGGGCATTCAGGCCGGTAAATGTTATTAATATTGTTTATTATGAACAGAGCATTTATAGATACAAATATTTAAGTAAATGCTCTGTTTTATAATAAACAGTATTAACAACATTTAACGGCCTGAACGTCCGAGAAATGTTCATAGAAAATGTAGTTAATACTGTTTAATACAAACAGAGCATTTACTTAAATATTTGTATCTAGAAATGCTCTGTTTATAATAAACAGTATTAATAACATTTACCGGCCGGAATGCCCGAGAAATTGTCATAGAAAATATGCATCCTATAAAAATGTCTTAAAATAACTGTCGGACTTTGACCATCTCATAACGTGTGACGTCATTTGTTTACATTTGGATCGAGCAGATATGAATGTACGTGAGAAAATCTTGTAAAATTGTAGTTTAAAAACACTAAAATCGACCTTGCTACCCGAAACACTCCTCTGTGGCCAAATCGGTAAAAGCACATCAGGCTATATGACGTTTCCATATAAGATACAGATTCGATTCCTGTTGGAGGACACATATTTTCTATGACAATTTCTCAGACATTCAGGCCGGTAAATGTTATTAATACTGTTTATTATAAAACAGATCATTTACTTAAATATTTCTATCTATAAAAAAGAATGTATAAACATAAAAATGTCTTAAAATAATTGTCGGATTTTGTCCTTTTCATAATATATATATATAAATATATATATATATATATATATATATATATATATATATATATATATGTATAATTAATAAATGTACATACTGTCTCACACCTCTAGCATGACTGAGTTTCACACTCAATACAATCTTTGGGTGCAGAATTCAAAATGGCTGTTTTATGGTTTGAATCAAAATATATCATGATGCTATCATCATATGTAAATATATCATATCAAAATATATCTTGATGCTGATGTGGAGATACTTAATATTACAGATTTTTAATATTGAACCTTAAAAATTGTAAAGTTAACAAAATTAAGTGGACGCAAAGAAAGGAGAGAAGAAAATGTATGAAAATAAAATTTGAAATCTAAAATGGAAAAAGAAAAAAATAATATGGAGGAAAAAAAAATAGTAATGGTTATATATAATATATATATATATAATATATATATATAATATATATATATAATATATATATATAATATATATATATAATATATATAATATATATATATATAATATATATAATATATATATATATAATATATATAATATATATATATATATATATATATATATATATATATATAAGGTCATCCCATAAGTTCAGTCCGAATTTTAACTTTTTTGTTAAAATGAACGAAGTTTAAAGAGTATTTTATAATGTCTAATGGAGCTGAACATTATTTTTATGTTTAGATGCATTTAAACTGATCAAATTTTATTTCAGAGAACAATAAAATTAAATTTTGTTTGATTAAAACCCTGCTAACATGGAAGTACCCAAGAATCATTTGAGGCACATAATGCTTTATGAATTCAAGAAAGGAAACTCAGCAGCCGAAGCGGTTAGAAACATTCACTCCGTTTATGGAGAGGAATGTGTGAATGAAACAACTTGCAGAAGATGGTTTGCAAAATTCAGAGGTGGAGATTTCACCCTTGAAGATCGAACCAGACCTCCAGTTGAGTTTGATGAAAAGCTCCTTGAAGCAGCCCTTGAAGAAAATCCTGCTTTATCAGTTGAGGAATTGGCAGTGGTTCTCTGTTCAAACCATACAACTGTTCATCGTCATCTTCAACAACTTGGAAAAGTTCCTAAACTTGGAAAATGGGTGCCTCATGAATTGTCTGAAAACAACCTCAAATCCAGAGTTGACATCTGCTCTTCTCTCCATTCTCGCCAACTTGTTTCACCTTTTTTGGATAGACTGGTGACGAAAAATGGATCTTTTATCAAAATGTTAAGCGTCATAGACAGTGGATTGGTAATGGGGAAGGACCCCAGCCACAGCTGAGAAGGGAACTTCATGGGCAAAAGGTTCTTCTTTCAATCTGGTGGGATTGCCAAGGAATAATCCACTTTGAATTCTTACCACCTAATGCAACAATTAATGCTCAAATATACTGTCAGCAATTAGAGCGTTTGAACCAAGCTTTGAGGAAAAATAGACCTGCTTTAGTGAATCGAAAATGGGTGATGTTTCATCAGGATATAGCGCGACCACACACAGTAAGAATCACGTCACAAAAGATCGAAGAACTTGGTTGGGAGAAAATTCCTCATCCACCTTATTCTCCCGACCTTGCTCCTTCAGACTACCATTTGTTTCGTAGCTTACAGAATCATTTGGAAGAAACCGCTTTTGTAACACAGGAAGAGGTTAAAACTGACATTTGTGAGTTCTTCGAATCAAAGCCAAAAGAATTTTACAGTAATGGAATTAGTAAGCTTGTTAATAGATGGAAGGAAGTCATAGATAATCAGGGAAAATACATTGTTGATTCAATCTGTACTTAAATGTAACATTTGGTCACTTGTTTTCTTTATTCAAAATTTGGACAGAACATATGGGATGACCTGATATATAAATGAAATATATATATACACACACACACACATACACACACACATAAAAGTGGTTCATTTTAATTTCTTTTAAAGGTGCTTTCTAATACTCATGAAAAATAATTCTTCTATTTACCAAATTTACATCAGTTTCAGGTTTAGTGCATTTTAAAATTTTGAAATGTAATTGATGAATTTTTTTCAACCCAACAATATTGCTCATTATTATTATCAACATTATTTTAGCCGGTACACATGTTGGAGTAGACATCTCTATTTATTTATAAACACTGACATTAATGTCTACCCGCTAGATCACTGAAAATCTTATTAAAGAAATTGCACCTCTTTGCAGGAATTTTAGTGAGGCCAATTCCAACTGAATGGCACATTTTCTTTCATAAGACTTTCAATGGTCTAGGCCAGTGGATGTTGGCACATTTTCTTTCATAAGACTTTCAATAGTCTAGGCCAGTGGATGTTGGCACATTTTCTTTCATAAGACTTTCAATGGTCTAGGCCAGTGGATGTTGGCATATTTTCTTTCATAAGACTTTCAGTGGTCTAGGCCAGTGGATGTTGGCACATTTTCTTTCATAACACTTTCAATGGTCTAGGCCAGTGGATGTTGGTTTCAACGGATGTCAACATAACACATGCGTGCCCACTGTTTACAGCAATTATATGGTGGGAATTATTTTATTTTTAATGCTTTTTAGCAAGTCCGATTTCGAAGGTGTGAATAATTTACCAGTGTTTTATTTGATATTTTGGAATTTTGTTTCTGTCTTTTCTGGCTTAATTAGAAGCATTAATGTCCGTTTTTATTAGTAATTAAGAATGATTGTCATTTCTGCAGCTGCAGAAAATGACCAGAAATTGATGTTTGAAATCTGCATAATATTAAAACAATACATCACGCAAACAATTTTCACTTGGATGTGTTTGTGTGCACGGGGGTGTGGGCGGACATTTATTTGTTTGTGTGTGTGTGCAGGCGAGTATATGTAAGTGTTTGAGAGGATGTATGTGTTTCTGTTCATATATTTGTGTATGTGTTTGTGTGTGAGCAGGCATGTATTGGCGTGTGGGCGAGCACGTGTTTGCCTGGGCAGATGTGTGTATATGTTTGTGTGGTGTATATATTTCTGTTGGTATATTTGTGGATGTGTTTATGTGGATGTGTGCGTGGGTGAGCATGTGTTTGTGTGAGCAGGTGCATGTGCATATTTGTGGGGGTGTATGTGTTTCTGTTGGTATATTTGTGGATGTGTGCATCTGCAGGCATGTGATGTGTGTGGGCGAGCATGTGTTTGTTATGGCAGGTGTGTGTCTGTAGTTAGGTGTCTGTATTTAGGTGTTGTATTTGTTTCTGTTGATATATTTCCGTTTGTGTTTGTGGGTGGATGTGTGCATGTGTGTGTTGCATGTGTATGTATATGTATGGGTTAATGTATTTGGATATATCTGTATACATCTGTGTGTGTGCATGCACATTTGTGTACACGTATATTGTGATATAATGTGTGTATCAATAAGTCAACAGCCTAATGATTAAAAAAAAGCATTAATTTTTCAACATAATCTCCTTCATCTTCAAATCGATCAGACGTTATACAATGACATTTCCAGATCAAAATCCAGCTAATTACTACACGGCTATAGATTTATTGATCACATCTTGCAAGCATGTGCGTCTGCACATATGTCAACAGCCTAATGATTAAAAAAAGCATTAATTTTTCAACATAATCTCCTTCATCTTCAAATCGATCAGACGTTATACAATGACATTTCCAGATCAAAATCCAGCTAATTACTACACAGCTATAGATTTATTGATCACATCTTGCAAGCATGTGCGTCTGGACATACATAGGTTTGGTTGGGGGTCTGGTGGCTTATGTCTACTCTTAACTCTTCTCTTGGGAGAAAGTTTGGCCAATTCTTTCTTCCTTTGTGTATATGTCTATTATTGAATCAAACTGCTTAAATGAAATGTATTCTTCCAGCCAGTGCAATATAACCTTGTTTGTCAGAAACAATAAAAGAGACGTTTATTTCATGTATGTACTTCGGAGAAATGTTGCCAATATTTGATTTGCTGAATTGTCTGGTTTTTCAGGAACCCAGATGGCGCTGTGGAATATGCCAAGCAGACCATATCTGACCTCTTGTGCAATCGCATCGATATTTCCCAATTGGTGATCACGAAGGAACTGACCAAATCGGACAATGAATATGCTGCCAAACAGGCCCATGTGGAACTTGCCAACCGGTATGGCGAATCATCAAGTGCCTTCTCTCTTCAATCATGTCTCTACACTTTCCTGCCCCAGCCCATGTCCCAAATCAAACTTTACCCGCCACTAAGATTTATTTTAACTCTGAGCTGATAATCCCTCTGTTTTGCTTTGCATGACTGGGGTCTTAATTTCTTGTTCAGGGTAACTTGGTGTCACCCGGGAGTGTTAATGTTGATTACCTCTGTTATGAAATAGATTTCAGATCTTGAGGATTCTGTATACATTTGGACTATTGTCCCCCCTCTTAGTTATCTTCATAATGTTTCGGCCACTGTGCCTTCTGGCCTTCTTCAGTTATCTGTCAATCAAGCTAACTTTCAGGGAATTCCAAACTGAATACTTTATTTAATTTATGGGGGTAGATTGTTCTTATTTCATACTTGGGATTTTCTTTCCATCTTCATTGTTGAGGGTCAGTGATCAAGGACAGTTGTCACAGTTTTGAATTCAGAGTCCCCCCCTCCTAGAGAGCTCAGTTTGCCTTGCTATTTAACCCATAGCTGTGAGGGGGGAAAAGATGGATTCATACCTTTTCTCAAGGGTGTTTGCATGTAAGTGAATGTAATGATCTGGAATTAAAACTTTTCTCATTTGAAGCTGCTATCCATTACTTCACTGGCATATCGTCAATTCATGACTCTCATTAGGTGCAGAGTAGAGATGTTAGTGGGTCCCAAATCTTCATCTGGCCATTACTTAAGAGTGGGCTATGAAGCTGAAGCTCATACACCCTCATCACAAGAATGAAGCTGTTGTCCACTTGAAGGATTGTTGTCCAGGTGAGCAAGGTCTCATGTCTACCCAAATTTTGAAATCTGTCATTCTTCTGCTATACAGACTGCCGACTGAAGCTAATGAACTCTGTCTACCTGTATTCCATGGCGTAGCAATGCAGGAATGGTTATCTCACTGGGGTATTTGATATACATGGCTATGCAGGTCTAGGGATATCTAGTTAGGACTGCTCAGTTATTGCTCGTCCTTTTTCTGTTGCGTCTCGGTCTGTACTACTTGGCCAAGGGACTGCACTTAAAATTACTATGTGACCAAATTCAAAAATTCTTACGATGTGAGCGAATTCGCTGATTCTTACGATGTGAGCGAATTCGCTGATTCTTACGATGTGAGCGAATTCGCTGATTCTTACGATGTGAGCGAATTCGCAGATTCTTACGATGTGAGCGAATTCGCTGATTCTTACGATGTGAGCGAATTCGCTGATTCTTACGATGTGAGCGAATTCGCAGATTCTTACGATGTGAGCGAATTCGCAGATTCTTACGATGTGAGCGAATTCGCAGATTCTTACGATGTGAGCGAATTCGCTGATTCTTACGATGTGAGCGAATTCGCAGATTCTTACGATGTGAGCGAATTCGCTGATTCTTACGATGTGAGCGAATTCGCTGATTCTTACGATGTGAGCGAATTCGCAGATTCTTACGATGTGAGCGAATTCGCAGATTTAGATAAAGGTAACTCCTCATTCCACAAAATCGGACAGAAATTGGTCAGTGTAGGCAAATGAGGTTAGTATCATTCATTCATTCATTGAGCTGTATTTAACTGTAGCCCTCTATCTTAAGTAAAAAAAAGCATAGTAAAAACAGCCTACCTGTTCCACTTTCCAATAAACATATACCCTCAAAATCCCTTAGATATGTCAATATTTCTTATTACTTTAAACCTGTTTAGTGGTTACATGGGTTTGAGTAGCATCCCCATTTTTTAAACTGTATAATTTACATCCACCAACCTGTGCATTTGAGTGTCTTAATAATGATTTCCCCTACAATGGAGATGCAGGTTTGAACCCTGCGAAAAGGCACATCCTCTTTATTAAAAACCCTCAAATGCACAGGCCGTCTTCTATCCCCACTACCATCACAGGAAACATTTCTCCCACATTGCCAAAAAAAAAAATTGTTTCCAAAGCTTTAAAGACATATTCATTTTAATTCTAGGTACCTGCTCAAAGGCTGAAATTCAAATGTTTATGTTAGAAAGGCAAGGAAGCTTGGATTTTAGGTTTTATAGGTTACTGCCCTTAATGAGTATGCTTTAAAAGATTTCTGTGACAGTTTCAACCTGCAAACAGCAGGTATTGCTATGACTTGATCAATAAAATGGGATCTCCAATGCCAAGCAGGGTTATTTTCAACTCTTGTCTGAGAATCAAATTCAGGTTGGTTTCCATGATAGTTGAAAAAATACAATGTTATACAACTCTTTGATGCCATCCAGTTTTATGCGCATGGCTCTCCACAGTTTCCTTTCCTTGGTAGCTTCATGCTGTTGACCATGTTCGTCGTAGTCTTTGAATATTGAATCCAGTGCAGTACGTAATGTGTTCAATGGAACAACACCAATATCACTAGTAGTAGCTGTTCATTAATTCTTCAGGTCTTCAATATCAGAGGTTGGCAGTAAAGATTCAGAGAAAAAACAAAATGGCTGCCTTTATACACGTCGGATTGAATATTCAGTGCTTTCTGATTGGTTAATCCTTTCTTGGTGGACTATAAAATGAGTCAGCTCATTTTGGTTGTCTCACTAGTACATAGAGTACCCAAAAACTCCAACACATGCAATATTTGTATCCTTACTCTCCCACCCAATCCATTTACACAAGCTCGTTACATGCATTGCTCAATGTTTCCCTCTGCCACTCAATATGTCCTGTGAAATTTTCAAAGCTCTCTTTCCTCAATATGTTATTTATTTGGTGTTACTTTGTCGTTAGAATCAAGAAGAGGAATCCTGGAATTGCCCCCCAACTTGGTGATCGTGTACCTTATGTGATTATAGCTGCTCCAAAGAATACGGCTGCCTACCTCAAGTCAGAAGTAAGTTTGTTTTTTGCAGGGGGTTGTTTTGTTTTTTCTTTGTTTTTGTTTTTTCTTTGTTTTTGTTTTTTTGTTTTCTTTTTTGTTTTCTTTTTTGTTTTCTTTTTTTGTTTTTTTGTTTTGTTTTTTTGTTTTCTTTCTTTGTTTTCTTTTCTTTCTTTGTTTTCTTTTCTTTTTTTGTTTTTTTGTTTTCTTTGTTTTGTTTTGTTTTCTTTGTTTTGTTTTGTTTTTTGTTTTCTTTTCTTTTCTGTTTTTCTTTTCTTGTTTTTTGTTTTTCTTGTTTTTTGTTTTTCTTGTTTTTTGTTTTTCTTGTTTTTTGTTTTGTTTTCCTATCATATATATATATTTTAAATTTTCCATATATTAAAATGATTTTTGAAAGAAGATAATCCTATTGCAATACAAGAAGAATTTACTAAATCACCAGTTGACCAGACATGAGATTTCACATCTTTTTCTTTGATGTGCTGTGTCTCTTCAGAACATTGGTGATCATGGCTCTCCACAATTTCCTGTTCCTTGTAGCTCTTAATAACTTTTATCTTTTTGCCATCTCTCCCAAACCCTGCTCTGACATCCATTCACTCAAGCTTTCTAGGCAGATTATGCATTAGTAGGACTTGTATCAATAAATTATTATTATGTCCAAAAAATTCTTTCATTTTCTGGCTTTAAGTAACCTGCAATAGGTTGATAAGTCATAAAATACAATTCAATCAGTCAATTTCTTAGTAATTAAAATCCATTAATTTTTTTTTCTTTTCATGTATATTTTCTGTGAAGTGTCATACATTATTATCATTATGCTAATATTGTAATTAATTTCAGGATCCAATTTATGTATTGGAGAACAACATTCCCATTGATACCCAGTATTACCTGGATAACCAGTTGTCAAAACCATTGCTTCGGATATTTGAACCAATCCTTGGAGAGAAAAAAGCTGAATCAGTTTTACTCAGTAAGGTTTCTTCTTTCATTTTCTTTTCTTTTTATTCTTTAAGTTGGTATAAAACAAAGCTACTACCATTACAGTTTCATGACATACATTTTTCAAATGCTCCGAGATGAGTTGTCTGTGATGTTTTCCTGGCTTAATTAAAAGTTTCTGATTTTTCAATATGAGACGGGTAACGACCCCATTTGGGTTGATTTTATGGTTTCTTCTGGGGTTATATGGAACTATTCACCTTTGACTTCCTATAACATCTTTTTTCAAATCCAGTGCATTTAATTTCATTTAATACTTTATTTAAACTCTTAATCTTCTTTGAAAGTCGATAAACATGAATATTTTTAAATTTTAACCATTCTTGGGACAGCCTGTATGTATGTATAATATATATATATATATATACACACACACACACACACACACACACACACACATTCCTGTGCGTCCTGAGTAAAACGCTAAACTATGTCCAACGGCAAGGCCACTGATCAGGAGGTTTTGAAGAGCATGGAACCCCTTCTTAATTGCTGGTGTTTCCAGGTTCACCTTGACCCGGAGTGGTAGTACCTGTTAGGGCCCCACCTGTAGGCCCAAAACTGGGTTCAAAACACTTTGAAAGTGTAAAAATAGGTTTCAATACCAGCAATACTTTTTTGAGGAAATATTACTAGTAATACATTTTGGAAAAAAAAAAAAAAAAATTACCAGCTATACATTTGTTGTGGTGCCCTCCCTCTAAAGAGTCTATGTTGGACTCTTCCACCTAGTATAAGATTAGTAGGAGAGAAGGCCTTGGGGAACAGTTGCATAGAATGTTCATTACTGTCGAACTCTCTGCCTTGTGCAGCGAGGAACCCGGACGAGGCTTTGCCGAAGGACAAAATTTCGTCCGGGGAGGTAGACAGGCCTTGAACCTGTTTATGCGAGTTCTAAGGGAATATCTTTGGCCAAGCCTACAGGCTCTGAAAACTCACAGTAAACTCGGCCTTGTGTCACACTGGGTCAACTGACACACACTCACTAGTCGTGTACTACTCTTCTGTTGTACTTACTGTTAATGATATATCTCCATCACTTGTTTTTGTTGTTTCTTTAACCATTTACTTGGTCATATTACCAGAATTAGATTTTTGAAGGAAAAATATTACCAGCAATGAAAATTTGGCTGGCATTAAATAACACATTGAGGTTGATATGCCGTAAACAAAACAAAACCCTTATATTGGGATGCTTGTTTTGCAAAAATTTCCATAGCTACAACAGATAAATTCAGAAATCACCATCACAACGATCACAGTTACATTAAGTTTGTCTTTGTAATTCACACCTGGGTACTTGGGTAGGAAAAACTACAGCGCCCTCCTTGATGAAATTCATCTTAACATCAAGAAATTGATTAGATAAATGGAAAGGATTATTATAAAAATAGACATAGTATGTCTATATTATACCAGAACTTTCCAAAAACAAAATAATTTCCATGCCTGAAGATGACTGAATGTACAGTTGAAAGTACTTGCGTATTAAAGAAAGACCTTATGCAGCTTATAATTTAAAAAAACAAGGATCATAACATTCATCGAGTGGTTTGTAGGTTAATACACCTTTAAAATTTTGTTAGCAAAGGGATTTCGCCATTTTATATCATTAACTTTACTAATCTACTTTTTGTATGAATGATTCATTGTAATATATATATATATATATACATGCACACACACACACACACATGGGATGCTACCAAACAATTTGAGAATTTCTTTTACAGAATTAACTCTTAGGGTTTATATTATTTGAATATATCAGCAATTCTATCCTGAATCGCCTGGTATTTAAAAACAACTTATATATATATATATATATATATATATATTCCTCACTGGTAGCACAACTCTAAGTTTCATGCATAACACAATCTTTGGGTGCTGAGTTAAGGTCAATTTTTAATCAGGACCTGAAGATTGCATTGTGTATGAAACTCAGTTGTGCTACGGTGATGAAAAAAATGTATATTTATTATTAATATATAAATTATAGCTCTGTTATTTTACATCAAGGACTACCTTATTAACACAAGCACTCGGTGTGTGAGAAGAAAACTTACCATAGCCCACATGTTTCGGCCTCCAAGGGACTTTATTAAAACAAATGTAAGGATGTTATTTTGTGACAAGTATTTACATACAAGAGCAAAAATGTTATTGGTTTTTCCAAATTTTTGCTATTGGGGTGCTCACGAATATTCATCAGGTTAGTGGAAAAGTCAGGCAAGTTCATGGGCATGGGGGTGATACAGTTCAATGCCTAATAAATGAAAGTAAGTAAAAGGAATTAAAAAAAATATATATTTGTGTGTGTGTGTGTGTGTGTGTGTAATAATATACATACATACATATATATATATATATATATATATATATATATTATATATATATATATATATATATATATATTATATATATATATAAATATATTATATATATAAATATATTATATATATATATATATATATATATAAAAATATATTTTATATATATATAAATATATTATATATATAAATATATATATAAATATATATATATATATATATATAAATATATATATAAATATATATATATATATATATATATATATAAAAATATATTTTATATATATATAAATATATTATATATATAAATATATATATAAATATATATATATATATATATATAAATATATATATAAATATATATATATATATATATAAAAATATATTTTATATATATATATATATATATATAAATATATTATATATATATATATATATATATATAAAAATATATTTTATATATATATATATATATATAAATATATTATATATATATATATATATATATATATATAAATATATTATATATATATATATATATAAATATATTATATATATATATATAAATATATTATATATATATATATAAATATATTATATATATATATAAATATATTATATATATATATATATATATATATAAATATATTATATATATATATAAATATATTATATATATATATATATATATATATATAAATATATTATATATATATATATATATAAATATATTATATATATATATATAAATATATTATATATATATATATATATAAATATATTATATAAATATATTATATATATATATATATATAAATATATTATATATATATATATATATATATATATATAAATATATTATATATATATATATATATAAATATATTATATATATATATATATATATATATATATAAATATATTATATATATATATATATATATATATATAAAGTATTTCAATTATTTTTGATTAAGATTGATTTATGTGTTATATGTTTTGAATAACATAACCATTTTCTTTAAATTTTTTAGTATTATGGTTGTCATGTATCTTGTCTTGGGGAAAGGAGTAATTCTTTCAGAAAAGGAGATATTGCAAAGCATCTGGGGCACATATTCATATTTTGATAAGTCTTAATTGCGACACTTTCGAGAATTTTTCTTCTAAACAAGTTACTTTCTTTTACTTTTCTTATATATAATGTGAATGTATCATTCTGTATTTTTTTTAATCTTCCAGGAGGTGATCATACCCGAACTAAAACTGTAGTCATGTCCAAAATTGGTGGATTAGCAGCTTTTACCAAAAAGAAAAGTACCTGCATTGGTTGCAAGGCTGTTCTTGATAACAACAGTAAGAAAGTTTTTTATTACCATTTGTAAATATCTAATAATGCTTTTAATTTCATGATGGACACAAAAATCTTTTGGACATACCATCTGCTTTAAGAGACCCTACATTGTGCACATGCTTAAGGAGTGATCCTGTGTGTTCACACTTAACGTCCTCCCCTACGTATACAGGTTTAATAGTGATTGAGTATGCCTGTTCGAGATGAAATTTCTTGATGGACACAAAAATCTTTTGGACATACCATCTGCTTTAAGAGACCCTACATTGTGCACATGCTTAAGGAGTGATCCTGTGTGTTCACACTTAACGTCCTCCCCTACGTATACAGGTTTAATAGTGATTGAGTATGCCTGTTCGAGATGAAATTTCTTGGACACAAAAATCTTTTGGACATACCATCTGCTTTAAGAGACCCTACATTGTGCACATGCTTAAGGAGTGATCCTGTGTGTTCACACTTAACGTCCTCCCCTACGTATACAGGTTTAATAGTGATTGAGTATGCCTGTTCGAGATGAAATTTCTTGATGGACACAAAAATCTTTTGGACATACCATCTGCTTTAAGAGACCCTACATTGTGCACATGCTTAAGGAGTGATCCTGTGTGTTCACACTTAACGTCCTCCCCTACGTATACAGGTTTAATAGTGATTGAGTATGCCTGTTCGAGATGAAATTTCTTGATGGACACAAAAATCTTTTGGACATACCATCTGCTTTAAGAGACCCTACATTGTGCACATGCTTAAGGAGTGATCCTGTGTGTTCACACTTAACGTCCTCCCCTACGTATACAGGTTTAATAGTGATTGAGTATGCCTGTTCGAGATGAAATTTCTTGGACACAAAAATCTTTTGGACATACCATCTGCTTTAAGAGACCCTACATTGTGCACATGCTTAAGGAGTGATCCTGTGTGTTCACACTTAACGTCCTCCCCTACGTATACAGGTTTAATAGTGATTGAGTATGCCTGTTCGAGATGAAATTTCTTGATGGACACAAAAATCTTTTGGACATACCATCTGCTTTAAGAGACCCTACATTGTGCACATGCTTAAGGAGTGATCCTGTGTGTTCACACTTAACGTCCTCCCCTACGTATACAGGTTTAATAGTGATTGAGTATGCCTGTTCGAGATGAAATTTCTTGATGGACACAAAAATCTTTTGGACATACCATCTGCTTTAAGAGACCCTACATTGTGCACATGCTTAAGGAGTGATCCTGTGTGTTCACACTTAACGTCCTTCCCTACGTATACAGGTTTAATAGTGATTGAGTATGCCTGTTCGAGATGAAATTTCTTGATGGACACAAAAATCTTTTGGACATACCATCTGCTTTAAGAGACCCTACATTGTGCACATGCTTAAGGAGTGATCCTGTGTGTTCACACTTAACGTCCTCCCCTACGTATACAGGTTTAATAGTGATTGAGTATGCCTGTTCGAGATCGTAGACGATGACATTTCTTGATGGATTGAACTGAAATTTGGTACAATTCATTTTTTATCTTAGGATCATGTTAAATGATACTCCAAAAGGAGAAATTTTTTTTTTTTTTTTGCCAGTATCTGCCAAATGAGGTTTTAACCATTGCATTAATAGCAATTACTTTTTCTTCTCCCTGTTTTACTACACATATCTATCTATTTCATAAATAGTGTAATTTTTTTGTTCTGGCCATAACAATAGACTTTCCCACTGGGTAATGTTCTGCAATCTGATCTCACTGCTTAGTAAACAGAAAATCCATTATTGTGATAACAAAGGTAGACTCGTCACTACTGGAATTCAAAAGGCAACCCGATACCATAACAATGTATTTTTGTAAAAAAAAATATATATGTATATGTATAAA
>OZ038507.1:61801887-61896887 GCA_964036315.1 Acanthosepion esculentum
ACAATAGTTGTCGAGGAAATGTGAATGAGGGATATGCATTAAGGAAAATAGAATCTTGCTTGGCTATGAGGTTAACCACGCCAGATCAAATGATGGTTTCTAGGAGTAACCATCATCTGATCTGGCATGCTTTATAAAAGGGGATGCGGTTTTAAATCCAGCTAGAGGGCTCATTTTCTTTAATTTTTCTTGAGTGTGCCAGCTGGTAAGTGAAACGCTGTTGAAAAAAAAAAAAAATCCTGGGATGATACTCAAATACTGTTATCCACTAAAAATAACGTTTGAAGTAATAAAATATTTCCTTTCTACCCATGTTCGTATTTATTCCTGACCACTGACATTACCTTTCTTAGTTTTAATAAATGTCAATAGTAAAATTACATTACATATACCTTTCTTTTTATATTCTCAGCCTTTTGGCTCAGGGAGGTTCAAATAATATTATGCTCAAACCCCAGGGTACCTCACCCCAGACAGTACCTCTCCTTTGGGAGGGAGGTGGGTTTATTGCCTGATATCTGAGCTGTCCACAAAAGGGGAAATGCCAAGGGGGCATGGGCAATTTTTCCATCATATTCTCAAGCCCACTTTAAACTAACCTTATGTCACATTCAGAAATGATGTAGACACACTGACAAATACCCATATCATTCTTTTTATATTTTTGTCCTCATAGTTCTCCACAGCTTCCTGTTCCTTGCAGCTCAAATTAATTTTTGACTGTTTACTATCCCTCTTTGTCCTCTTCTGCCATCCCGTCACATAAATTCATTAGGTAGGTTACTGAATGTTACTTCTGCCCTCTTGGCTTAAATATCTCCTTTTGAGTGTTAAATTCTCCAAACCCTCGTTTATTATGTGTCCCAAAACTTAGAATTCTCTCTTTGTGACTAAGTGTTCTTTTTGTTCCCATGACTTCCTTGTTATTCACATGTTCTATCCTTGGTATTAGTAGCTTCCTTCTCTGTCTCTTTGAGTCTCATCTTCATCTGTGTGATTTTTCCAGTATTTACTGCTATATAGGAGGATTGAGATTATATAGCCATTCAATGGGTGTTTTATAAGGTGAGACACTGTAGGATGACAATAAGACCTAGCAAAACGCAGAGAGGTGGTGCCTCAATAATATCACTGCGGAGAAGGCAACGAGAAAACACTACCTTATTGATTCCAAGAAATCATGGCAGTTTACAGATAATAAAGAAAAGGATTCTGTGGATAACTGTGATTGCCTATTTCCAGAAGTGAGAAAAGACAGCTCTGAATTCAAAACTGTAAAGGCTGTGGGGAAAGGACTCGACTATCTATCCCAAGAAGTAATGGTAATTCACAGATAATAAAGAAAAAGAATCTGTAGAGAGCCATGACTGCCTATGCTCTGAATTCAAAACTTGAGAGGGGGCAATGGAGAAACTACATTTTACACATTATATACATTATTCCAGCAGTCATGCTTGCTTTCATTCCTAACCACCGACAATGTCTTTCTCCCTGATTTTGACAGCATTTTTATAGTAAAATCCTTTGTAATATATTTACATTGGGAATAGTTATAGATTGCACATGGAAATTTAGTTTAACTTTTATGCCCACAAAAATATGGTGTTTCAAAAGGAGAATTATGTTGACGCCACTTTTTTTTTTTCTTTTAATCAATTTACCCCAAGTAAGGCAATAATGCCACTAAGATGCAAGGGGCGCCTTCTTTGAACCTCATAGACTAGTGCTGCAGAATCACAAAGGACTGTAACAAATAATGGAAATTACATCACTCGCAGACTATCACCAGCAGCAACTACTAAAATGGATAGCGCATGTAGCTTGAAGAGAAAATAATAACTTAATCAAGATGTTGATGTTCCACACTGCTTCAAACAAAGGGTTAGGAAGGAAACCCCCATCAATACCAGAAAGAATGATAACAGGTACTGAAGGTGAGAAACCTGTTTTCCTGAAAAATTGTTTTAAACCCTTAATGCACTGCATTATTCACTACTTTCCTTTCCACTGCATTGTCTTTTCAGGCTCCCCTCTCTTGCAGTACTTAATTTCAGTCATGGTTGTTTTCTGTTGCCATAGCAGGATATGACAACACAATTGCAAAATTCATTCATTCATCTCGGTCACTTGCAGTGATAGGATAAAATTTTTGTTTTGTAAGCAAAATCACCTCCAGTATGTTAAAAGTCAAGAGAAAGATTTTATAAATTTAAACTGAAGCAGCACTGCCTGCTCAGTGAATGCCAAATGTTTCCTTATAAGGCAACGGCTACACTATTTACATTATTCGAACTTTTGTCACCATATTTATTAAAACGTTTCGGCCATTGTATGCTCCGGCCTTCTTCAGGTGGTTGGAATGTCAAACTAAACCCTTTATTTCGCTCACTGGTGTAGACTGTTCTAGTTCCATGTGCCATGTTTAATGGATGTCAGTTATCTCCTGTTAATTCCTCTCTCCAAGTTCTCCACTGCCTTAACCGGGTATTGAACTCACACTCTTTGGGTCTTGTCACTGGATCTAACTAATGCCTTTATCCACTGTGCCATGTGTCCTTGAGGACAATAGTCCGAATAATGTAAATAGCGTACATAATACCTCATCTCAGAACTATCGACAGATACTGAAGGGAACGGCTAATATTACCGTTATCATTTTTAAATATTTTCTCTTAAAAAAAAAAACATTTTTTTTTTTTTGTTCTTCCACCTTTATTCCATCCCAGTCTCTTTCATTTAAAATTTTTGTCTCTCTTTCTTCGTGATGAAAGAGAAATACAGCTAATTAGATACAGCAGATATTTTAATATTGAGTGTTACCAATCTTTGCTGGTGCTTTGCATTTCTTTTTGATCCTCATCACTACAAAGGCAGAAAGACTGCCACTTTAAGATGAACCCCCGAGTGCCTCGGGTTAAAGAAGATATTATTAAATGTGGGTGATAGTGGTAGGGAAGTTATGTGTGGTTATGGTGAGTAGCAATAAAGATGTCCGACTTGTCTGTGCACCATCACCAGATACAATCTCGATTTTTGTCAGCAGAGATCGATGATTGGTGGGTCTTTTTATTGCTGATGTCTAAGGAAGAAGAGATTGCAAAATGACGCTCTTTGTTATGTCTGCTTTGTTGCCCATTACAGTTATAAGCTGAGGAAATTAATTAAAAAAATTTGGAAATTAAGAAACACTTTTTTCTTTTCTTTCCAAAAGAAAAAGAAATCAGTTTTGTCTCTGCATATTCATATTAGGAAAAAAAAAAAATTTTCTAGTTTGATATTCTGATTAAATCATTAATTATAAAAATATAAAAAAATAATCAATTGTAAATAATCAAATAAACTAAATTTTTATATATATATATATATATAAACAACAGGGATGCCATTTTATTAATCAAACTATTTTTTTATTTATTTATTTTTTTGTAGATTTTTTTTATTATAGACATGAACACCTGAGATATCTTTCGGCCAACACTTATTCATAGGTAACGTGTTGGCACATTATTTATTAGTATAAAGGAGACACAAGATATCTCGGGTGTTCATGTCTATAATAAAAAAAATATAAAATAAAAAAATAGTTTGATTAATAAAATGGTGTCCCTATTGTTTAAATCTATTCTGAGGTTCTGTGGGTACAAGTCTTTATTCATATATATATATATATATATATATATATATATATATATATTTTAAGTGTTTGATATTTATTAATTTATATATAAACACACACATATTAGGGTTATGACTTATTTGTAGCTCTATTTTCCTGTGTAATAAATCATTAGACTTTTCTTCAAAAGTAATGAAAAAGGCATTAATTTGTTTCAGTTCTTGAAAAAAGTCACCTCCAAACTGCATTCAATTCAATTTTACCATATACGCGTTAAGGGTAAAAAAAATCAAAATATTTCAGAACCTTTATTTTTCAATTTGTAATTGGATGGTACTTATGCATTTTTAACACATTTAACAGTTTATAGCTATAGCATAACATACAAACTTACAAATAAACAAAAACAAATTCTAGAAGGTTCAAGAAAGTCTTCATACTACTATATTTATATACAATTTTAGAAATTTTGTGTTTTGGTATGACTTTCTTTTTTTTTTTAAATAAACTGAATTCAACCCTTCTACATTATTTTTGAAGAAAAGTGCATTGAATTATGATAAAAGAAATAAATTATTTTACAAAAAGTCTTAACCCTAATATTATATATATATATATATATATATATATATATATATATATATATATATATATATATATATATAAACTTGCATATTTGGATTTTGTTTTGTCTTTTCCATATTTTTTCATCATACCGTCAGATCTACATCCACATATTTGCTTACACACACACACACACACACATATATATATATATATATATATATATATATATAAGCAAATATGTGGATGTAGATCCGACGGTATGATGAAAAAATATGGAAAAGACAAAGCAAAATCCAAATATGCAAGTTTACTGTTTTAATGTTGTTTTACTGTCGACATCAGACGTTTCGGTCTAGTAGACCATCTTCAGGACATCGTTATTAGAAACATACTTAGGATTAGACGATATTTAATTCAACATGAAAAGACGACAGACACAAGACTAATCAGAAACAGAACAACTGAAATTCTAAAGTCAGCGTTCCCTAATCCTAAAGTATGTTTCTAATAACCATGTCCTGAAGATGGTCTACTAGACCGAAACGTCGACAGTAAAACAACATTAAAACAGTAAACTTGTATATTCGGATTTTGTTTTGTCTTTTCCATATTTTTTCATCATATATATATATATATATATATATATATATATATATGTGTGTGTAGTTGTAAAATAGGTAACTTAATAAAACAAGGACAAATAAATGGGGACCAATTTTATCGGTATGATAAATATTTATTAAAAATTAATTATTAACCGTATAACAGAAATGAAGTACGGAGAGTAAGGTTTTAAGAATTTTCAGATACACCTGTGTACGTATATATAATATGAAAAGATTATAAAATAAACTGTTATTAACAGATTATGGCAAAAAAGAAAATTTATTTTGGGATTTTTTAAAAAGATATATTTGTGTATTTAGGCGGCAATCCTTCTTTTATGGGCATTTAATTGAATAGGACAGACAAGGAACTTTGATTTATTTTTTTATACAATTTCTCATGCAATCTAATAATTTTTTAATTTCTGATGATAAATTATATAAAAACTGTCCAATTGTTCTTTCTTTCTGAGTACTTTCGGCTATACATTTAGCCATTTTCAAGGTTGAAATATATTAACTGTTAACAAGAAATAGTTTGTATGTATTTATATAATGTTTTCATTTTTAAAACACTGTCAAGATATTGTGTCCATGTTCATAGTTGATGTTATTCAGTGTTGTTTTTTTTTGTTTTTTTTTTTGTATTTATTAATAAGGCTTCCATTATTTTTAACCTTTTTTTGCATGTAGATGATGCTATTATATTTGTGTTGTCAACAATATGTTTCAAATAGTGTCCAGTAGGTCTCCATGAATATTTAAATGAGACCTAATTGAACGATGGTCAGAAAGATGTAGAGTGAGTCTGTGTGTCAAACATGTTGTAGTGTGGCCTATATAATTATTTACTATTTCTTTTTAACAGTTAATACATTTCAACCTTCAAAATGGCTAAATGTATAGCCGAAAGTGCTGAGATAAAAAGAACAATTGGACAGTTTTTATATAATTTATCATTTGAAAAGGAAAAAAAATTATTAGATCACATGAGAAATTGTATAAAAAACAAAATCAAAGCACCTTGTCTATCGTATTCAATGAAATGTGTATATATATATATATATATATATATATATATATATATATATATATATATAAAATCAGTGGTATGTCTGTTTTATTTATTTGCCTTTTTTTTTTTAAAATCTTAAACTATATATTTGTTAAGAAAAACCTTCATTAAATCAATTACAACCACTTTCAAAAGATTTTATCAAGCTGGAATAAAAATATTAATTAAAAATTAATATATGCAAAAGTAAGTGAACCCTTACATTTCGTATTTGGTGACTGCTTCTTTTGCGGTTACTATGGCAACCAGTTTCTGGCAGTAGGCAGTGCCAATTTTTGACCATTCTTCTTGGCAAAACTCCCAGAATTGCTTGAGTTTTACCTGGGTTTCTTGCATGTACTGCCTTCTTTCACTTAAATGACAGATTTTCAATTGGGTTTAGATCAGGACTTTGACTAGGTCATTCCAAGACTTGAAATCTCTTTTTACGAACCCATTCTTTTGTGGATTTGCTTTGGTGCTTCAGATCATTGTCCGCTTGGAAGTTCCAGCCCCCCGACATAAACCCAACGTTTGAACTGAGAACAAGGCACTTTCATTCAAAATTGCTTGGTATCTTGCAGAGTCCATTGTGTCATCAATGTGCACTATTTCGCCTGTTCCAGCTGCAGCAAATCATCCCCAAATCATAATGCTGTCACCACCATGTTTAATGGTTGGTAGCAAAATTCTTCTCTACAAAAAGCCACACTAGGCATACGGCAGAAGTACCTCCTATTGTTCCTCCCAAAAAGCTCTATTGCCAGAATGCTTCTGGCTTATTAATATGATCTCTGGCATCGGTGAGGTGAGCCTGCTTGTGCTATTTCATAAACAGTGGCCTTTTCTAGCCATTCTGCCAAGAATATCGGCATCGTCCTGATTTTGTCATACTGTAGACATATGCACATTGATTCCGACAGTGAGCATTGGAGTACCACAAAGGTTACAGCAGGATTTGCCTGGGCTTGCCAAACTAGAGGTCTTGCAGTTATTTTTCGTGGAGAGCCATTTCTTGATTGTGATGCTGTCATTCCAAAGGCTTTTCATTTATAAATAATTCGTTGTATGGTGGAAAAGTGCGTTCCAAATAATTTTGACAGCTTTTTGTAACATTCTCCACCATTATAGATTTCAACTATGCAATTTTTTTTAAAGCTTCAGGAAGTTCTTTTGATCTTTGCATATATATTTATTTAAAATTTAGTCTTTAACTGCACACTTTTGCATACACAGTGGATTATATTGTTTGACTGCAGTATACCCAAAATATGAACACGTCCTTCTGATTTTTACACGTACACAAAAAAATATTTTTCACTGGCAACCATGTAAAACAAAAATACAGTGTAAATGCTTTTTACATTTGCATATCTTAATTTTTGATTTTTAATGAATATTTTTATTCCAGCTTGATAAAAATCTTTGTAAGTGGTTGTAATTGATTTAATAAAGTTTTTTCTTAATGAATATATTGTTTAATTAAGATTTGTTGGATATCTGGAAAAAAAGACAGTTATTTTAAATATTATTCTTGTGTGTGTGTGTGTGTGTATATATATATATATATATATATATATATATATATATATATATATATATATATATATATATATATAATATATATATGTGTGTGTGTTTTTGTCTGTGTGTTATGTTTTTTATATATGTGTGTGATACGTTTATATGTGTGTGTGATATGTGTTTATATGTTTATATGTGTATGTGTGTGTGATATGTGTTTATATATGTGTGTGTGATGTGTTTATATATATATGTGTGTGTGATATGTGTTTATATATATATGTGTGTGTGATATGTGTTTATATATATATGTGTGATATGTGTTTATGTATATGTGATATATGTTTAGAAATGTGATATGTTTATATATGTGTTTATATATATGTGATACGTGTTTATATATATGTATATGTTTTTATATATATATATATATATGTGTGTGATATCTTTTTATAAATATATATATATATATACATACATACACACGTGTGTGTGTGTGATATATATTTGTTTTGTGTGTGTGATACATGTTTTAGATAACAACCACACGCGCTATATATATATATATATATATATAAATAAATAAAGTGAGAAAGTGTATGTAAATAGCGATGTCGACATAAAGCTGCGACAGTTTTGATGGCCTGAAGATTGCAGTCAAGCATGAAATCTACTGTCACTGCATCAGTTTCCTCTTATGTTGTGTATATGTAAAATATATAATATGCGTGTGTTTGTGGGTTAATGTATGTATACTTACCCAGATCAGTAGACAGCTGAGGGAGGCTGGATGGTACAATGGTTGAAAAGCGGTAACAATGACCAATATGAGGACCTTAGTCCAAATATAAATTGTGTCATTAATAATAACTCCTCATCCCAGAAATTCATACGGAACTGTTACCCTAACAGCACTGTTTGATACCTGAATTATCCCTTACCACCACCACCACCCTCAGAATGAAACTATGATGGATATACATAATTAAATTCTGATTACAAATCAAAATATTGTTGAAATAAAACATGACTTATTTTTCTACTGTATAGAAGTAGATATATTTGTCTATTGTCTGGTCTTTTGAATAGTATAGGTTTATCCCTTGTCCCCTGTTTAGGATTAGGTTTCCAGCTCCTTCTAAAAATCTTTTCATTGTCTTTCACTCCCATTAGCCCCCTGTGTCTTAGTGGCATTGCTGCCTCTTGCTCCCTCTTTTTTCTTCATTCTCTTTTTTCTTCATTCTCTCTTTTCTTCATTCTCTTTTTTTCTTCATTCTCTTTTTTTCTTCATTCTCTTTTTTTCTTCATTCTCTTTTTTTCTTCATTCTCTTTTTTTCTTCATTCTCTTTTTTTCTTCATTCTCTTTTTTTCTTCATTCTCTTTTTTTCTTCATTCTCTTTTTTTCTTCATTCTCTTTTTTTCTTCATTCTCTTTTTTTCTTCATTCTCTTTTTTTCTTCATTCTCTTTTTTTCTTCATTCTCTTTTTTTCTTCATTCTCTTTTTTTCTTCATTCTCTTTTTTTCTTCATTCTCTTTTTTTCTTCATTCTCTTTTTTTCTTCATTCTCTTTTTTTCTTCATTCTCTTTTTTTCTTCATTCTCTTTTTTTCTTCATTCTCTTTTTTTCTTCATTCTCTTTTTTTCTTCATTCTCTTTTTTTCTTCATTCTCTTTTTTTCTTCATTCTCTTTTTTTCTTCATTCTCTTTTTTTCTTCATTCTCTTTTTTTCTTCATTCTCTTTTTTTCTTCATTCTCTTTTTTTCTTCATTCTCTTTTTTCAAACCATTTCACCCCCAAGCAAGGCAAAAGTGCCACTAGCAAGCACAGGGTTACAGAGAGTGAAAGTGAGAGAAAAGACTTGGTATGGAAAGGATTAAAGATGAACAAGGTTCAAGTCAACAGAAGATGGCGATTGTCGTTGCATTTAAAATCTTAACGGTTGTAGTTTACAGGGAAGCAAGCAAGTAAGTGGAATGGGGTTCCACAGGCAGAAAGTGAGAGAAAAGAAACTGTTGGAGTAGAAGTGGTGGTTACATTTAACTATTTCAACAGTAAAAGGATGGGACCTATATGCCATTCTAGTAGTCGGGGTGCCAGGAGGGGGGGTTAAAAACACTTGTCAGAGCAGTTGCCATGAAAATATTTGTAGAAAAGACAGAGAGAAGCCACGTCACGTCGGTGAGAAAGTCAATGAAGTCAAGATGCCAAGGCAGGATCTATTACATTGCAGATCCTTCTTTAAATTTTGTCAAGAATCTCAAGATGAAGAGCAGGGGCACTAGATTAGATATGGCAACAGTATTCAATGCATAGCTGAGGGGTAGATTTGTAAATGTGCAAGATGGATGCTTACAAGAAAAACCTTCTGGCCTTGGGTATAGGGAGCAGGATTGAGGAAAGGATAAAAGATGAACAGGGTTCAAATCAACAGAAGATGACGGTTGACATTGCATGTAAAGTTTTGAAGATTGTAGTTTTCAGGGAAACGAGTAAGGGGAAGGTAGTTCAACAGTTGGGAAGTGCAAGAAAAGAAACTGTTGGAGTAGAAGTGGCAGTTACATTTTATTTCAACAGTGAATTGATTAAAAAAGAAGAAAAAAAAATTTTTTTTCTGAAAGATAACGTTTCTTGCCATATAAGATACACTTAAAAATGAAAAACTCGTTCAAAAATCACCCTATGTCTCGGATCCCTGTGGTTGGGTTACTGATAGTAGAGTAACACCTAAACATCCAGACACTCGGAATGAATATATTTATGATTACCAAAAAAAAAAATTCCTCTTTGACCGACCAGTCCCCTGGTGACCCCAGAATGAAATTTCATCATCAGTTTCCTGACTAGGATTGCTGGTCAGCTGAGCCACTGACCAGCTCCCAACATATGTCTCGGTTGCATGCCAATATCTGGGTTGAAAGTTGAAGAGGCCTTACAAAACAAAATATTGTAAATTGTGGTGTACAAGTTGACCTGATTTTTTAGCTCAAAATTAAATCAATAAAATTAAGAATACTAATTCTATAAATTGAAAATAGGATTAATGCTGAAATAATAGGAAATTAATAAAGATAGAATTATTAATGCCGAAATAATAAGAAATTAATAAAGATTAGGATTAGTAATGCTGAAATAATAGGAAATTAATAAAGATAGGATTAGTAATGCTGAAATAGTAGGAAATTAATAAAGATAGGATTAGTAATGCTGAAATAGTAGGAAATTAATAAAGATAGGATTAGTAATGCTGAAATAGTAGGAAATTAATAAAGATAGGATTAGTAATGCTGAAATAGTAGGAAATTAATAAAGATAGGATTAGTAATGCTGAAATAGTAGGAAATTAATAAAGATAGGATTAGTAATGCTGAAATAGTAGGAAATTAATAAAGATAGGATTAGTAATGCTGAAATAGTAGGAAATTAATAAAGATAGGATTAGTAATGCTGAAATAGTAGGAAATTAATAAAGATAGGATTAGTAATGCTGAAATAGTAGGAAATTAATAAAGATAGGATTAGTAATGCTGAAATAGTAGGAAATTAATAAAGATAGGATTAGTAATGCTGAAATAGTAGGAAATTAATAAAGATAGGATTAGTAATGCTGAAATAGTAGGAAATTAATAAAGATAGGATTAGTAATGCTGAAATAGTAGGAAATTAATAAAGATAGGATTAGTAATGCTGAAATATTACACATAAGTATAATGTTAAAATATAAGACTAGTACTCTACTAGCAGCGGAACACCCCTCATTGACAGACTTCATTCCTGATGACCCCAGAATGGAATTTATCTGATTTTAAAGAATTAAATTAGAAAAATTACAAATCAGAATATTAAAAACAATTAAGGTATAATTAAAATTTATTTGAATTACTCTCTTTAGCAAATATTTCTTGTCTATTTCTAGGTGTTTATTACGCAGCAGGGAATACTGCATGTAAACGCAGGTGCACGTGTTTGTGCACACACATTTTTAGCTGCACATTTGTTACTGTGTGACTGATGCTGTTTTCGTTCTGCAGATGCATTTTTCATTGTGCAGCAGATGCACTTAAAAAACAAAAAGAAAAAAATTAAGTCATTTTTTTTTTTTTGTATTTGGAGTATTCATTTATTTATTTATCTCCTTCTCCACCCCAACCCCCACCTGGCAAATCAATAATACATAGAAAGAAATATTGATGAGGTATTTTTTACTTCTTTAACTCTTGGAGAAAAAAAAAAATGAAATCCAGTCTTGAAAGGACTCAATTGGCTTTTTCTTGTCTGTATCGAACACTAACACTTGCCTCGCTGACTGCTCCAAGATCGTTGAATATTTGCCTCATTTCATATTACAATTGCATCTTTTTTAAGGCCATGGTAAAAGCGGTATATGCCTGAAGATCACGATAATATGCTCAGATGATCTGCTATCATAACAATCTAATATTGTTTTAAATTTGTAGATATTTAAAGTTTTTGATATCCAAATGTGAAACGATCAGGATTTTTTTTTTTTCTCTGAACGGCTATGTTAATGATTTAAGACCCGAACCAGTCAAATGTAAATAAAAAAATTACGGCTGAAACATATTTTGGTTATTAGGAATAATTCTTTTTGCAAATGAATGTTATGCAACAGGGTGCAACAGAAATACCTCCCACATATACTTCCCACATAATGGTAAGATATTAATGGCAATGGTGTCTTCATCTTGCTCATGTCTTACCATTACGTGGGAGGTATATCTGCTGTACCCTGTATTAACATAATGATTTTTCCAGATTACAAGTCCTATTTAACCCATAGCTGGCAGAAGGAAAATTGGATTTATACCATTCTTGTAAATAAACAATCTAATAAATAGTGTTTAATAATTTGTTGTCAATTCTCAAAGAACAAAGAAATGTATAAATTCACTTTCATATGTTTAGGTTTTATTAAATCTCTAATCATCGCTTTTTAAAACAATAAACATTGCTGAGGAGTGAAGGTAGTTAAAATAATAGTGGTGTTGAGGGAAAAACTCATTTTGATGCTCTCTTCTCTTTTTTATTTCTTTATTTTTTTTTTTTTTTCTCAGGCATGAAGACCAAGATTGTCTTTCTTTATTATATTTCTATGAAAGTTTTATTTTTTTATTTTTTATTTTTTTTGTGGGTATGAATATTAAATTTGTTTGGAGTATGATTGTTAAATTTATTTTGGGGTGTGTGAATGTTTTTTTTTGGTGGGTGTGAATATTAAATTTTTTTGTAGGGGTATGAATTTTTTTTTTTTTTGTTGATATGAATATTAAATTTGTTTGGAGTATGAATGTTAAATTTATTTTGGGGTGTGTGAATGTTTCTTTTTGCTTTTTGTTTTTTTTGGTGGGTGTGAATATTAAATTTTTTTTGTAGGGGTATGAATTTTTTTTTTTTTTTTTTTGTTGGTATGGATGTTAAAAATTTATTTTGGGAGTGTTGTGGTGGTATGGATTTTTTTTTTTTTCTTTTTTCGTGGGTATGAATGTTAAATTTATTTTTGGGGGTGTATGACTAAAATGTTTTGCGGGGGTGGGGGTATAAATGTTAAATTTTGCTGGTGGGCATCAAGGTTAATTTTTTCTTGGCACTTTTTGGCAAAAATTCTGCTTGCTTTAAGAGATGTTAATTTTTTTTTTTTTTTTTTTAAGAAGTGTCTTTGAGTTGTCTTATTAGAATCAACATGAACTGTTTTTAAGCATTTAAAATGATTTTCACAATATGAGGCCTGATAAACATTTTTTTTTTAACCCGAATCGGAACTATTAAAACAATTTTCCCTTTATTTCCGTATGTATGTTTCTGTTCTTTTTTCGTTTTTGTTTATCTTAAATAGACTCTATTTTTCTTGAAAGCCTGTCTTTACATCTGATTCTATTTATGTTATCATATTGATTTCAGCTTCCGTTTCTCTGGGCACATGTTTTGTTCGGTGAAATGGTATTTCTTTAAAGCCATGGGAGGTAGACTGTCCAGACATTTGCATATTTCTTGGATTTTCTCTTTTATTCCCCCTGAAAATAGCCAATACAACTTCAACACAACTCCACATCATGTTTAAAACACAGTACGATCACCAAAGTTAAGCAACATTAAGCCTGATCAGTACCTAGATGAGTAACTGTTGGGAAATGCCAGATGCTGTAAGCTTGTATATGCACATGCCGTACTGGATAATGGCTCGGAATTGTTAATTGCAGGGCTGAGTTCCAGTTCCCATTAGGTTTGTTGGGAAAGGTATGAATCCACATCTCCTCCAGCTATGGGTTAATTAGTAAGACTTGTATCACTAAACTGTTATTATCTCAAAAAAAAATAATCTTACAATCTGAAACTATTTTCTGGCTTTAAATAACCTGCAAAAAGTTGATAACCCATAAAAAATGAATGAAAATCAATCAATCTACACAACATCAGGCTTTATCTTGCACATGGTAAAAATGAGTAAGAAGACTGTTTAGCGCCAGTCTCAGAAGATAAGAACTGTTTGGAACAATTATTCAAAGTTCTGGTTAGAAATGTAGCTTTATATCAGTTTGCTTTGTATTGGAGCATTATCCTGGTCCTGCCATGTCTCTTCAAGACATGAGCAATCATAGCCCTCCACAACTTCCTATCCTTTGGAGCTCTGAGCAATGTCAGTATCCTTACCAACCATCCCAGTCCCTGTTCTGTCATTTGTTTCCACAAGCTCCTTAAATAGGTTACTCTGCTCCTCTCACCATCCTGTGAATGTTAAATTCTCCATGCCCTCTTTCCTTGTGTGTCTCTGACACCATCCACTAGCAATGATTCTAATACTTTATTTTGCCTTCAAAATAGTTCCAAAATGTTTTAATACAGATGTACAAAGATTTCTTCAAAAGTACAATGGTATTCATGGCCTCTTGGAATTTGATATCCTGCATCTGACCTTATATAGGGGTTAGTCATCCACGATTTAGGCTGATCACCAATGCCCCATCAGCTGTTGTGACATGAAATCTATTGTTTAATCTTCCCCTTGAGTACAAAGAACATTAACGCAGTTCCATTTCGGTTGAAAATCATTACTTTCTGTAGTAGACTGGTTGCCAACCAAGGCTCTACAACCCATGTACCATTCAGCTAGTTAAGTGCCATACGTGATACACTCTTGGGCGATCATGTCTCTTTCTATTCATGCAGTAGGTGGCCATTACTTTCTGTAGTAGACTGGTTGCCAACCAAGGCTCTACGACCCATGTACCATTCAGCTAGTTAAGTGCCATACGTGATACACTCTTGGGCGATCATGTCTCTTTCTATTCATGACTGACTAGACAGATGATTTTCATGCAGTAGGTGGCCATTACTTTCTGTAGTAGACTGGTTGCCAACCAAGGCTCTACGACCCATGTACCATTCAGCTAGTTAAGTGCCATACGTGATACACTCTTGGGCGATCATGTCTCTTTCTATTCATGACTGACTAGACAGATGATTTTCACGCAGTAGGTGGCCATTACTTTCTGTAGTAGACTGGTTGCCAACCAAGGCTCTACGACCCATGTATCATTCAGCTAGTTAAGTGCCATACGTGATACACTCTTGGGCGATCATGTCTCTTTCGATTCATGACTGACTAGGCAGAAGATTTTCCCGCAGTAGGTGGCCATTTCTTTCTGTGGTAGACTGGTTGCCAACCAAGGCTATAGGACTCAGTCTGTCCTACTATTCAGCCATGATAATAAGTCAGTCTGTTAATTCTCTTTCTTTATTATGTGTCCCAGAAATTTTGTTTCTTTCTGATTATAATTTTAAAGGATTTTGTTCTTCCTTGAAACATTCCCGTTACTTAAATGTTCCGTTCTTAGTATTCATTAGTAGACTAACATCTATATTGTTCCACGTCTCTTTTTCACCTGTGAAGTGATTGCCCAATGTTCACTGCTATATAGGAGATTAGATATGGTATAACAGTTCCACATTCTTTTCTTTGTTCCTTAGAACATTTTTTTTTCTGATACTTGAAATTGTCAGGACAACATCGGTATCATTTCAAGTCTCTTTTTCATCTGTGGGGAGACTGTCCACTGGCGTGTGGGAGACTGTCCAGTGTCCACTGACGTGTGGGAGACTGTCCAGTGTCCACTGGCGTGTGGGAGACTGTCCAGTGTCCACTGGCGTGTGGGAGACTGTCCAGTGTCCACTGGCGTGTGGGAGACTGTCCAGTGTCCACTGGCGTGTGGGAGACTGTCCAGTGTCCACTGGCGTGTGGGAGACTGTCCAGTGTCCACTGGCGTGTGGGAGACTGTCCAGTGTCCACTGGCGTGTGGGAGACTGTCCAGTGTCCACTGGCGTGTGGGAGACTGTCCAGTGTCCACTGGCGTGTGGGAGACTGTCCAGTGTCCACTGGCGTGTGGGAGACTGTCCAGTGTCCACTGGCGTGTGGGAGACTGTCCAGTGTCCACTGGCGTGTGGGAGACTGCCCAACGTTTACTGCTATACAAGAGATTAGAACATTGCATAGAAATCACTTTTTCTTTATTTCACTTTCATTTTACTGTCGCTTAATACTTTGCAGTCATTAACTACAACCACAGCTGTATTGCTTCAAGTTTTTTTCTTCATCTATAATGAAATTGCTCAATGTTTGCTGCCATATTTGTCTAATTTCCTATATTACATAACAGTCCTGTCTTCTGTTTTTATACTTCTAATAACATTTTCTGACCACTTAAAGATTTATAAAAAAAAACAACAGTCAATCACATTTAGTAAGCTATTGTTGGATTGGTGATTTTATTTTTTTTTTAATTTTTAATTTTGCAAATTGTCTTTGTTGGTTCCAGCTAACTGGGAATGGCTGCTAAAAACATCCCTCTGCTGAAATTTATAGACAAATCATGCAAATGTAGGCCGAGATTTTTTCCTAAACAATAAAAATGAACCAATTCTCTGTCTAATCTGCCATATTTTTGTTCTTTCTTGTCTTGAAGCCAGAACACTATAATCATGTGACTGTATCCCTTTTGAATGTGAACATAATTCTTTATAAACTTTTTGTCTAATTATTGTTGTTTTACCTGGCATATGTAGTGTTTGCTTAGTATTACATTGCCCTGTTCATATTCTTCCTTTTCTTATTGCTTAACGAGAACTTTGCTTTTTCAGAATTTTGTCAATTACATTTAGCCATGGCCAATTGCTCCACAGTCTGTAATCTTGTAAAATTTCTCTTTTAGGTGCTGTATGCAAACATTGCCAAAGACAGGAATCAGAAATTTACCAAAAAGAGATTTGTCACTTGTCTGCCCTTGAGGAGAGATTTTCCCGTCTCTGGACCCAGTGCCAAAGATGCCAAGGCAGTTTGCATGAAGATGTCCTTTGCACAAGGTAGATCTTTTGATATATTTACACCAATCTATTAACAGTGACTTTCTCTAGTTTGTACTTTACATTACTACCAACTGAGTATATACTATTTTAATTAATTTTTTTTTTTTTATTACAAAAAGTTAATATAGCTTAAAACCAGATTGAATAGAGTATTGGAGGTAAATAATATCGTGTTATGTTGGGTTGACACAGATAATGGATGTGCTATAGAAGAATGGTTTATTCTCCCCTTTGTATTTCCCCCATTATGGGCATTATTATATCCATGATATTATGATATATATTATATGATATTATATGATATATATTATATGATATTATTATGATATATATTATATGATATTATATGATATATATTATATGATATTATATGATATATATTATATGATATTATATGATATATATTATATGATATTATGATATATATTATATGATATATATTATATGATATTTTTATATCCATGATATGTTAACACCTAATTTCACGGACGAAATGGAGTAGCTGAAAAAAAAAGTTACAAACATGCTTTGTTCTCAGAAAGTTTTATGATAATAAGCTGTACACTAAATTATAGATACGTATTTATCTGTACCCCACACAGAGAAACTATATCACATCTCCACAACAGCAAGCTGTGTGTGTAAAAGAAAAAAAAAGTCTTACTTGCAATATTTCCCCTGAACCTGGTGAAGCTATGTGATTTTTTTCCTGTAAGACTGTGTGTGCTCGGAACATCCTCCTTCTCTAGGCCTTACATCACAACTGACTTTTGTCACTATACTTTGACATAACTCCAGCAGTCATATGACCTTCGTGACATTATCTCAACGGAAGGGAGATAATCGCCTTTTGTATCTCCCTACAAGAGAGAAAAAAAAAAAAGATTTACCATCAAAGAAGAAGGTAAATTGAAACAGGAAATACAAAAAAAATGCCGTTTGTAATTCTTCACTCTCCAGAGCTTTAATGAAGGAATAAAAGAGGTATGCACAAAGATTTTCTTTACTACATGGTCCATGTAGAAATTAGGTAAAGTTGGATCAAGAGGTGAACCCATTGTTTTTTTTTTTTGTTTCTTGTTTTTTTTTTTTTTTTTTTTTTTTTTTTTTCAACTTTATTGTTCACTCGATTTTGGCCCCAACAATATAAGGGGTTACTGATTGGAGTTGTTTAGTGTGAATGTAAGATAAGGTTGTTCCAGAAATCATGCCTCATTTTAGAATAAATCTTTTGTGTTTTAATATATTATAATAGTTGCACAAAAATATATGACTCATTCCTAATGACTAAAGGGTCCTCTATGTTAATTGCTTTCAGAATGTTGTTCTCAAATATGTGACGCACCCTGTGTATAGACTGGAAAATAGTATTAGATTGTTTCAGAAAATAATGTCTGCTTTTAGAATAAACATTTTAAATGCATTCTAATACATTATTATAATAGTTGCACAAAAAATACATTACTTATTCCTAATGATTAAAGTGTCCTCTTCGTTAATTTTTATATCAATCACTTTCAGAAATTAACTTAAAACATTGTATTCTCTTCATCTTGAACATGAAAGAAGAAGAGATGTGTTTATTTTTATATTTTTCTTCATGGGTTCAAGCTTAATTATCAGGTCATCCCATAAGTTCTGTCCGAATTTTGAATAAAGAAAACAATTGACCAAATCTTCAAAACGCTATCAAAATATCAGGTCATCCCATAAGTTCTGTTCGAATTTTGAATAAAGAAAACAATTGATCAAATCTTCAAAACGCTATCAAAATATCAGGTCATCCCATAAGTTCTGTATGAATTTTGAATAAAGAAAACAAGTGACCAAATGTTACATTTAATTACAGATTCAATCAACAATGAATTTTCCCTGATTATCTATGACTTCCTTCCATCTATTAACAAGCTTTCTAATTCCATTACTGTAAAATTCTTTTGGCTTTGATTCGAAGAACTCACAAATGTCAGTTTTAACCTCTTCCTGTGTTACAAAAGCTGTTTCTTCCAAATGATTCTGTAAGCTACGAAACGCATGGTAATCTGAAGGAGCAAGGTCAGGCGAATAAGGTGGATGAGGAATTTTCTCCCAACCAAGTTCTTCGATCTTTTGTGACGGGATTCTTGCTGTGTGTGGTTGTGCATTGTCCTGATGAAACATCACCCATTTTCCATTCACTAGAGCAGGTCTTTTTTTCCTCAAAGCTTGGTTCAAACGCTCTAATTGCTGACAGTATATTTGAGCATTAATTGTTGCATTAGGTGGTAAGAATTCAAAGTGGATTATTCCTTGGCAATCCCACCAGATTGAAAGAAGAACCTTTTGCCCATGAAGTTCCCTTCTCGGCTGTGGCTGGGGTCCTTCCCCTTTACCAAACCACTGTCTACGACGCTTAACATTTCAATAAAAGATCCATTTTTCGTCGCCAGTCTATTCAAAAAAGGTGAAACAAGTTGGCGAGAATGGAGAGAAGAGCAGATGTCAACTCGGGATTTGAGGTTGTTTTCAGACAATTCATGAGGCACCCATTTTCCAAGTTTAGGAACTTTTCCATGTTGTTGAAGATGACGATGAACAGTTGTATGGTTTGAACTGAGAACCACTGCCAATTCCTCAACTGATAAAGCAGGATTTTCTTCAAGGGCTGCTTCAAGAAGCTTTTCATCAAACTCAACTGGATGTCTGGTTCGATCTTCATCTTCAAGGGTGAAATCTCTACCTCTGAATTTTGCAAACCATCTTCTGCAAGTTCTTTCATTCACACATTCCTCTCCATAAACTGAGTGAATGTTTCTAGCCGCTTCGGCTGCTGAGTTTCCTTTCTTGAACTCATAAAGCATTATGTGCCTCAAATGATTCTTGGGTACTTCCATGTTAGCAGGGTTTTAATCAAACAAAATTTAATTTTATTGTTCTCTGAAATAAAATTTGATCAGTTTAAATGTATCTAAACATAAAAATAATGTTCAGCTCCGTTAGACATTATAAAATACTCTTTAAATTTCGTTCATTTTAGCAAAAAGTTAAAATTCGGACAGAACTTATGGGATGACCTAATATAATGGATTCTCAAACTGCTGCCAACATTAACAGAAAATATAGAGGTGTGGAAGAGGAGAATTCACTTGTGATCAGACTGTACAGCACTGGTTTCTGAAGTCCTGCAGTAGAAATATGAGCCTTGAAGCTCAAGGTGGTAGAGGACGTCTGTCTGCAATAGGCAGTCAACATCTGAAAACATTGTTGATTTGACCACAATATCCAGAGCTTCTGACATAACTAAGAGAAGGTGGAGTGCAAATATTGTGCTCAAAACAACAAAGATGAAGATACTAGTTTGCCATAAATGAATGAATTGTTCAATCTTCAGAAAATGCAAGAGAGGCAAGAGAACATCCTGGCTGAATTCTGACCAAAACTATATGTAGAAACTTATTTAAATGACATTTTATAGTTGTATTGGAGGCACGGTGGAGTAATGGATAACGGCTTGGATTGAGGAATCGGAGAGCCGAGTTTGAATTCTAGTCGAATCCATTATATTCATTTATGTGCTAATACCCTTGGGAAAGGTGTGAATCCTCTTCTTCTCCCTCCAACTATGGGTAAATAGCAGGACAGACTGGGTTCTATAGCCTTGGAGGGCAACTGGTCTAGGAGAAGGACAACTCTGAATTCAAAACCTGCGGAGGGTCGTTTGGGGACCTTGTGGCATTCGCTGCACCAGGTCCTTGTATTCGTCCTGCTAAAAAGTGTGGATGGCCCTGCACAAAGCCTCCACCACTATAATCAAATCTCATGTGTCGGTTTCAGGCTTTCAGTTTCTAGGAACTGATCTGCCTGACCCTCATACGTCGAATTTGACGGGAGAGTCGATCATAGTAGTACTATTTAGTCATACCCAGGCATTTAGTACGAAGCCTGTTCTTTATGGTCAGCATTTCTGGGTCTTCACACCAACTGTTTAAATGCAAAGACACATAAAAGTTTGAAGTAAAGTATTACTAGTAAAATTTAGTTTGGTTTATTTTGTTTTACAGCATATCAACTTCAATGGGTTAGTTAATGCCGACAATATTTTTATTGCTGGTAATATTTTTTTCAAAAAATGTATTGCTGGTAATAATTTTTTTCCCCAAAATGTATTGCTGGTAATAATTTTTTTCCCCCCAAAATGTATTGCTGGTAATAATTTTTTTCCCCCCAAAATGTATTGCTGGTAATAATTTTTTTCCCCCCAAAATGTATTGCTGGTAATAATTTTTTCCCCCCAAAATGTATTGCTGGTAATAATTTTTTTTTCCCCAAAATGTATTGCTGGTAATAATTTTTTTCCAAAAAGTTCCCAATTAAATTTCATCATTAAATGACCCATAAGGAATTGATATGCCGTTAAAAAATCAAATCAAACCACCAGCCAACTTTGATCCTCAGAGATTCAAATGCAACGTCAATTGATATCTCTTCAGATAATGTCTCTTTTTCTGGACACACTTCCACAGAAAATAAAGACAATTCAAACGTTGCAGTTGATCTCTCCTCTGTCTTAGCTCTCACAGTTTTGTCGCAAATCGACTCTCATGATATTTGAACTAGAGTCTCAGGATTGAAAAATAAATGCCCATATCCATACACAGCCTTGTTTGAATGATGAATACGTTGGAAATGCTCACCCTGGCAATACGAAGCTTTTATTGATTGAAAGTCTCATACAAATTGTCTCCAACTCAATGGGCCCCATTCTTTTATTCTTTTCATGACTTCCCTTCCATATTGTTCTTCGTCGAGAAGTCTTATTGTTCTTGAAAGGTCACTTATTTTGTTTAATAAAGCAAGCATCATTTACAGTTTAGTCGAGTGTCTTGAGTGCTATTGGAAATGGTATAAATAATATTAGTATCAAATTCAGAAGAATCATCTTGGCACTCAAGGTCCTTCTAACTATACTTGCTCATTGTCTTAAATTTTAATATTCATTGTTATCAGCACTGTGATCTTGCAAGTGACTGCTTGTAAAACAGGAATTTATAAAATTTGTATCCTCTTTGCTTTTCATTTTTTTCTCTTCTTTTTTCTTGTTACTTTTTTTCATTACTTTTTTCAATCTTCTTCTTTTCGTTACTTTTTTCCTTCCTTTCGTTACTTTTTTCCTTCCTTCTTTACGTTTCTCATTCCTTCTTTACGTTTCTCTTTTTTTCATTTCTTCTTTTCGTTTCTCTTTTTTTCATTCCTTTTTCTTTTCGTTTCTCTTTTCTCATTCCTTTTTCTTTTCGTTTCTCTTTTCTCATTCCTTTTTCTTTTCGTTCTTCATTTTCTTCCTTGTATGTTCCTCTTCTCGTTTGTTCCTCTTTACATTCTTTTTCTTTATTTTTCATTTCTTTCTTTTCCTACCTTTTCATTTCTTTCTTTTCCTACCTTTTCATTTCTTTCTTTTCCTACCGTTTCATTTCTTTCTTTCTTCTCCTTCCGTTTCATTTCTTTCTTTCTTCTCCTTCCGTTTCATTTCTTTCTTTCTTCTCCTTCCGTTTCATTTCTTTCTTTCTTCTCCTTCCGTTTCATTTCTTTCTTTCTTCTCCTTCCGTTTCATTTCTTTCTTTCTTCTCCTTCCGTTTCATTTCTTTCTTTCTTCTCCTTCCGTTTCATTTCTTTCTTTCTTCTCCTTCCGTTTCATTTCTTTCTTTCTTCTCCTTCCGTTTCATTTCTTTCTTTCTTCTCCTTCCGTTTCATTTCTTTCTTTCTTCTCCTTCCGTTTCATTTCTTTCTTTCTTCTCCTTCCGTTTCATTTCTTTCTTTCTTCTCCTTCCGTTTCATTTCTTTCTTTCTTCTCCTTCCGTTTCATTTCTTTCTTTCTTCTCCTTCCGTTTCATTTCTTTCTTTCTTCTCCTTCCGTTTCATTTCTTTCTTTCTTCTCCTTCCGTTTCATTTCTTTCTTTCTTCTCCTTCCGTTTCATTTCTTTCTTTCTTCTCCTTCCGTTTCATTTCTTTCTTTCTTCTCCTTCCGTTTCATTTCTTTCTTTCTTCTCCTTCCGTTTCATTTCTTTCTTTCTTCTCCTTCCGTTTCATTTCTTTCTTTCTTCTCCTTCCGTTTCATTTCTTTCTTTCTTCTCCTTCCGTTTCATTTCTTTCTTTCTTCTCCTTCCGTTTCATTTCTTTCTTTCTTCTCCTTCCGTTTCATTTCTTTCTTTCTTCTCCTTCCGTTTCATTTCTTTCTTTCTTCTCCTTCCGTTTCATTTCTTTCTTTCTTCTCCTTCCGTTTCATTTCTTTCTTTCTTCTCCTTCCGTTTCATTTCTTTCTTTCTTCTCCTTCCGTTTCATTTCTTTCTTTCTTCTCCTTCCGTTTCATTTCTTTCTTTCTTCTCCTTCCGTTTCATTTCTTTCTTTCTTCTCCTTCCGTTTCATTTCTTTCTTTCTTCTCCTTCCGTTTCATTCTTTCTTTTCCTTTTGTTTATTTCCTTCTTTTCCTTTTGTTTATTTCCTTCTTTCGTATGTTTTTCTTTACCCCTAATCTTTTTCCTTTCTTGTTCTGCTTTTCCATTATTTCTTCGTCTCTTCCTCATCCATAAGTTTTTTCCACTTCCTACTATTTTTTCTTTTTTAAATTCATTATGGATTGGCCAGTGTCCTGATCAGTATGGCTGCTCGGCACAGTGTGCAATTGCCCATATGAAACGAGCCGTATTTCGGAAAGAACAAAGAGAAAAAAAAATCTTCCAACGAGCTCATAGGTCATGTGATCATAGATTGATGTAAAACGGGTCAACATGTGCCGAATGCAAAGATCAGATAATTAAGTTGTTCTTCAAAGATTTTAACCAGGTCAGCACTTTCCTATTTTCAATAGTCTCATTAATCATTTTAAAAAAAGAGCGTTGGAAGGAACGGAATTGGGGTGGGAGAGTGTCACTCGTTGTAAATAATTATTTCAGGCCTGGCAATCTTAGAAACTGTATTAAAATCTAAAAGCATATTGACCATTCAAAGTCACTGGTTACTCTTTATTTAGGAATTATTAGGCTTACAATGAAAAATAAAAACAAAAAAAGTTTCCTTTCTGAACAGCTCCTCTAGAAATAACACCTGTGGACGTATTTATGTGTCTTTATGAAACTTACCTGCTGTCATATATATATATATATATATATATATACACACACACACATTTTGACGACATATGAACCTTACATTGGCTGCTGTCAATGTGTGTGTGTGTATATATATATATATATATATATATATATATATATATATATATATTCATTCATACATGTTTCATTAAATAATATACACAATTTATTTTATGTAAATTCTTTTGATATCGTCTGATAAGCTTAATAACATTATCATTAAACGAAGAAAGAAAATCACTATTGATACATATTTTTAATCCAATCTAAGCTTTCGGCTTACATAAGCCATTATCGAAGATGACAATTACACAATATATTAAGCAATACACGAACAAGAAATTGATGATAGTCTGTTTTTGTTTACATGGATGATTTCCAAGCAACGATAAACACGTGCATATATATATATATGTGTGTGTGTATACACATGTATGTGTGTGTGTATATATATATATATATATATATATATATATAGTCTTAACATGCGCTATATTTATGGGATAAAGTGCTCAATATCAGAGATAGAGCGTGTGTAAATATAAAAGTGAACATAGAAGTCAACACTTAGAGGCGACAGTCTGTTTCATGCTAGATGCAATCGTCAGGCCACGACAATTGCATCTAGCATGAAACAGACTGTCGCCTCTAAGTGTTGACTTCTATGTTCACTTATATACTTGACTCTCTTGTCGAATTCAACATATGAGGGTCAAGCAGATCTGTTCGTAGGAACTGACAGCCCAGACACCAGCACATATAATTTCATTATAGTGTTGAAGGTTTTTTGCACAACCAACCAGACTTTTTGAAGGGCCAAATACAGAGATCTTGTGCACTACATGCCACAAGGTCCCCAAACGACCCTCCACAGGTTATGAATTCAGAGTTGTCCTTCTCCTAGACCAGTTGCCATCCAGGGCTATAGAACTCAGTCTGTCCTGTTATTTGGCCATAGCCGGAGGGAGAAGAGGATTCATACATTTTCCATGGTATTAGCACGTAAGTGAATGTAATGGATTTGACTGGAATTCCTCAATCCAAGCCGTTAACCATTACTTCACCGTTCCTCCTTATATGTATGTATGTATGTATCTATCTATGTATGTATGTATGTATGTATGTGTGTGTGTGTGTGTGTGTGCATATATATATCCATCCAGCTCAACATAACGTTACTAAGGAATTGTTCCATCATCATAATGACGAGCTTTCGTCTGTCGAAGGCTTTGATAGTTTGTGCAACTAGCCCTACTTTTTTAAGCCGTGGCTTTACATGTTGCAACTTGTCCCTCCAAAGTGAGGTGTGGGAGTAAAATCCTGAGGTTATATTTTTTTCCGTTGGACTTTTTCTTCTATGCAAATGAACAAGCAAAAATAGAACACATTAATGGCTTTTTCCCTTCTCTGCTTTCTCTGATCACCCGTTTGCTTTCTCTCTCTGATCACCCGTTTGCTTTCTCTCTCTGATCACCCCTTTGCTTTCTCTCTCTCTCTCTGATCACCCCTTTGCTTTCTCTCTCTCTCTCTGATCACCCCTTTGCTTTCTCTCTCTCTCTCTGATCACCCCTTTGCTTTCTCTATCTCTCTCTCTGATCACCCCTTTGCTTTCTCTCTCTGATCACCCCTTTGCTTTCTCTCTCTGATCACCCCTTTGCTTTCTCTCTCTCTCTCTGATCACCCCTTTGCTTTCTCTCTCTCTCTCTGATCACCCCTTTGCTTTCTCTCTCTCTCTCTGATCACCCCTTTGCTTTCTCTCTCTCTCTCTGATCACCCCTTTGCTTTCTCTCTCTCTCTCTGATCACCCCTTTGCTTTCTCTCTCTGATCACCCCTTTGCTTTCTCTCTCTGATCACCCTTTTGCTTTCTCTCTCTCTCTCTGATCACCCCTTTGCTTTCTCTCTCTCTCTCTGATCACCCCTTTGCTTTCTCTCTCTCTCTCTGATCACCCCTTTGCTTTCTCTCTCTCTCTCTGATCACCCCTTTGCTTTCTCTCTCTCTCTCTGATCACCCCTTTGCTTTCTCTCTCTCTCTCTGATCACCCCTTTGCTTTCTCTCTCTCTCTCTGATCACCCCTTTGCTTTCTCTCTCTCTCTCTCTCTGATCACCCCTTTGCTTTCTCTCTCTCTCTCTGATCACCCCTTTGCTTTCTCTCTCTCTCTCTGATCACCCCTTTGCTTTCTCTCTCTCTCTCTGATCACCCCTTTGCTTTCTCTCTCTCTCTCTGATCACCCCTTTGCTTTCTCTCTCTCTCTCTCTGATCACCCCTTTGCTTTCTCTCTCTCTCTCTCTGATCACCCCTTTGCTTTCTCTCTCTCTCTCTCTGATCACCCCTTTGCTTTCTCTCTCTCTCTCTCTCTCTGATCACCCCTTTGCTTTCTCTCTCTCTCTCTCTCTGATCACCCCTTTGCTTTCTCTCTCTCTCTCTCTCTGATCACCCCTTTGCTTTCTCTCTCTCTCTCTCTGATCACCCCTTTGCTTTCTCTCTCTCTCTCTCTGATCCCTCCTTTGCCTTCTCTCTCTCTCTGATCCCTCCTTTGCCTTCTCTCTCTCTCTGATCCCTCCTTTGCCTTCTCTCTCTGATTCACTCTTTTGCCTTTTGGCACTCTTACTCTCTCAACTCTTTGCTCTCTCATTCTGTCACCTCTTTGTGTTTTTTTTTCTCTCTCTCTCTTGTCTTTGTGTTTTTCTCTCTCTCTCTCGTCTTTGGTTTGTTTTCTCTCTCTCGCCTCTTTGCTTTCTCCCACCACTTTCCAGTCTCTCTCTCTCACCCATTTCTTCTCTCTCACACACCCCTCTCCACACTTTTTCATCTGCCATCAATTCTGGTTGGTTGCCCAGCAATGATGCATATATTAAAGAGAAGAAATACTAGCAAATCATGGCGTGGTTGTGGAAGGGTTTCCACCCAGTCACCTCATTCCCCCCAATGTCTATACCCCCTGCTTCACCCTTACTCGTTTCCAAAAATGATTTCCACTGAACTCTTGTAGTATTGCTTTCTCTTCCTTCCTTGCAAATTGATGAGGAAGTGAGAAAATCAGAAACTTAGTTATTGGAAAACACGTGCCATAAACCTGAGATCAATAGTTTTTCTTCCGTCTTCTCAACAGAGAAGCAGGTGCTCAAAAAGATGAGGATAATTTTTTTCTTTCTTTTTGTGTCAGATGAAGCAAGGAAGAGATGACGTCTCGTCAGCAATCTGGCAATCACAGTGAAAGAATGAATAATGAATATAGCCAAATACACCTGATTGTATGGCTCACTGACTCCTCTATAGCAGTCATACGATTCTCTTCTTTTTTTTTAACCAGACTTGACATTTTCCACTGACATGAAGTGGGACAATTTTATTGAATCAGTCTGTTGCTAGAAATTTTGTTCACTGTGTTGTGCGAAACAGTTTTTCTTGCCAAAATCTATTTTGCACATTTCTAAGTCTACCTTTTGTCCTCACATTGAATATTGCTGCTGCATCTTGTCTGCTGCTTCTGCGATGCATCTAGAGATTCTTGACAAAAACTGAAAAAGAATCTGCAATGTTACTGAGCCTGGCCTGGCATCTTCGGTCAGTTTCCCCACTGCTCCACTTGGGCAGATCTGCCTAAGGGAAACCTTGGTAGGTTTGTCTGGCTCATTAGGTTTGACTAGGTTTGCTCTACGTTTGTATTGAGCTCTTTAGTTAGTTGTTTACTCGTATCGGGTTTTTTCTTTGGGCCTTGAACCTGTATCTGTGCGATTATTTTCGACAGACTTTCATGTTCCTGGCTCTCTCTTTTTTAAAACCTTTTTTCCCTTCGAGATTGATTTGGCTATTGTTAAATCAAGAATTCGAAGGTTTTTCGACACAAGTATAGTTACCTATATATATATATATATATATATATATATATATATATACATACACACACACACACACACTCTAAGTTAAAAGCTGCCCTATTGGTTGGCATTTAAGCTAGCTCCTGCGTAGGGCTCTTGATTTTAGGCCTCCATCACAGTAGGTCGGGAGGAGTAGATGTGATAGGCAACATTAAACTAGAGAACTCAAAATTGGTTGCTGCATTTAAGTATTGCATTAATATTTAAGCTTATCTTTTAAAAGTTCAACGATAATTCTTCTACCGCCACTTAATTTAAAGACTGTTTGATGTATGTAGGGCCTTACTTTCTGTACAAACAATTATTTTTATTTCCAAGTTATAAAAATTATCATATAAAAAAATTTGTTGGAAAAAAATCTTTAAAAAATTGCCCAAAACAATTGCAGTAATGAAAACTTTGGAATCTAAAATTTCCAGATTGTAGATCTGGATCTGGCCTGGAATGTTTCTAATTTGTTCACTGAGTTGGCACAATTCCAAAATGGTTTGATAGGTTGGCCTATGGCCTCTAGGAGTAAAGTGGAAAACACAATTTTATTTTGAAAGACTATAATTTGAGAACAGTAGTTTTTTTCATTTGAAATGAGCTATTGAAAGTTAGAGAGTTGTGTCCCTTTTAAGTTAAAAAAGTGTGGCACACTGACATTCGCATTTATCTTTTATATATATATATATATATATATATATACATACACGCTCACACAGCTGATCAAAAAGTATCTGGACTTGTGCTATAAAAAGAAGACAACACATATCGAAACGACATTTAACCTTGATCTAGCTGGAGGCAAAAAATTATTGCTCCCTTTGCATCTGTACGTGCATTCTGTCATCTTGAGAGGGTTCCTACAAATAAATACTTGTCGAGTGTTATTTCCGGTATTTTAAGCTGGAAATAGCTTACTACTGCTTTGGAACAAGACTAAACTTCCATTTTCCGACACCATTCTGAATTCTTCTACACTCTACATGAGGTACAACATCGATTAAACCCACATTAATTTTGTCACAATTTCTTGTAAACAAAAATGGCTGCATCAACATCCAACGAAGCCATTATTCAGGAGCTTTTCTTTGATTTCGACTCTGATGATGATTCTGAAAGCTTTACTCATGCAGATATTAACGGTTATGTGGCCGGAGATGAATGATGATAATGATGCTAGTGACGGGGAGGAAAGCTATGATGACCACTTGGTGCCGAGTGGCTACTATCATCCATGGCTGACTAATTTTATGGAAACTACTGGCTCCATGGATGTACCTGATAGCCTTTCTGAAGGTGAATTATTTTGGCTATTTATAAACAATGAAATAATAACTTTATTTGTCAACCAGACAAATATGCTCATCAGTTTGAAGGTGCAAACAAATACCATCACTTTTGACAAAATGAAAGCCGCCTGAGCCATTTTGCTTCTTATTGCACCCCAAAACTCCACAAGGAGTAATAAAAGTTTATTTTTTATTTTGTGTTTCATTTTTTTGTTTTCCAAAATGTAATTATCGAAATATTACTCATCCATTCTTTTATTAGTATACAAAAAATAAAATCTGTATGCACTATACAAAGAAAGCTATAACAATTTTAAAACGGTAAGTGTTCATGTTTTTGCACCATAAAAAAAAAAAAAAAAATGAGGTTAGCAAGGGGAGACGACTCTAGAATAAATGGCAAATAAATACGAGGGGGGACCCAAAAGTAACTGCAATTGTGTCATATAATTTTATTCATTTATTGTTGCATGTTTATATTCTTATCACCTTCAAAGTATTCTCCATTTGAAGCAATGCATCAGTCCAGACGTGTTTTCCAATGTTCAAAGCAGTCCTGGAACTCTTGTGAAGTTATGTTTTTTAATGACGTTTTCTTCTTAACCTCTTCCCCATCTGCAAAACGTTTTCCTTTGAGGACTTTCTTCATTCGCGGGAACAAAAAAAAAATTGCAGAGGGTGGAGAAGTGGGAGTCATGCCATTCTGGGTCAGAAACTCTCACAATCAAGGTGGTGTGTGTGCTGGCGCATTGTCGTGATGCAATCACCACCCTCCACTTTGCCACAGGTCAAGGTGTTTGCGTCTCAACTTGTCTTGCAAGCGCTTCAGGACTTCCAAGTAAAAAGCCTGGTTAAAAGTTTGACCAGGAGGAACCAATTCTTTGTGGAAAATTCCGTGCACATCAAAGAAACAAATCAGCATCGTCTTGACATTGGACTTCACTTTTTTTTTTGGGGTCGTGATGATGTTGGATGCTTCCACTGACTTGATTGCTGTTTTGTTTCCGCGTTGTAACCATAGCACCAGCTTTCGTCACCAGTGATGACCTTCGAAAAAAGGTCTGGTTCAACGTCCAACTGTTCTTTCAGTTTACGACAGGCATCCTTTCACTCATGGTAAAAATAGACGAAAAGGCGTGAATCACTTCAAAACAAATGTCAACCACGGAGCTGTACGTCTTAAGATGACAGCAATTAGCACGCTGATGCCTGAGGGTTGTCTCAAGTGGCATCTAGCGGTGGAAGCCTGAACTACTATGGGCTTGTCACACAGAAAATGATTCCGGTAACTTTTGTGCCCCCCCCCCCTGTATACTAGTCAGGTGAAAAGAAAGACCAAACAAATGCTGGTGTCTTCTCATGTAAATGCAAGAAAACATGTCACTTTCTTGATGAAATGAAAGCCTTCTCAGCCATTTTGCTTCTTCTTGAACCCCCAGAACTCCACAAGGAGTAATAAAAGTTGATGTCAATTTGTTAATGTATTTTTTTTTTTTTTACAATTTTTTTTTTCAATTTTTTTTTTTCATTTTTTTTTTTCATTTTTTTTCAATTTTTTTTTCAATTTTTTTTTTTTTTTCAATTTTTTTTTTCATTTTTTTTTTTTTTCATTTTTTTTTCAATTTTTTTTTTTTTTCAATTTCTTTTTTTTCAATTTCTTTTTTTTTTTTCAATTTTTTTTTTTTTTTCAACGTCAAAAACATGCATGCAAAATGTAATGCATTACATCAAAATATTATTCATTCCTTCGTTAATGTACAAAAAATAAAATCTATACATACTATAGAAAGAAAATTTTAACAATTTTAAAACAGTAGTCACTCGTATTCTTTGCATCCTGAAAAAAAAATGTGGTGGCAGGAGGAACAATTCTAGAAGGAATTTGGTGGAGTAAAGCTTCCTTTGAAGTTGTCCTCTTCTGAAGCCATACACTTTATCCAGCGTCATTTCCATCGATGGAAGCATTCCTGGATGTCTTTTTGGGGATATCAAGCAACTATCTCATTGCTTTGGATTTCCTCGATGTCTTGAAATCTTGTTCCTTTCATGTGCAATTTGATTTTTGGAAAGAGGAAAAAATTGCAAGGGTCAAAATCTGTGGATAATATTGTGGTTGTCAAAACTGGGGCATGTTGTAATTGGCCAAAAACTGCTGCAGAAGCCCAGGTCACTGATGGAACCCCTACGGTGTGCTGAGAAGACCACACTCTCCTACGAAGATTTGCTGCCCACCCTGACCCAGGGTGGTAGCACCTGTTTGGGTCCCAGCTCTGGGCAAATAGTTAACCCCAAACTGGAGTCAAAACCCTATGAAAATGTAAAAGTATGTTTTAATACCAGAAATACTTTGTTAAAAAATTACCAGCAATACATTTTTGAAAAAAAATATTACCAGCAATACATTTTTGAACAAAAATATTACCAGCAATACATTTTTGAACAAAAATATTACCAGCAATACATTTTTGAACAAAAATATTACCAGCAATACATTTTTGAACAAAAATATTACCAGCAATACATTTTTGAAAAAAAATATTACCAGCAATACATTTTTGAAAAAAAATATTACCAGCAATACATTTTTGAAAAAAAATATTACCAGCAATACATTTTTGAAAAAAAATATTACCAACAATACATTTTTGAACAAAAATATTACCAGCAATACATTTTTGAACAAAAATATTACCAGCAATACATTTTTGAAGGTAAAATAGATTTTTGGGGAAAAAAAAAAAAAAATTACCAACAATAAAAATTTTGTTGGCATTGAGGTTGATATGTCATAAAACAACCCAAACCAAACCAACCTACCAAGATCTTCTATAAACAACAGAGAATGTTATAACTTAGTGTGCATGCATGACAGAGTTCATGGTCAATTTGTTTTGTTACCAAAAGTTTGGATGCTTTTTGATCCAGCCTCATATATAGAATTTCTTAGCCTCACCCAAATGTAGTTGGAGAAACAAGAAAATTTTCCCTATTTTTCAATATAGTCCCCCTTGACATAAATGCCCAACGATGCTTAAGCATTGCAATTCCATCATGGAAGAAGGTGGTGTCCTGGTCCTTCAAAAATTCCTCCACAGCACATGATCTCGTTGTTTCCGAAATGGAGACCACACAGGTGGGATTTGAGTTTAAGAAATAGGAAGAAGTCAGATGGAGCTATGTCTGGTGAGTAAGGGGGATAAGGGTGGAAATTCAAAGCCACAGTTGGCTGCTTCAGCTCGTGCAACATTGAACAGTGTGTTATCCTGAAGCAAGAACACACCAGCTGTGTTCCGACTTGATTGCTTCTTTCACTTGTCTTAATTCCTATGCCTAGTACTGCCCATCAATAGTGTTTCCCTTTTCCAGGTAGTCTACACCTTCAAAATCCCCCCCCACCTCTAAACAGAGGCCATCACGTTGCCAACAGACGCTGCCCACTTGAACTTCTTTAAGGGTGGAGAACCAGAGTGTTCCCACTTTTTCCTTTGAATTTTTGATTCACGTTCAAAATGGTGGACCCAGGTTTCATCTTGAGTTACTAATCTGCGGTGGAAATCCTCAGGGTCAGCCTGGAAGCAAGTTAGAGGTGTCCTGGAAATGTCTGTATCTTTTTCAGCGCCTGCTCTTGTGTCAGCATTCTTGGGACCCATCTTGCAGACGGCTTGCATATCCCCAAGATCTCGGTTCAAACAGTATGGACTGAACCAGAACAAATGCCCATGGACTGAGCTATCTGCTTTTCAAAATTGTTTTTTTTTTTTTTTTCGGTCTGACCCACTCATTATTACCTATAATAATAGTTTTGTATTTTTTCTTCTTCCATTCTTAACTCTTTTCTCTCTCCCTCTCTCTTTCTCTCTCTTCCTCCCTCCTTCTCTCTCACCCTCCCTCCCTCCTTCTCTCTCTCCCTCCCTCCCTCTCTCTTTCTCTCTCTCTCCCTCTCTCTTTCTCTCTCTCTCCCTCCCTCTCTCTCTCTCTTCCCCCTCTCTCTCTTCCCCCCTCTCTCTCTCTTCCCCCATCTCTCTCCCCCCCTCTCTCTTCCCCCCTCTTTCTCTCTCTTCCCCCTCCCTCTCTCTTTCTCTCTCTTCCTCCCTCCCTCTCTCTTTCGCTCTCTTCCTCCCTCCCTCTCTCTTTCTCTCTCTTCCTCCCTCCCTCTCTCTTTCTCTCTCTTCCTCCCTCCCTCTCTCTTTCTCTCTCTTCCTCCCTCCCTCTCTCTTTCTCTCTCTTCCTCCCTCCCTCTCTCTTTCTCTCTCTTCCTCCCTCCCTCTCTCTTTCTCTCTCTTCCTCCCTCCCTCTCTCTTTCTCTCTCTTCCTCCCTCCCTCTCTCTTTCTCTCTCTTCCTCCCTCCCTCTCTCTTTCTCTCTCTTCCTCCCTCCCTCTCTCTTTCACTGAGCTATCTGCTGGGCAGTAAGACATCTGTCGTTCAAAACCATATGGTTAATGGCATCAATTGTTTCATCAGTGGTTGAGGCTTTTGGACTACCAAAGTGAGGGTGATCTTTTGTGCTCTCCATTTGCCCGCTTGAATTCTGCAGGCCACTTCTTCACAGTGGCATGGGAAGAGGAGTCCTCAACAAGTGGCTGTATCATGTCCTCATGGATTTAACTTTGAGTGTCAATATCATTTTTTTTAAGATACTTTATGACTGCTCAGTCCTCTGTTTTGTCCATTTTACATTTGCCACGCACATTAGTGTTGGCCTCACTTGCATAGAAATTAAGACAGAAATCTGAATCTTAGTTTTTTCTAGTTTTATAAGTGGTTGTGTATTGCCGCAACAAAAATGTTCAGCTATGGGCCTTTTTGAATGACCTTCGTAAATGTGTGTGTGTGTGTGTGTGAGAGAGAGAGAGAGAGAGATTTCATCAATCATTTTTTTTTTTTCAAAGTACAAAACAACACACACGTGTGTATGTATGTATGTATATATATATATATATATATATATCATGTGTGTATGTTTTGTCCTTTGAAAAAAATGATTGATGGAATCTCTCACATGCACACGCACATATATATGGAGGAGACACAAGATTATTTGACCCAAGATTTAAAAGGACAATAAATCTACTGACCTAACATGACCAGTACTTTTGGACTCTTCTTTTTCTTGTTGTTTGTTTCAATCATGTTCTAATCTAAATCGTTTTATTTCCACCTTGGTTTTTCAAGTTCTTTCAATATTTTCAAAATTGTTTTTTTTTAGGTCTAACCCAGTCATTATTAACTATAATAATAGTTTTGTATTTTTTCTTTTTTTGCTTCCATTCTTAACTCTTTTTTTTCTTTCTCTTCCCCTCTCTCTTTCTCTTCCCCTCTCTCTTTCTCTTCCTCCCTCTCTCTTTCTCTTCCTCCCTCTCTCTTTCTCTTCCTCCCTCTCTCTTTCTCTTCCTCCCTCTCTCTTTCTCTTCCTCCCTCTCTCTTTCTCTTCCTCCCTCTCTCTTTCTCTTCCTCCCTCTCTCTTTCTCTTCCTCCCTCTCTCTTTCTCTTCCTCCCTCTCTCTTTCTCTTCCTCCCTCTCTCCCTCTCTTCCTCCCTCCCTCTCTTCATCCCCCTCTCTTCCCCCCCTCTCTTCCTCCCCTTTCTCTTCCTCCCTTTTTCCCCTCTCTTCCTCCCTTTTCCCCCTCTCTTCCTCCCTTTTCCCCCTCTCTTCCTCCCTTTTCCCCCTCTCTTCCTCCCTTTTCCCCCTCTCTTCCTCCCTTTCCCCCTCTCTTCCTCCCTTTTCCCCCTCTTTCTCTCCCTCTCTTTCTCTCCCTCTCTTTCCCTCCCTCTCTTTCCCTCCCTCTCTTTCCCTCCCTCTCTTTCCCTCCCTTTCTCTCTCTCTTCCTCCCTCTTCGTCTCTCTCTATCTCTCTACACTGGAGACTATTGTTTTCCTCTTTGCTGCTATCATAATATTTCAGCTGGTGGTCTAGATAACATTCAGGTTTCCAACTGAATCCTTTTAGCTCTTATTTAGTACTGCTCAGTTATTGCTCAACCACTGGGTCCAAGTACACACTGCTTGGCCCAGGGATTGAACTCACAATTAGTATGTCACCAAATTCATGAATCAATCTTTTAATCCATTAGGCTGAGTGGAGAACTTGGAGCTTTAAACCTAACCTGCTGAATTACGTTGTGGTGCATGACTGCACTCACTGAAATTTCTTTGTTTTACTGCTGCTACTGTTAATGTTGAAGCTTTGCTGTCATTTTGTTTTCTTTCCAAATTAACTTGAATGTTACTCACATTGAATAGCACCTGATGAAGGCAAGATGGCACTTCAGTTGAAATGTTTTAATAACAAAAAAGCAAAGATGTGTAAATAATATAAACTTGTACTCACAAAAATTTCAGATAATTTTTAAAATTTTTATTTCAATCTATTCCAGTCGAGATTGTCCCATTTTCTACATGAGGAAGAAAGTCCAGAAAGATCTGCAGGACCAAGATCAAATATTGAAAAGATTTGGCAACATTGATTGGTGAACAGACGTCTTCTTTTATATTGAGATTAAAAAAATTTTTTTTGTTTTTGTTTTGTTTTGAGATGAAAGCTTATTTAGCGGAATTATACATGGTAAGACATGAGTAGAAATGTTGTCTTCATCTAGCTAATGTCTTATCATTATTATGGGAGGTATTTATGCCACACTGTGTACAATAAAGGCACTACAACCAGAAATAGTAATCTTTTTTTTTCTTTCTCATATCATCTTAGATTAAACCTTCCAGATCGGCACACTGGGTATGGCAATAAACTACATCCAGCCGCAAGGCCTTTCATTAGGAGGTCTTGAAAAGCGTGGAACTGCCTCTTGATTTCTGGTGTTCCCAGGTCTGCCCTGACCTGGGGTGGTAGCACCTGTTAGGATCCCAGCTATGGGCAAATAGTTAACCCCCAAATTTGGGTCAAAACACTGTGAAGGTGTAGAAAAGGGCATTAATACCAACAATGCATTTTTGAAGGAAAAGTTTTTACCAGCAATACATTTTTGGAAAAAATATTACCAGCAACCAGCAATAAAAATCTTGTCAGTATTAAATAACCCATTGAGAAATCAAACCAGAGTAGACGCTAAAAAATAAAATCTTTTGTTGGTATAACCCTTTCAGGTTGATATGCTATAAAACAAACCAAGCCAAACTTCCAGATCACTTGTGTAGTAAAAAAAAAAAAAAAATACATCATAAAATTTTATGAAAGTTAAAAAAAAAGTAGGTCCAATTTTCTAAATTCATTGTAAATTGATCTCTCTTACAAAAGCCTAAACAAATATGTTTATATAGCATGATTTCTGAAAATGATTAAATATGGGATACTTTCTTCTTTTTTTCTTCTTCTTTTTTTCTTCTTCTTTTTTTCTTCTTCTTTTTTTCTTCTTCTTTTTTCTTCTTCTTTTTTTCTTCTTCTTTTTTCTTCTTTTTTTCTTCTTCTTTTCTTTTTCTTCTTTTTTTTCTTCTTTTTTCTTTTTTTCTTCTTTTTTTTCTTCTTTTTTTCTTCTTTTTCTTTCTTTTTCTTTCTTTTTCTTCTTTCTTTTTCTTCTTTCTTTTTCTTCTTTCTTTTTCTTCTTTCTTTTTCTTCTTTCTTTTTCTTCTTTCTTTTTCTTCTTTCTTTTCTTCTTTCTTTTTCTTCTTTCTTTTCTTCTTTCTTTTTCTTCTTTCTTTTTCTTCTTTCTTTTTCTTCTTTCTTTTTCTTCTTTCTTCTTCTTCTTTTTCTTCTTTCTTTTTCTTCTTTCTTTTTCTTCTTTCTTTTTCTTCTTTCTTCTTCTTTTTTCTTCTTCTTTTTTCTTCTTTTTTCTTCTTTTTTCTATTTTCTCTTTTTTCTTCTTCTTTTTCTTCTTTTTCTTCTTTTTCTTTTTTTTTTAATCAGTATTGTCCCAAGCCAGGCAGTACAACCACTAGCATGTAAGGGGTTACAAAATTTACAAAATGTATATAAATTTAATGTTTCACACTTATTTTGACTTTATAAACGTTTTCCTGTTCTTTATGCAAACATTTTGTTGCATTTACTGTATTTGCCATTGCATTTCTTTTTCTTTTTCTTTTTAATATACCAAAAATCTGCCCTGCACCTAATACAGCTGTATTACTGATTTACTTGTCAGATTTAATTGAGTTTCTTTTTGAAGGTTAAAGTTACAGTATAGGAATTCATACTTTACTCCAGTCTACTGTTTCAATATTGTATTTGCAGGCACAAACTCATACATCCCTCACCTTACAAAACCACTTTAATATGGTGGAGGGTGGGCATCGTATGTGAGGATGGGTGTTATGTGACAGCAAATATGGTAATCTATATTTGTTCAATTCATTTCTTCAGATGTAAAAAAAACAAACTTTTTTTTAATTTGTAGTCAAGAATATATATATATATATATATATATATATATATATATATATATATATATATATATAATAATAATTATTTTTTAAAAATATGATTCCATCGCTACATAACAGTTCTCAGGTTTCAAAAACAAGAGCTAAAAACTTCAAACTTTGTTTCATCTTCAAGGTAAATTTTTGGAAAAAAAATTTCGCTTGAAGATGAAACAGCTTGATACTTCAATTTAATTTTTATAATTGAATTGAAGTTTTTATAGCTCCTGTTTTTGAAACATGAGAACTCTTATGTAGCGATGGAATCATATTTTTAAAAAATAATTATAATTTAGGCTCTACTTATGTATTGAGCACTGTTTTTTAAAAATAAAAACAAAAATACTAAAGAACTTTGAATTATTAACCTAACATGTTCTTTCCTATTTTTCTGTATATCTGCACACACACATATATATATATATATATATATATATATATATATATATATATATATATATATAATTGTTTATTTAAAAATTATAACATAAATATGTTATAAAATCACTACAAAAATAGCCATTTATTTTCAACACCTCTGGTGTCTTATCAAGTTATGATGTTGATAAGACACCGGAGGTGTTGAAACAAAATGGCTATTTTTGTAGTGATTTTATAACATATTTATGTTATAATTTTTAAATAAATAATTATATCTGCTCTACTCTGTATTGAGCCCTCTACTAAGAATAGTAATTGTTGGTTATAGGAATTTATTCCTTATACACCACTCCTAGACTTATATATATATATATATATTCCTATCAAGTACTCACTCCAGATTACGAATGTTAGATTTTTTTTACATTTTAAGAAATCACATCATATTTATTTTGGCTTCCATAGAGAGGACCAATTAATTTACATAGCAAACTGGACCCTATTATATACTTTCATAAAATTTAATAATTTGTGATCTGTTTTTTCTTTATCTACCATGATAAAAAAAAAGAAGATATCCACTCATTTTTCATTAGTGTTGATTGTACAACTCCTGCCACTTAGCAACACCAGAACTTGCATCTTCAAAAATCATTTTTTTTAACCTATTAACTACCAAATTTTTTTAATGCGCATTTTTGGCACAGACAAGTGTCTTAGGAGTTTATTTATTCCTTATGTTTAATTTCAGTCGTTACCATTGTCGTTTTTATAGAAACTAGAACATCAAATATATATGTGTATAAAACATCAAAATATAATATTGATTAGAAATAATAAAAAATACTTTTCAAAATAGTCATTATTTTTCTACTCGTGAAATGTAAAATTACGACAGAAAGTGTCTTCTTACGGCTAATAATAAAAACTTTAAAGGCTACGTGTTGTGAAATATACCTCTGCAAATGCAATGTATGTAAGCAATTCAATGTAAATACAAAGAATAACATGGAGTGAGTTTAATTTTAACAGATCCGCAAATGGGGCTTATGGCAGGTAATGGGTTAATGATTGACCTTTGACATCCTTCGTTGTCATTGTGTAACCTTCCATTGTATTTTGGTTTGTCACCGACCTAGGGGACCAGTTGGATATCTAAAAATTGAAAATTATTTTTATCGTTCTCAGTTTTTGTTTCTTGTTTAACATTCAAATATGAAATAAAATATTTTACCAAATTTACTTGTTTTTTTTTGTTTTTTTTTTTTTTTACAGTAGAATAAAAGAAGGGTGTTACCTTAATAATGTTTCCATGTTTCCTGCCATTATTATCACAGCACAGTCTACATAAGGAAAGGATGAAAACAATCCTGAAAGACTTTCTTGATGCTTATCCATATTTGATTACAAAAGAAAAAAAAAATCTCCTACCTTCTGTTAATGCTTCCATTTCAATTATCATTATCCCCAAAACATTTACACTGAGAAAGGAAGAAAGCCCTTCTGAAAAAATATCCTTGTAGTTAATCGATATTTAATTACAAAACAACTATATCACCTTCATTTTGATAATGTCTCCATGTTTATTTTCATCATCCTCAAAATATCTTCATAGAGAAAGGAAGAAATCAACCCTAAAAAACCGTCTGGAAGTTAATCAGTACTTGATTACGAAATATGAAGTTGATCTTGATTTTTTAAAATTTTTCCACGTCTATCGACGTCATCCTTATAAAACCGTCTACATTAAAGGATGAAAACTCTGAAAAAGCTCCTTGATGCTAATCCATATTTAATTACACAACAAAGATGTTTCCATCATTGTGTTAATATTTCTATGTTTATTGCCATCACACTCACATTATTATCGACATAGATAAATGACGGACATAGCTTTGAAGACATGTTTATAACTAATTCAATAACAAAGTACAAAGTTTCGCTATTTTTTTTTTCTCTTTGTTGCTTAATGAAACTTGGTGCCTCAATTCGTTTTCTTATCTTTTTCTTTTTTTTCTTTTTTTTCTTTTTATATTCTTTTGATTTTCTTTTTTCTTTTCTTTTTCTCTGTCTTTTCTTTTTCTTTTCTTATTCTTTTTTCTTTTATTGTTTTCTTTTCTTATTTTTTTCTTTTCTTATTTTTTTTCTTTTCTTATTCTTTTTTATTTTCTTTTTGTCTTTTTCTTTTTTTTCTTTTCTTTTTTCTTTTTTTCTTTTTTCTTTTTTTCTTTTTTCTTTTTTTCTTTTTTCTTTTTTTTTTCTTTTTTCTTTTTTTTTTTTCTTTTTTTCTTTTTCTTTTTTCTTTTTCTTTTTCTTTCTTTTTCTTTTTTTTTTCTTTTTTTTTCTTTTTTTTTTCTTTTTTTTTTTCTTTTTTTTTTTCTTTTTTTTTTCTTTTTTTTTTCTTTTTTTTTTCTTTTCTTAAAAAACCCCCAAAATAAACTATTGTCTTATTTAAGTTTTGGTCTTTGAATAATTAAAAGAATTATTCTTTGCAGAATATTTTTTTACTACAGTTAAATATGGATTGCCTTTCTGAAATAAGCAATATGTACAGAAATATGAAAGGTTATAAATTTTTTTCCATTATATATATCTGGCATCGCGTTCCCACCCCTTCACCGTTGAAACTGTTAGATGCAGATGTCTCTTCTACTCCAATAGCTTCATGTCTCGCACATCTCGCCTGTGGAACTCCCTTCCTTATTCATGTTTCCCTGACGAATACAATCTCCAACTATTTAAGTGTACCGTCAATCGACATCTCCAGTTGCCTTGATCTATCCGCTTCCCTTCTCCACATCCTTTCCCCTTTCATTCCTATCTGCTCTCGCTCCAAATCTTCTGTAACCCCCTTGCCTTGATCGATCCACTGTCTTTCTCCACATCCTCTCCTTTACCACTCCTATCTGCTCTTCCTCCAAACATTCTGTAACCCCTTGCGTGCTAGTGGCCTCCAGCCTTGCTTGGGGTGATAAGCTTAAAAAATAAAAATAAAAAAAATATACACGTGTGTGTTGTGTGTGTGTGTGTGCGCGCGCTAGCACAAAGTCATCGTGACTGAGGGTTTGAGCGTCTTGTTCAGACTGTTGATCACACAAGATAATGCACTCTCTCTCTTAAAAACTCTGTCTGCCCAGCATGGTTGCAGTATAAACCACATGTGGGCTCTGAGGGTGTTAAACAAACCCAAATGTGCCTGAACAGGCATCTGCTACAGAGATTGGCTAGCTGCCTCAGTAGACAGGTATACTCTCATACTAACTAGAGGCCGACAATATTATTATCATCATATACATATATACATACATATATATATATGCGCGTGTCTGTGGCCTGATGATTGTGTCTATTCCCTCTGAGTGTTGACTTCAATGTTCACTCTTAAATTTACATATACCCTATCTCTGATATTGAGCACTTTAGATGAGGTATTATGTACACTATTTACATTATTTGGACTATTGTCCTCATCTCTGTCGCCATATTTATTACAACGTTTCGGCCGTGTTACACTCCGGCCTTCTTCAGGTGGTTGGAATTTCGAACTGAACCTTTATTTTGCTCACTGAGTTAGACTGTTCTAGTTCCACATGCCATGTTTTAAACTTAAGGAATCAGCACATATGCTAGGCCACAAAAATCTACTGAACCGACCAAGCATAGAAATGAATACAATATGGGAACCAGTAATAAGGAGTGCCAGGGAAAAGCGATAACAACAAAAATTGCAATATGAGCTCTGGTAAAAAACATAAAATGATAACAGCAAAAAATTGCAATATAAAAAAAAATGGTTGCTGAAGACATCAGGTTTATAATACCCAGAAATTCATACACAGATGTCCTCAAGGAAACATGGCACAGTGGATAAAGGCGTTAGTTAGATCCAGTGACAGGACCCAAACTGCGGTTAAGGCAGTGCAGAACTTGGAGAGTGGAATTAACAGGAGATAACTGACATCCTTTAAAACATGGCATGTTGAACTAGATCAGTCTACAATAGTCTGAATAATGTAAATAGTGAACGCTTTATTCCATAAATATACCACATCTTTAAACTATATATATATATATATATATATATATAATGTTATGTCATTCACAGACAGTACTGTTTCGCTGTATCACAGCTCCTCAGTGCGACTAGACTTCCGAATGCCTCAAGCCAGGATTGAAACACAACTAATTTGGTGTCAGCCAGAGCTATCTTCACACGGTAGAGTTACACAACTAAATCTAGCGTATTGTTTTTACAAATATAAACAAATGCCAATCAGCCAAAGTGCTCCATTCATTTTACTGAAGAGCTTTGCATTAGTGCAGCTGGCTGTTGTTTATAGAATTAGCTTATCACTCAACAGTGCTCAATTGAAATGTATTTTCAAGAGCTAAATTATGTCATTCACAGACAGTACTGTTTCGCTGTATCACAGCTCCTCAGTGCAACTAGACTTCCGAATGCCTCAAGCCAGGATTGAAACACAACTAATTTGGTGTCAGCCATATATATATATAGGGTGTCTCAAAAAAATGTACTCACACTTTAACTGTCTTTAACATGCTTTGGGGGGGGGGTCATCAATTTGACCATTTGCGAACATGATTCTTCAATTACATTTTTCTTCTGTATTCGAAGCTATTCCATTTCACTCTATGTTCATAAATAAAGATTTTCTCGTCATTCAAAGTATGAGTACATTCTTTTTGAGACACCCTGTGTGTGTATATATATATATGTATATATATATATATATATATATATATTGTGTGCAAAAATTCAGCTGCATATAAAATATATCTGTAAAGACAATATATATATATATATATTGTGTGCAAAAATTCAACTGCATATAAGATATATCTGTAAAGACAATATATAGTGTGCAAAAATTCAGCTGTATATAAAATATATCTGTAAATACAATATATATATATATATATATATATTGTGTGCAAAAATTCGGCTGTATATAAAATATATCTGTAAAGACAATATATATATATATATTGTGTGCAAAAATTTAGCTGCATATAAAATATATCTGTAAAGACAATATATATATATATATATTGTGTGCAAAAATTCAGTGGCATATAAAATATATCTGTAAAGACTATATATATATATATTGTGTGCAAAAATTCAGCAGCATATAAAATATATCTGTAAAGATAATATATATATATATATATATATATATATTTATATATATATATTGTGTGTAAAAATTCAGCGGCATATAAAATATATCTGTAAAGACAATATATAGTGTGCAAAAATTCAGCTGTATATAAAATATATCTGTAAAGACAATATATATATATCGTGTGCAAAAATTCAGCTGCATATAAAATATATGTGTAAAGACAATATATATATATATGTGTAATTCAGCTGTATATAAAATATATGTGTAAAGACAAAAAGGAACAAAAAATTAAAAATTTGAGAAAAGGAAAAAAAAATTAACATAATCTTTAAGAATATCAACCTTTCCTTAGTCTATTTTTCTTTCTCTAACCTCTACCCAGCACCAAGGCTAGCATCCTTCAACATCGCCTCCTCTGGGCGAGTCTGGTATTCAGAATGTTTCTCACTAGACTTCGCCGTATGATCCTGTTTGGAAAACTCGCCAACGGCAAGAGGCTACGCGGAGGGCCAAAACGACGCTTGTTTGGGGTGATTTTGATTTTTTTTTTATATCACGAAAGAAGAATATCGTTAAGTTTGATAAAATCCAAAGAAGAATCAGCAATATTACTGGTCCTGATCTGGCATCTTGACTTCAGTCACTTTCCCAGTAGCTTCTTGTGCCTTTTTTGTAAATACTTTCATGGTAATTTTTTGGATGAACTCTTCGCTACGGTACCTAGACTAGATTGACTAGTACTAGACTAGCAACATGGTCTCATCAATTTACAGTTGAATTCGCTAGATGTAACCGCAAGTTCTATGCTAACAGTTTCTTCTCTCACACTTCTCCCCTGTGAAACACTCATCTGGCTTCATGCTTTCCTGCCAGCTTTGATCTTCAAAAATTTAATTGCAATGTCAATCGTTATCTACTGTCTTCCTGATGACTCTTGTATTGTTCTCGCTCCTCGATAATACTTCTATTTTCTAATTCTCTCGCACCCAGTAACCGCTTGTGTCTTAGTGGTTTTAATGCCTTGCATGGGGTGCTTTTGATTAAAAAAAAGAAAGAAAAAAAATCAAGGAAGAAAAATATCGTTAAATTTTGAATTTCAAAATGGTCTGAAATAATCTTAAAGCATGCTGTGTAAGGAAAGGTAAACTATAGAGGGATCTAAGTGATATAATTATCTAATACATGAAAGGGAATAAATGCCGCTGTTGAATTTTTATATATTCTTTAATATTCACTATTTACATTATTCGGACTATTGTACTCAACTGATAACTGATATCTATTAAACATGGCACGTGGAACTAGACCAGTCTACCCCAGTGAGCGAAATAAAGGGTTCAGTTCTACATTCCAACCACCTGAAGAAGGCCGGAGCGTACAACGGCCGAAACGTTGTAATAAATATGGCGACAAAGATGAGGACAATAGTCCGAATAATGTAATTAGTGTACATAATACCTCATCTCAGAAATAGAGACAGATTCTTTAATATCATATATATATATATATATATTTAAAGACATTTTTCATAGAAAATTTTCGTTCTCCGACAGGAATCGAACCTGTATCCTATACGGAACCATCATTTCGCGTGATGTGCCTTAACCGTTCGGCAACGAAGAAGCGTCTGGTTAGCAAGGTCGATTTTAAAATCTTTAAATAAATTGTCGGACTTTGTCCAATTCAAAAATATATCACGTCATTTGTTTACATTTGATACGCTAGAGCAGATATGAATAGAAGATATTCATGGAAGATTTAAGTTTAAAGATAGTAAAATCGACCTTGCTAACCAGACGCTTCTTCGTGGCCGAACGGTTAAGGCACATCACGCGAAATGATGGTTCCGTATAGGATACAGGTTCGATTCCTGTCGGAGAACGAACATTTTCTATGAAAAATTTCTCGGACATTCAGGCCGGTAAATGTTATTTAATACTGTTTATTATAAAACAGAGCATTTGCTTAAATACTTGTATCTATAAAAAGAAGGTTAAACATATCATAAATGTCTGTAAATAAATTGTCGGACATTGTCCAATTCAAAAATATATATATATATATATATATATAAAAAAGAGAGAGAAAGAACAGGCAGATTAAGACAAGAAGTGACGCGCCTTAAAAATGTCAGTTCATCTCAACATGAATGAATAACACACCTATCCCTAACCTTCAACCTATATTTCTCACTTTTCTGCTTTAGCCTTGACCTGTCTTTTGATTGGTTAACCTAGACACACACACACAAAATTCTGAAATCTTATTTCCCTGACATTTTAACTCTTAAATAAGCTACCGTATTGTTTTCAAAAGTAAATCATTTTCATCATAAGTTACCTAACATCGCCTGATGATGGAACAATTTTAAGTTCAGAAACATAGGAATTTTTATGCAGTGATGTAAAATATTTTTAAAATAAAATATCGTTAAAATATATGATGGACACTCCTGTCAACATCGACGTATGAGGATCCGACAACCTCATTCAGTTTTTATGTTTGCGTCGTATGTGACACTTCAGTCCCGCTAGTGACCTGCATACAAGCCCACACATTGTGCAACAGCGGCGATCTCGGGGTATAGCAACAGGAATATTTGCTGATGCTTTTCGCCGTTGTCTTTCGTCTCTTAGCCATTCGATACAACTAATTTCTGATACTACTCTGGCACAAATATCTCCAGTTATTTCTATCTTGGGCAACTCGCTCAAAGTTAGTATGAGGCACATTGACAGCTGAGAGGTTACTCTTTAGCTTGTCTTTATACCTGAGTCACGGCCCACCAACAGACCTTTTTTCACATATATATATATATATATATATATATATATATATATATATATATTAGACATGTCTCATTAAATAATTTAAACAAGTTTTGTCTACTTATTTTTAATAAGATCCTCTCGTAATTATGGACAAGTTTCTTTCTTTCTTTCTTCTAATCTACCGCCTTTCTTTCTTTCTTTCTTTCTTTCTCGCTCACACACACATTTTTTTATTTATTTTTCGTTGCCGTCGCCGTTACGGGAATATAACAAAGGTGTGAATCTATTGTGTCTGACTCTGCATTAGTTTGATGGATTTAGTTTAATGAGAAAAAACGCAGGTATTTCCATTCTACCCTGACTTTCTCTTTCATCCTCCTCCTACAAACACAACGATAATATGGCTTTATGATAATATCGAAGGTTTGATAAAGAACAAAGCCCAAATTCTGAAAGCATTCCTTGCAGACCTAGAGGAGACAGAGCCGTCAATATTACAAGCAGTGATAGAAAATAAAGGACCTCACACCAAATAGTGATTATTATTTTTAATAGGGATATACTCATTTTTAAGGGCCACTTCTTTTTTGTAACAGCTTAAATGAGGTAGAATTTGGTTAGAAATTTCGAGGAAGTGCTGAAGTTCCACACCCGACCAAAACAGGATTTCAGAAATAAATTCCGACGTTTAGACATTTCGTCAGATTTAAGGAAGCCAATCGAGTCGAAGAGGTTTTCATCAACCCGCTTGAAATACCTCGTAATATCAGCTTTCATTGCGTGATTATTACACATGTAATAATAAAATCCTACTATGGCCATTTTCTAAGCGTAGCTTAGACGTGGCACAAGTTCGAAAGTGTAGGGCACCCAGTGAGTATCGAACTCACCATTCAGTCGTAATTGATTTAGCGAGACAAACTTGCTAGCCATCGAGGTGCTCAAAGTGATTTTCTAAATGCAGCTTAGATGTGGCACAAAGCCGAAAGTGTGGGGCATTTGGTGTAATTGATCTAGCGAGATAAGCTTGCACAGCCATTACACCACGTTGAAGTGCCCTAAATTCCTATGTGTGGTTCAATTGAAAATTCTCTTTCTAGAAAATCATATCCGGGTGTACACGCGTCTGTGTGTATGCGTGAGTCGTGTGTGTGTGTGTGTCTTCTGAAAGAGAGAACGAGAGAGAGAACGAGATGAATAAAAAAAGTTATTTATTCTCAGTATGTCAGAGGGTGTCTTATTTTACAGTAACTGTTGTCGCTAAACAGTCATTAATCAAAATATCGAAGTCTAGATGACCAGACTCTGGACGCTGATCACTCCTCTGACTTAGCTCTGGTGGAACAATGGGAAAAGGACTTGTAACATTCAATAACTTCAAAACCAGATTAGTAACGTTCTACCATCACCGAGCAGAGCCTGAACTTTCGCCTCTCATGATGAACGCCTATTGGGGCTCAAGGTACACAGCGGACCTTAGGTGAAACTCATGCAAATGTTCCATCGCTCAAGATTCTGTAAAAGCGCTCGATTCCTTTTACTGTTCCAGTAAGTATCTGACCTCTCCTGCTATGCCCTGTCTATAAAAGAACCAGATCAGACCCAAAAGATGTAGTACTTGACAAACTTGACAAACCTGCATTAAAAAATAGGCGCCGCATAAAATATAAAGACAAATTTCTAGTTTTACATCTTTATCTCAGATGATATTGTCTCGCGGTTGACCTTTTGATCCACTCCATTACCCAGATGACACGGTGTTGACGGTATCTATCAATAGCTGGCCACTTGTAATCGTAAACCCGTCTACTAGCACGGCTAGCCAATCCCTATTGCATCCACCACAAGGAAAGTTGGCTCCCTGTGCCGGGCCAGGAAATTTTTGTCCCCGGAATCGATCCTCCAAATTTACAAATCAACCATCCGCCCTTGCATGGAGTATTGCTGCCATATATGGTCTGGAGCCCCTTCTGTTTGTCTCGGGGTTCTTGATAAGATCCAGAGACGGGTATGCAATGTAATTGGCCCTGATCTGGCTTCTCGTCTGCAGTCTCTCTCTCACAGACGCGCCGTCGCCTCTCTCTGTCTCTTCTACAAATACTTCCATGGTAATTGCTCCGATGAGCTGCTATCACTGGTTCCCAGGCTCCATGAATTCAAGCGTCCTACGAGGCTGGCATCCCGTTCCCACCCTTTCACTGTTGAAACTGTTAAATTAAACTGTCTCTTCTACTCCAATAGCTTCATATCTCGCAACCTCACGCCCGTGGAACTCCCTTCCTCATTCCTGTTTCCCCGACAACTATAATCTCCAATTATTCAAATGTAACGTCAATCGACATCTCCAGTTGCCTTGATCTATCCACTATCCTTCTCCACACCCTTTCCTCTTTCACTCCTATCTGCTCTCGCTCCAACTCTTCTGTAACCCCTTGCCTTGATCTATCCACTATCCTTCTCCACATCCTTTCCTCTAACACACCTATTTGCTCTCGCTCCAAATCCTCTGTAACCCCTTGCGTGCTAGTGGCTTCCAGCCTTGCCTGGGGTGAAAAGCTTAAAAAAAGAAAAGAAAAAGAAGATGCTCGCTATATTTATATTTGTTCAACATCCACACAGGCCACTTGTGGTTTATACTGTACCTATGCTGAGCAGACCTTAGTGACAGTTTCTGGGAAAGAGCGTGTTATCTAGCGTAATCAACAGTTTGAACAAGACCAGCACACTCAAGCTCTCGGCCACGATGACTTGTGGCTTTGTGCTAGCACAGCTATCGACGGTCCCCAATGGTTCCGTCTACCAATTTTCACTCACAAGGCTTGGGTCAATCTGTGGTATAGATTTCAGCCACTTTCCAAAGGTGCCGCACGCTGGGATCGTTCCCTCCAGACCGATAACATCAGGAAGTCTAATTCCTGACAAATCGACCTTGGTGAGATTTGAACTCGGGCCTCATGGTCAGAAAACGAAGGTTCTAACCACTGGTACACAGAGAAAAAAAAACCCAAAAAAACAAAAACCAGAAACAAGATAGGAAAGCAGGAGGTTTTGAGGAGCGTGGAACCACCTCTTAATTGCTGGTGTTCCCAGGTCCACCCTGACTCGGGATGGTAGCATCTGTTAGGGTCCCAGCTATGGGCAAATAGTTACACCCCCCCAAACTGATGTCAAAACACTATGAAAACGTAAAAATAGGTTTTAATACCAGCAATACGTTTCTGGGAAAAAATGTTACCAGCAATACAGTGTTGGAAAAAATACCAGGAATATATTTTTGAAAAAAATATACCAGCAATAAAAGACTTGTCGGCATTAATTAACCCATTGAGGTTGATATGCCGTAAAACAAAATAAACCAAACCTGATCTACAAACTGATTTCTTACAAAGAATACATATTCTGTTCATACGAATCTATCCTAAAAATATTGCTGGTATTAAATAACACATTGAGGTTGATATGCCGTAAAACAAACCAAACCAAACCAAAACTTTTTACAAAATTACATTCCTAATCCGGAAACATATATTTTCCACTTGCACATCTCATAGTTCATAGAGGAATCCGTTTCTCTTATTCTTTTTTTTTTTTTTTTACTGAAAATGAAATGAATAAAACGTACAACGATAACATCAATAAGACTTTGAGACACGTGTTTAAATTAATGACAAGAATGTGCATTTTTCTTGTGATTTTAATTAGAATATTGTTTTTTGTGTAAGGTAAAATGTTCTCAGTGCTATTGTCTCTTTTGCTTCTTTAAAAGTTTGGGTTTACTTGCTGTTGCTTGTTCCGAGAATTTCGTGGTTACGGGTAGCATTTGAAACCGTTCGCAGTGGATTTTCACGGAGCGATGGTGATACGTCTGTGTTGTTCCTTTTTACAACTGCTGTCGCTACTCTACTCTGCTGAATTCGCTTGTGGTGGAAGGGTCGTTTTTATGATGAAGTTTTAGATTTTAGAATGATGAAATATCATCTTATATCATCACTGGTGGCCAGGTTGTTTTAGATAATGAAATTTTTATGTTTATTTCCAGAATGATGAAATTTCCTTATCATCATTGATCACTGGTGGAAAGGTTGTTTTTAGAATGATGAAATATCATCATTCTGGATCATAACAGCTCTGTTGCATCAGTAATACTTCTTTTGTTGTTGTGACACTGAGTTTTTTCTATTTTGGCATGAAAGAGGGATTGCTCGTAATTCTTTTTTTTGCACTACAGTAAAGAAGAAAAATTTGAATAGATCGCAGGTATTCGGAGGTGATTCAGCAAAATATATTTTTCGTGTTACGCCTTTTATAAAACCATTTAAAACTGATGAACTTTGACAAGCTCGATGAATGTCCAAAGTATCATCGCTACGTTTATCTTTTCTTTTCGTATTTTAGGATAATTTGTTTTTAATTTGATTGTTTCTTCTCTCTTTTTTTGTCTTTGGTGCAATTATTTCTTTGCTTCCTTATTTTAAGAAGAAAATCGCTGAAGAATTCTAACGATGTTATTTAACTACAATAAAGTCCAAAGCCAAATTTTCAACGTATATGGGATGTCTTTTCTCACAGTCAGTATTCAGCTGCCGAAAGCTTTGTTTAATCAGGATCGCATAGCCAAGACACTCTTAGATTTTAAGTAACAGATTCAAAGAGAATGATGATGATGATGATGATGATGATGATGATGATATTGTTGCTGATGATATTGTTGCTGATGATGATGTTGTTGTTGATGATGTTGATGATGATGATGATGATGATGATGATGATGATGATGATGATGATGATGATGATGATGATGGGAATATCATAAGAAATATTGCATTTTGGGAAATTGGTTTCTCTGTCTTTCGACGAATTAAAATATGGCGAACGAATGAGATGTTTATTCTGAACGTTGAGATTTTCCCGTTAAAACGAAAATCGAAATTATTCATATTTTAATTAATTAAGAAGTCAAGTCAAAATAATCCCCCACACCTCCGCAGTTCATTGTTTTTATTTTATCGGGAAATCAAAATTCGTCAGAATTAAATCTTATCAACATTTTTTTTTTTTTTTTTTTACTGTTGTGTGTTGGTAACAAAATCTAAAGAGAATATGGGCCTAATTGATTTCACTCGAAGTACGACCACGAATTTTCCGAGAAAAAGAAATGAATGCAGAAAAGAAAGACAAGAATGAAGAAGGAGAGGAAGAAAATAAGAAGGAAGAGGAAAGAAAGAGTAAAATAAAGAAGGAAGAAGAAAGTGAAAGAGAATTAAAAAACGAAAAATAATGGCGAAAAGTGAAGAAAATGATCGAAGAAACGTAAGAGTGGAGGAACAGAGAGAGGAAAGTGAAGAGGCAACGTAAGAAAAGATAGAAAGAAAGAAAGAAAGAAAGAAAGAAAAAAGAAAGAAAGAAATGTCAAGAAGATTGTGGAAATATTGAAATGAATATAAGAAAGATAGAAATAAATAAATAAAGAAAGAAAGAAAGAAAGAAAGAAAGAAAGAAAGAATGGGAAAAGTCGTAAGAAAAATAGAAAGAGAGAAAGAGTGGTGGAAGAAAAAAATAATGAAATGTAACGATAATCGTGCTAGTAATATCAGCCGAATGTTTCCTTATAAAGAAACATTTGGAATTCATTGACCGAGCAGCCAGTGTTAATGTCGGTTGAAATTTATGAAATAAAGGAGGAAGAAGATGAAATAGTGGTAGTATTTTGTATGTTAAATAAAACGTTTAATTTTTACAAAAACATGAATGAAAATTTATTGTACTAAACTACGCACCCGAGTAAAACCAGTTGTACTTTGTACCAACTTACCCTAATTTGGTTTTGATCAGTCAATGTTATTTTAGAAGTTGTGGCGGGAGGACGGACTAACGGAAGTCACAGAATTTTATATATAGATTATATGCAGTAAGCAAAAGTGCATATTGATGATATATTATATTGCATTTACAGTGTAACCCGGATATAAGAGAGTTGTCGGGACCGGATAAGTCTCTTATATCCGGGTTTCTCTTATATCCGGGTTTGGTCTATTATATATACATTAACACAGGCTCTAATTTGGGACCAGAGAAAATCTCTCTTATATCCGAGTTTCTCTTATATCCGGGTTACACTATATATATATATATATATATATATATATATATATATTGATAAAATTAAAACAGTATAAAATATTCGGCATGTCTATTCAAACTGATAAACTGGTAGCTTTTTATAAAAAATAAAAACCGTAAAAGCGAATAGAATTTTTTTCTTGTTCACTCTTCTGACTGCAAAGAACCGCAACCTTTTTTTAAAATCATTTCACCCCCAGCAAGGCAATAAAGCCACAAAGACGTAAGTGATTAACTACTATAACGGAATAAAAAAAAAGCCTTATTAAAGATAGAGAACAATAAAAAAACAAAACATTTAGAAAACAGATATTAACGATTGGCACTGCATTAAAATTTTTAGTTGTCAGGAAAGCATGAAGTCAGAAGAAAGTTCCACAGGCGAGAAGTGTGAGAGAAGAAACTGTTAGCATAGAACTTACGGTTGCATCTGACCATTTCAACAGTAAAATGATGAGATCTTGTCTCCAATCTAGTATTGCGCTTAAATTAATCTAAGTCCCAAATAGGAAAGCAATATTTATTTTGAAAATACAAAATTTTGGTACAAGGACAAAAGGTGTGGGTGTAGATTAAGGCTGGTCTTCAGTCAGTCTTATCTTAAACTTAGCCAGCCACAATTACTGACCCAAACATACTACAATATTCCTTATACCAAAACAATATTATTCTTTCTTACCATTCTCATTACAGCCACCATAATACCTCAAAGTCTCTAGGAACTTATAACTAGTTCCTATACGGACAATTTGTACCAAGTAGGAATGCTCATCCGAAAAATTACCATGAAAATATTTATGGAAAAGGCACAATGAAGCTACGTTACGGCGATGGGAAAGGGACTGAAGCTGAGATGAACAGGCCAAGAGCAATAACATTGCAGATTCTTCTTTGTATTTTATCAAGAATCAGATGTGACGACAATATTCAAAGCATGGACGAATGGTAGACTTATAAATATATAACACAGATTCTGACGAGAAAAAGTGTCTAGAACGACACAGAGAACAGCTTTTCTCGCAGCAGACCTAACAACAGATTCAATATAACGCTTCCACTTCATGTCAGCGGCAAACATTATTCCTAGAATAAACAGAAATGGTTAGAAAAAAATTAAGAAAAATAAAAATAAATCGCTAAACAATTGTTCCAAGAATCTTATACAGGGTGTATACAAAAAGATTTTTACAAACTGCGGGTTCCTGACACCAAAACAAGGACAAAAGTTCATATAAACATAGGTCCTCAAATCCTTCGTTTTTGAGTAATTAAGTTTTCATGGCCAGGTGTTGAATTACTCTTCCAAGAGTCTTATAAAGGGTGTATCAAAAACACATTTACAAACATTGGAGGCAGGTTCCTCACACCAAAACACGGACAAAAGTCCACATAAACATAGCTCCTCAAATCCTTCGTTTTTAATTAAGTTTAAAGAAAGTTTACGGTAGGTTTGTTGCCGTGTAGACTAGGTTATATTTGTCATTCGTGTATATTGTTAGCTATTCTGTCTTCAACGTTTAACGTGTGTAGGAGTGAGTTCACAGAGAAGTGGTCTGTTTCACAATGGCGGGATATTCATATCGTGAGCAGGCAGATATGATTTTTATATGCGAAAAACTTTGGAGGTGGGTCCCTGACACTAAAACAAGGGCAAAAGTCCGTATAAACATATGTCCGCAAATCCTTCGTTTTTAAGTCATTAAGTTTAAAGTAAGTTCACGTTAGATGGCGTACCTTGAAGCGACCGAAAGTTTGTAAAAAATATATTTGATACACCCTTTATAGACAGATAGAAATGAATAGACATATATATATATATATATATATATATATATATATATATATATATATATAGAGAGAGAGAGAGAGAGAGAGAGAAAGAGTGTGTGCGTGTATTAGAGAGAGAGAGAGAGAGAGAGAGACAGACAGACAGACAGACAGAGAGAGAGAGATTATTCTGGAGGTTAAAAAGAGATTTTCCTTCTTATCGGAAAATGTACTCATTGAAATCGCTTCAAGATACACGCATTGTTGACTGCATAAGATGTTCTCTGGGCACAAAGATTAACCCAGGCTCAGATAAATAGATAGATAGACAGATACATAGATATGAACAGGCTCAGATAGATAGATAGATAGACAGACTGAGGTGGGTTCCTGACATCAAAACAAGGACAAAAGTCCATATAAACATATGTCCACAAATCCTTCGATTTTGAGTTAAGTTTAAAGAAAGTTTACGATAGATGGCACTGTCTTGCCATGTAGACTAGCTTACATTTGTCATTCGTGTACATTTATTAACGTGTGTATTAGTAAATTAACTGAGAAGTGTTCCGTTTAATAATGGCAGGATATTCATATCGTGAGCAGGCAGATAAAATATTTGCATGCGGCCGCGCGAATGGTAATGGATGCGAGGCTGCACGGCTCTATCAGATTGCGCTTCCAGACCGAAGGCAGCCGAGCCATCCAACGTTTGCTGCTGTTTATCGTCGCGTTGCTTAGACATGATCCGCGACACCGCAAACTATGAGCCGAAGGAGACCGAGATCCACTTGTACGCCTGACAACGAAGAACACATTCTACAGGCTGTCAGAGACAATCCAGCTACCAGCACAAGTCAAGTGGCTCTAGCATATCGTACATCTCATATAGTACCACATGAAGGGTACTTCCAGGAGCAGCTCCTGTATCCGTATCATTTGCAACGTGTGCAGTCTGATCGCTCACCACGAGAGAATCTTTGCCAATGGTTTATTGCAAATACATTGGACATATGTTTATATGAAGATTTTTACAGTATTTTGGTGTCAGGAACCCGCCCCAAAAGTTTGTAAAAGTATTTTTGGATTGTATCTTGGATTGTACTTTTAACAGCGTCTACCATACACTTTAAGCTTAATATATATATATATATATATATATATATATATATATATATATATATATATATATATATATGTGCTTTAAAAATTAAGATGGCTCCCCCCCATTTAACCAAATAGTACTAAGTTAGAGCAGAAGGTTCTCCATTTAATTGAGAAACACTTCCCCAGAAACAATCCACTTAGTAAGATTTTTAACAGAAATACACTAAAACTAAGCTATAGCTATACCGATAATCTTGAAAAAGATTATTAGTAAACATAATAATAAAATTTTAAATCAATACAAAAACCTGAGTAATAACAACCATCCCAAAGCAACAAACGCAGATATTACCAACAAATGTAATTGTAGAAATTCTAACGAATGTCCATGTAAAACCGATGTCAAAAAGAGTCTCTTGTTTACCTAAGCACTATTTCTACTATAGAAAATCCAACAGTTAAAATTTTTTATATCGGGTGTACCAAGAATTCCTTTAAATCTAGGTGGTACCAATATGTATTACCTTTCTCCAATAACGCGTACAGAAATTTCTAAATATATTTGGAACTTAAAAGAAGTTAATCAAACCCTTACGGTAAAATGGAAAATACTACCCCCCAAAAACTAGAACTTGTAATTATTTAAATAAACCATGCTTCTTATGTTTACATAAAAATTAGAAATCACCAAATTTTCTGACAAAAAAGTCCCTATTGAGCCAAAAGAGTGAATTAACTGTAAATTGCCGACACATTTTATCTTTTACCTTAAAATATAGTTAAATTTAAAAAAAATTACGTATTACCATTTCTTATAGGCATAATTTATTAGTATATAATGGTCCACCCTCTACGGCTAACTACTTTATTTTGTTTATTCAGCTTTAATATTGCTATGTATTGTCGTCCAGTTAGTATTAGTAATATCTTATATGGATGTTCCACATTTTTAATTTTATCTACAGGTTCTTTTAAGAATCTTCCTGAATCTAAAAAAAAAAAATTAACTTTTTCTGTTAACTTTACGTCTGATTAACCTACCCCTCCCTTCAACGCTCTTTCAAAAATTGAACATATGTTATTTGTCTACAATCACGATACATTTGTCGCTGACATACTTTCCGCAATCGTCAATGATAGCCTGTCTATGTTCCGATTTATCATGACATGAAAAAATAACTCACACCCTCCATCCTCTGAGCTTACTTTTCTATTTAGCGTAGATCTGTCATTTAGTTTGACCGTTGGCATGACGTCACTTCAAGTACCGTAATTCCCTATGTATAATACACATTTTTTTTCTAAAAAATAATTACGAAAAATCAGGGGTGCGTATTATGCACAGCTATAGAAAAATCTTTAAAAAATTGCCGTTTCATAGGTCGATTTCAGTTACGAAATGATTACCCACCACAAACATACAACAATTTTACACTAATATTATGCGATTGCGACTCCATAAGTATGTCAAATACAATCATATATACCTAACAATACTTACAAATGTAAAATAAAATAAGAATTATCATAAAACTAATTAGAATAATATTATTCTATTTTTAAAACCATTTTTAATAAGAGTAGAAAAAGCTGATCTTGATGAAATTGGAAAGGTACAATTTATAGGGTTTGATTGCCAAATAAGGGATGCGTATTATGCACGAGTAGAAGAATTTTCCCATACTTTCAGCATTTTAGGGTTGCGTATTATGGATTAGGGCGTATTATACATGGGGAATTATGGTAACTAGAAATTGCTTCTATCGAACGTAAGAAGACCGGAATTAAAAACCAGTTGCGTTAATAAACACAGAACAATCCTTGAAAACGAATGGAGCAACATTCGAAAGTCTTTGGGGGTGGGGGGGAAATAATATAAGATAGATATAAACTTTGGCAAATTTACCGATAACACAAAACAACATATTCGGAAATTAAAAAAAAAATAATTAAAAAAATTGACAGACAGAATTTGTCCATATTATTTAGCCAAACATGTTTAAGAGAACACTATTTACATTATTCTGACTATTGTCCTCATCTTTGTCGCCATATTTATTAGAACGTTTCGACCGTTGTACGCTCCGGCCTTCTTCAGGTGGTTGGAATGTCGAACTGAATCCTCTATTTCACTCACTGGGGTAGACTGTTCTAGTTCCACATGCCATGTTTAATGGATGTCAGTTATCAGTTATCTCCTGTTAATTCCCCTCTCCAAGTTCTCCACTGCCTTATCCGGGTATTGAACTCACACTCTTTGGGTCCTGTCATTGGATCTTACTAACGCCTTTATCCACTGTGTCATGTGTCCTTGAGGACAATAGTCCGAATAATGTAAATCGTGTACATAATACCTCATCTCTGAAATATAGACAGATTTTAAAGAGAATTAATGCTGCCGAAATACAATTATATATTGGTTAGTCTTTGGTAATGTGGAGTAATGGATAGCGGCTCGGATTGAGGAATCAGAGAGCCGAGTTCGAATTCTAGTCGAATCCATTACACTCACTTACGTGTTAATAACCTTGGAAAAGGTATGGATCTCCTTTTCCTTCCCTCCAGCTATGAGTAAATAGCAGGGCATAGCGGGTTCTATAGCCTTGGATGGCAACTGGTCTTCCGCAGAAAGAAATATCAACCTACTGCGGGGAAAAAAAATTGCCTCGTCAGTCATGTATTGAATGATACATGATCGCCTAAGTGTGTATCATGCATGGCACATAACTAACTGAATGTCGAATTGCCATCATATTCCTTTCAAGTTATTGGAACTCCGGTCGAAGAGAAACTTTTTCTAAAGTATTTTTTCTTCCTCTTCCGCTTCGCAAGAGATCCATTTGGATCAATAACAAAGATCCGTTTTCGGTTTTTATAAATACTGTTTCTGTCAGGAAAGAATTTTTAAATTTTAGATCTAATATCGATAGAGTCAAAAACTTTACACACACACACACACACACACACACACACACACACACACACACACACACACATATATATATATATATATATATATATATATATATATATATATATATATATATATATATATACTAGCAGCCATACCCAGATGGTCGATCAGAAAAAGCGTTCAACTAGAATGGAGCAAAAACAGCATCATGTTTAGATGTGACAAATTACTTTAAAGTACTTTCATTAAAATTTTTTTTTGAATTAATGCAGTTACTGATATAACAGAAGTAGTCTGTATTTATTCAATCGAACTTAGCCGAGGACATGAAGGGGTAAAAAAGGCAACATGAATACCCACTTCAGACCACAGATATTTTGGAGTTTTTGAAATTCATTTTGTCAGTGTGATACCAGGGATGTAAAAGAGGATACATTTATGAAGCAATTGTTAAGTTTGATGAAAACTGGTTGAACGATCAAGGAAAAAACCCAGTAAAAATCGACATTTTTCGCTATTTACGCGGGTTTTCACTATATGGGTGAACTCACTTATCAAGTTAAATGAATGTTAAACAATCAACCTATTGTTGGCTACAATTGAGTGAAGTTTGTATTAGATTGCTTGAAAATTGAGGGAGTTTTTAGTTTACAATTTGTGTTGAAATCGATTTGTGTTGAAATCGGTTTTTCGTTTTTTTGCGGTTTTTCGCTACACGCAATGGCGTAGAAATAAAAATGAGGTATCGTTGAGCTCATTATGATGTAAGCAACCTACATACCGAGTTTGAACGAAATCGGAGGTAAAAAGTTGAATTTATGGGCTTTATTGATTTAAAAAAATTATCGATTTTTTACACTAAGAACCTATCTCTTTACATAGTACAATGTATTTGTCAGGTTTGGCCAAAATCGATTGGATGGATCTCGAATGAAAAGGTATCACACAGACACACAGACACACAGAGAGAGAGAGAGAGAGAGAAAGGGAGAGAGAGAGAAACAAACAGACAGACATCCTTTGTTTTATATATATATATATATATATATATATATATATATATATATATATATATATATATATATATATATATATATATATTTTACAATGAATCATTCATACAAAAAGTAGATTAGTAAAGTTAATGATATAAAATGGCGATATTCTTTTGCAAACAAAATTTTAAAGTTGCATTAACCTATAAATCACTCGATGAATGTTATGATCCTTGTTTTTAATAATTATAAGTTGTATAAAGTCTTTTTTAATACGCAAGTACTTTCAACTGTAAATTCAGTCATCCTCAGGCATGGAAATTATTTTGTTTTTAGTAAAATCCATTAAAGTTACTAATCTACTTTTTGTATGAATGATTCATTCTAATATAAATTGAACTGCACCACATATTAAATATCATAGTATATTAAATCGATTCATTTAAAATAACATTTGAAGATCTTCGAAGATTTGTTTTCACTGATATTTCGATAACTTAAAAATATTTTTAAGCGTTATACTCGTCTTTAAATATTCGTTTGTGTTGTGACTTTAGGTTTGATTTATAATATTTTTTTCATAGATTTTCGAATTCTTTAACACGCTTTAGCGGAGGATTTTGAAGTTTATGATATTTTAAAAGTTTGGAGAAAATTTATATATATACAGCGGGTATCAAAAATACTTTTACAAAATTTGGTTCCCTAGACAACTACATATATTACTTACAAAGTCAGGCTACATTATTTACATTATTCGGACTATTGTCCTCATCTTTGTCGCCATATTTATTATAACGTTTCGGTCGTTCTATGCTCCGGCCTTCTTCAGTATTTGTCTATAATTCTGAGATGATGTATTATTTAAACTATTTACATTATTCGGACTATTGTCCTCATCTTTGTCGCCATATTTATTACAACGTTTCGGACGTTGTACGCTCCGGCCTTCTTCAGGTGGTTGGAATGTCGAACTGAACCCTTTATTTCGCTCACTGTGGTAGACTGTTCTAGTTCCACATGCCATGTTTAATGGATGTCAGTTATCAGATATCTCCTGTTAATTACCCTCTGAAACTAACGCCTTTATCCACTTGTGCCATGTGTCTTCAAGGTTACATGGCACAGTGGATAAAGACGTTAGTTAGATCCAGTGACAGGTCCCAAAGAGTGTGAGTTCAATACCTGGTTAAGGCAGTGGAGAGCTTTCAGAGGGATATATATATATATATATATATATATATATATATGTTTGCGGGTATGCAGAAAAATAGGAAAGAACACGTAAGGTAAATAATCCGTAGTTCTTTAGTATTTTTATTTTTAAAAAGACAGTGCTCCATACAGAAGTATAAATATTATAATATTTTTTAAAAATATGATTCCTTCGCTACATAAGAGTTCTTATGTTTCAAAAGCGAGAGCCGAGACCCTCAATATAATTATTGAAATTTAGTTCAATTGAGGTGTTAAGTCCTGTTTCATCTTCAAGCGAAATTTAGGAATAAGCTAACTTTTGGTTTACGCTTGTTTATAAGTATGGTCTTTTGCAACATTAATTACTATGGAAACAGCTGGCAGCAGTCTTTTGGGTTAAGGGGTCGGAGAGTTATGTCTTATACGTAGGCAGCATATTTTCATTGAATAATATAGTCATATTATGTCTATTTTTGTACTGATCCTTTCCACTTCTCTAGTAATTTTCTTGATGTTAACATGAAATTCAACAAGTAAGGAGGCGTAGTTTTTTCCTACCCAAATACTTTCGATATTGTCCGGGATCCTACTCCGGGGCAAACCACAAAGACAAACTCATTGTCACTGTAATAAAATCTGCATTTCAATGTGTTTTGTTATATTTATTTTAAAATTTTTAATTTATCCGTTGTAGCTATGGGATTTTTTGTAAAAGCGTTTCAATATAATATCTATATTACTGAATGAAACACACACACACACACACACACACATATATACATATACATATACATATACATACATACATACATATATATATATATATATATATATATATATATATATATATATATATATATATATATATATATATATATATACTAGTGCGGCCACGCAGCCAGACAGACCAGACAATGTCAGAATAACCTGTTATTTCTCAACGAGAAAATCATGTAATTTATAAATTCCTTTCCGGTGAACAAAGGCTGACCACAACTAGAAGTTTAATGCGTTTTCACGTAATCTAACTTTTGAGAATTCACACACACACACACACACACACACACACACACACACACACACACACACACACACACACACATGTATGTATGTATATTTTGAGTGAGTCCTCAAAAACGTATTAAACTTCTAGTTGTGGTCGGCCTTTGTTCACCGGAAGGTATTTATATGCTACATGCTTTTCTCGTTGAGAAATAACAGGTTATTCTGACATTGTCCTACCAGTCTGGCTCCGTGTTCTAAATAGTATTATATATATATATATATATATATATATATATATATATATATATATATATATATATATAAAAGACCTGACGACTGCGTTTAGCACGAAACAGACTGTCGTCACTGGGTGTTGACTTCAGCGTCCACTTTTATATTTACATACGTACTATCTCTGTTATCTGTTATTGATCACTTTTGCCCGTAAATTTAGCATACCTTAAAATTTTATTTTATCACACACACACACACACACACACACACACACACACACACACACACACACATATATATATATATAACATGAAATTGCATTCTGGAGAGCTTGTCTTTCACAGGTGACGCCTTTACCAATTAGGCTACCAATGTTCTCATGATTATGATGGAATCTTTTCCGTTCTCTTCTTACGTCGGCTTTTTTTTCTTCCATCTCTTTTCTGTCCTGTATTCATCACTACCAAATAACAGTCGTAGCCATATGTTGTTTTGAGATCGTCATAATATTATTAACCTTTTATCACACTTAACTCGGATATATATATATATATATATATATATATATATATATATATATATATATATATATATATATGTATATATATATATATATATCGTTTCTTCTACCTCGTTTTGGTCATATCTTTCCTTTCATCTTCTCTTTCTTTTTCTCGTTGCCTCATCCCATTTGCCTTCTATTTTCACTCTCTTCACCTTTTCCCCTTTTTCTACTGATTCTTCCCCCCCTGATCTCTCCCCATCTTTCTCTATTTCTCTTACGTTTATCCCTCTTTTTTTATTCACTTCTCTTTGTCTTTGCTTTTTTTCTTTCGATTTCCTTTTCTTTTTTCTTTCGAATTTCTTCTTTCTTTTTTTCTTTCCACTTTTTGAACCTTTTTGATAATTTCTTCTTTCTTTAAATATTTTGTCTTTCTTTTAATTTTTTCTGTGTTTTTTCGATTTGATTTTTTTTGTTTTTGCTTTTTTGCTGCATTATTATTTTCTTCCTTTTCTTTCCTTATATATTTTTTCTTTCAATTTTTCTTCTTTCTTTCTTAGAACTTTTGCCTTTTCGATAATTTTCCCTTTTCTTTCTTTAATTCTATTTTCCTTTTTATATTTTTTCTTTCAACTTGTTTTCGACAATTTTCTTTCTTCATATATTTCTTTCAGTTTTTCTCCTTTCTTTCGATTTCCCTTTCTTACTTTCAATTTTCTTTCTTTCCATTTTCTCTTTCGTTTTTATTTTCATGACCTTTCTTTCTTTCATTCATTTTTCGCGATTTTTCCTTAATTTTTTTCTTTTCTTTTTAATAATTTTAACTTTTTTGTTTCCATTTTTATTTCAATTTTTTTTTCTTTCTTTCTTTTTGATATTTTCACTTCTATCAATTTTTCTCCCAGTTTTTCTTTCGAATTTTTGTTTTTAATATTTTTTCATTTTTGCTTCTATTCTTTCTTTCTTTCTTTCTTTCTTTCTTTCTTTCTTTCTTTCTTTCTTTCTTTCTTACGAAAGTTAATATTCTTTTTTCTTTCTTTCATTTTTCGCAATATTATGTTTTCTTTCTTCCACTCTTTTTCTTTCTTTGTTTCTTTCTTTCTTTCTTTTTTCCGAAAGTTAATATTCTTTTTTTCTTTCATTCTTTCTGTTTTTCTTTCATTTTGTTAATTTTTGCTTCTGTTTTCCCTTCTTTCTTTCTTTCTTTCTTTCTTTTTTTCTTTCTTTTTCTTTCCTGCTTTCTTTCTCTTTGTTCTTCTACCTTTCTTGCAATACTCCTTCTTTCCTTGTTTCTTTTTGTCTTTTTCGTTTTTGCAACCAATTTCCTCTTTGTACATATTCTCCGTTTTTAACAGCTCACTCTCGCTCATATTTCTCTCTTCCCCCTTAGTCTGTCCGTCTCTCTCTCACTCTCTCTTTCTCTCACTCTCTCTCTTTCTCTCTCTCTCACTCTCTTTCTCTCTCTTTCTCTCTCTCTCTCTCTCTCTTACACACACACACACACACACACACACACACACACACACACACACACACAAACTCTCAGTCACTCTCTCTTCAGTTTTCTCCGGTTCTTTTCATAAGCGTCGCTCCCCTTCACACTCCCTTCTTTTCTGCTCCCCGTTTCTTTTTCTCCTCTTCGTGAATCCTCCTCTCGACCTCTTCTCTCCACCCCCCGTCCCACCCACACATCATTGCCGCACAGTATGTCTGTCTGGCCTCGATCGATTATTTAACTACAAAGATCGGGAGTGCGACAGATACACAGGAAAAATGAACTGATCGTTCATCTATGCAGACGTTTGCGTTCCACATCGCTTCTCTCAACGCCCAACAACAGACCCCATCTTCGCAGAGGCTGGAAGAGCGGACCTGACGGCCAACTCACTCTTAACTCCATCCTCCCGTCTTCTAACGGGCTGTAATTGATTCCAATAACCAAGCATGTGCCAGCTAAACTAACAGTACCGTTTCTACTTGGCGGTTCGTTCTCAAAGATAGCTTCAAAATAGACAAAATGGCGAATGAAATATGAGAGAAAGAGACAAACGTTATTAGACTGGTAATTATTAATTATTTAACATTAATTACAGACATAATTAACCCGTTTAATGATGTCAAAGATGAGGTTGATAATTGTTCTTCCATTTCTTACACTTGACTTTCTTTCCTTTTTTCTCTTATTTTCGCATTTCCTTTTATCTTTCTTTTCTCTTGTCTAATCTTTTGATGGATAATACATTTGGCATTTGTACATTTTTCTTTCTTTCTTTCTTTCTTTTGTCTCTGTTTCTAATTTCTTTCTTTCTCTCTTTCGCCTCTTTTCTTATTTTCTTTCTTTCTTTCTTTCTTTCTTTCTTCTCCTCTTTTCCTATTTTCTTTCATTCTTTCTTTACTCATCCTCGGTTTTTATTTGCTTTCTTTCTTTTTTCATTCCTTTTTCCTGTACACCTCCTCTATTCCTATTTCTTTCTTTCTTTCTTTCTTTCTTTTTTTCTTTCTTTCTTTCTTTCTTTCTCCTCTTTACCTATTTTCTTTCATTCTTTCTTTACTCATCCTCGGTTTTTATTTGCTTTCTTTCTTTTTTCTTTCCTTTTTCCTCTATTCCTATTTTCTTTCTTTCTTTCCTTCTTTCTTTCTTTCTTTCTTTCTTTCCATTCCTCTCCCTATTTTTATGATGTCGGTGTAGGCCCTGCTGATGGCATAGGTATTCATAGATGGGATAAGAATGATCTTGAACAGAAAATCAGCATATTCCACCAAGCGTTCCAAGAATTAAACCTTTCCAAAACAGAAACTGTGATCTGGAATTGAAATGAAAGCAGTGACGGCACCTTCCCAGAATCCATCATAAAAATTCAGCATGATGAGGAAATAGTAAATACCAAACATTTCAAATATCTACGGGCATGGATCAGTTATAATATAATTTAGTATAGAAGAAAAGGAAATTGAACATAGAATAAGCTAGAGTTAGTTTCACCGAGCGTTGCAAATTGCGACAAAGCAGTAACGTAAAAGCACGAGTCATGTTCTTAAATAGCCTTGCCAGATCGAGACTTTCATATGGAAAGCATGCATGTCGCCAAATCTGTTCAGAAATATCTGTCAGCTGTATAATAAACAAAGAATTGTACCAAATAACAGAAACCAAGTCACTTCAGGACTATCACCAGCGTCAACAGCAAAAATGGTTAGCACATGTAAGATGAAGAGAAAATAATGAAGATATTGACGTTCCACACAACTTTGAACAAAAGGTTAGGAAGGACACCCTCAACAATACTCGAAAGAACGATAACAGCTACCAGACTTGAGAAACTTAATTTCGGGAAAAAATAGTTTTCATAGAAAGATTTTATAAATTTCAACCGACAGTAACTCTGGCTGCTCGGTTAATGAATGCTGAATGTTTCCTTATAAGGAAACATTCGGCTGATATTAATGGTACCGTTACCATTCCATTTGTTATAATTTCTTTCTTTTTTTCCTCCGCTCATTCTCTCTTTCTATTTTTCTTACCCCTTTCATTTCTTATTCTTTCTTTCTTTCTTTCTTTCTTTCTTTCTTTCTTTCTTTCTTTCTTTCTTTCTTTCTTTCTTTCTTTCTTCTCATCTAAAGTCTGCTTTCTTCTTCTTCTTCTTCTTCTTCTTCTTCTTCTTCTTCTTCTTCTTCTTCTTCTTCTTTCTTTCTTTCTTTCTTTCCTACTTTCTCTTCATCTACGTTCTTTCTTTATACTTTTTTAATTATTTCCTTTTATCTTTCTTTCTTTCTTTCTTTCTTTCTTTCTTTCTTTACTCCTCCTCTGTTCCTATTTTGCCATTATTTTTCTCATTTTTATTCTCTTCGTTTCTCATTCATTTACTTCTCCTTTCTTCTCTATAAATAAATGCAGTGTGTCAGTGTGTCACACTTTTCAACTTTGCTCCCAGAGGCCGTAGCCCAATATACGATACCATTTTGGAATCAGGCCGAACCCGTGAGAAAATTAAAAAAAAAAATATCCCGGGACAGATCCGGACCTGCAATCCTGAAATTTTCGATTCCCAAGTTTTCATCTCTGTGATTGTTTTCGGCGACTTTTTTTACGTGAGTTTTTGCGACAAATTTTTTTTGCGACAAATTTTTTGTACGATAACAATTTTTATAACTTGGAAATAAATTTCGGAATAATCAAAATTAATTGCAAAATCCAGCAAAAGTCAGCCATGAAATAAATATAACTGTTTGCACGGAAAGTAAGGACCTACGTACATCAGATTGTCTTTAAATTAAGTGGCGGCAGAAGAATTTATTATTGAACTTTTGAAATGTAAGCTTAAACATTAATTCAATACTTCAACACAGCGATCAGTTTTGAGTTCTTCTGTAGTTTATTATTGCCTGATGCATCTACTCTTCCCTAGCTATTTTGATGAAGGCCAAACCAAGAGTCCTCCAAAGGATCTAGATTAACATTTTAGTTAGTTTAAAATTCATAACCTGCTGCAATTTTGGATAAAAAAGGAAAATAAGTTACTCTCCTTGGACTATTGAAAGCAAAGCCAATATAATATATTAATATATAATTTTGATGTCCCATAATCAGACAACCCTGAATCTGAGCTCAACGAAAATCGTTTCCTGTGTCTAACTTTTCTAGGACTTTTGAATGAGCTATGGCTCACTGAAATCAGACCAGTGGGAGTGGAGGAGTTGCTTGGACACACACACACACGCACAAACACACACATACTTTATTCTTGAACTTTTGAAAGGTAAGCTTAAATATTAATGCAATACTTAAATGCAGCAATCAGTTTTGAGTTCTTCTTTAGTTTATTGTTGCCTATCGCATACAGCAGCAGTATGCATCGCATAAAGAAATCTCCGCCAACAGAGGACCAGATTGCAATCAAACGAACCAAGGCTGTAGCGAGGAAAAGAAAATCCTGTGAAAATAAAACGCAGATCAAATGGCAGCCGGGAGAGCTTCAAATGCTGAGAATATGCACAAACTTAGAGACTTTCAAACTCCTGAACAAGCTAAAGACCCAATTAAGAGCCCCCTCCACATGAGTTAGCTTAATTGGGAAGCTTTTAAGCAAGTTACTTTACAAATTTCAACCGACATTAACACTGGCTGCTTGTTTTCGGATAATATTGCTGGTATTAGGTTGGTGCCAAAATAATGTCGTTTTCTCACATGAAGTTGAACGTCAAAAAACGACATTATTTTTGCACCAACCTAATAATATTAGCAAGTCATTACTTTTTCCTTTCCTTTTTGTTCTTCTGCTTCTTCTCTCTTTCTTTCATTTCTTTCATTTCTTTCTTTCTTTCTTTCTTTCTTTCTTTCTTTCTTTCTTTCTTTCTTTCTACTCCAATATTCTTTCTTTTTCTCTACTTTTCTTCCGTCCCCATTTTCTTTCTTTCTTTCTTTCTTTCTTTCTTTTTATTCTTTCTTTCTTTCTTTCTTTCTTTCTTTCTTTCTTTCTTTCTTTCTTTCTTTCTTTCTTCCTACTCTAATATTCTTTCTTTTTTCTCTACTTTTCTTCCGTCCCCATTTGATTTCTTTCTTTCTTTCTTTCTTTTTATTCTTTTTTCCTTTCTTTCTTTCTTTCTTTCTTTCTTTCTTTCTTTCTTTCTTTCTTTCTTTCTTTCTTTCCTCCTTTCTTTCTTTCTACTCCAATATTCTTTCTTTTTTCTCTACTTTTCTTCCGTCCCCATTTGATTTCTTTCTTTCTTTCTTTCTTTCTTTCTTTCTTTCTTTCTTTCTTTCTTTCTTTCTTTCTTTCTTTCTTTCTTTCTTTCTTTCTTTCCTCCTACTCCAATATTCTTTCTTTTTCTCTACTTTTCTTCCGTCCCCATTTTCTTTCTTTCTTTCTTTCTTTTTATTCTTTCTTTCTTTCTTTCTTTCTTTCTTTCTTTCTTTCTTTCTTTCTTTCTTTCTTTCTTCCTACTCTAATATTCTTTCTTTTTTCTCTACTTTTCTTCCGTCCCCATTTGATTTCTTTCTTTCTTTCTTTCTTTTTATTCTTTTTTCCTTTCTTTCTTTCTTTCTTTCTTTCTTTCTTTCTTTCTTTCTTTCTTTCTACTCCAATATTCTTTCTTTTTTCTCTACTTTTCTTCCGTCCCCATTTGATTTCTTTCTTTCTTTCTTTCTTTTTATTCTTTCTTTCTTTCTTTCTTTCTTTCTTTCTTTCTTTCTTTCTTTCTTTCTTTCTTTCTTTCTTTCCTCCTACTCCAATATTCTTTCTTTTTTCTCTACTTTTCTTCCGTCCCCATTTGATTTCTTTCTTTCTTTCTTTCTTCCTTTCTTTCTTTCTTTCTTTCTTTCTTTCTTTCTTTCTTTCTTTCTTTCTTTCTTTCTTTACTCCTACTCCAATATTCTTTCTTTTTCTCTACTTTTCTTCCTTCCCCATTTGATTTCTTTCTTTCTTTATTTCCTTCTTTCTTTCTTTCTTTCTTTCTTTCCTTTCTTTCTTTGTTTCTTTTTCTTTCCTTTCTTTCTTTCTTTCTTTCTTTCCTTTCTTTCTTTCTTTTTCTTTCCTTTCTTTCTTTCTTTTTTTCATTATTTCTTTCTTTCCTTTCTTTCTTTCTTTCTTTCTTTCTTTCTTTGTTTCTTTCCTTTCTTTCTTTCTTTCTTTCTTTCTTTCTTTGCTATTCTGTCCCCTTCCCTTCTTATTTTCATTACCTCCGTTTGCTCTTTTTCTTCACTTTTTGCCAACATTTTTTTCTTTTTTTAAAACTCTCTTTATTCCTCTTTTTACTTTCTTCTTCCTTCTTTATTTTACTCTTTCTTTCCTCTTCCTTTTTATTTTCTTCCTCTCCGTCTTCATTCTTGTCTTTCTTTTCTGCATTCATTTTTTTTTTCTCGGAACATTCGTCGTCGTACTTCGAGTGAAATCAATTAGGCCCATATTCTCTTTAGATTTTGTTACAAACACACAACAGTAAAAAAAAAAATAAATGTTGATAAGATTTAATTCTGACAAATTTTGATTTCCCGATAAAAACAATGGACGGCGGGGTGGGGGTGAATTATTTTGTCTCGAGATCTTAATTAATTAAAATATACAGAATTTCGATTTTCGTTTTACCGGGAAAATCTCAACGCTCAGAATAAACATCTCAACCCGTTCGCCATATTTTAATTCATCGAAAGACAGAGAAACCAATTTCCCAAAATGCAACATTTCTTATGATATTCCCACCACCACCACCACCACCACCACCACCACCACCACCACCACTACCATTATCATCATCATCATAATCATCATCATTCTCTTCGAATCTGTTACTTAGAATGAAGTCTTAGAATATTAACGTCTTGGCTATGCGATATTGTTAAAACAAAGCTTTCGGCAGCTGAATACTGACTGCGAGAAAGGACATTCCATATTTGTTGAAAATTTGGCTTTAGACTTTATTGTTGTTAAACAACATCGTTAGAATTCGTCGTCAACGAGTTTCTTCTGGCAGACAAACGTAGAAACGTTAAATGAAAATAAGGAAACAGTAGAATAAACGCACCAAAGACAATAAAAGAAGCAATCAAATTAAAGCAACAGGTTATCCTAAAATCTGATTTCATAAAATGCGTAATATGAAAAATATATTTTGCTGAGTCACCTCAGGATACCTGCGATCTCTTCTGTTTTCTGTACTGTAGTGTAAAGAAAGAATTAAAGGCAAAGATTCTAAGAAAGAAAGAAGAAAAGGAATCAGTGCTGCTGTTGTTGCAGGTTTTCGTTCCGTTTGGTCGATCTGTCGCTTCCTGTCGCAACGCTACCGAAAACGTAGTATTCTTAGTGTTATTACTTGGTCGAGCTTTTGATTTTCACAGCCGTCGCATATCAACATCAACAAGCTGGGAGATAGCCAGATTCGAGGGAGGGATTTCGCCCAGTGGTCGTTGTGATTCTGAGGATATTTCAGGTGTTAAATCCTCGCAGACGTGGCAACTTATTTTCAGGAGGAAAACTATTCTAGCAGTAATTCATAGTAAATGGAGAGACCTCAGAGCAGTAACAGTAGAGAAAGGAAGAAGTAAGGATGAAAAGTGAACTTCGTTTATCTTGTCATCTTTCTCTATGTGTTTCTCTGGGTATTGGCTGGTTCATATATGAAAATTTGCGCACTTTTGGCATTGACTTATTGCGTGACCTTTCTTTGTCTAAAAAGCGGATGACCTCTCACGTAATAATTTTTTTTTTAAGCTTATCACCCCAAGCAAGGTTGGAGGCCACTAGCACGCAAGGGGCTACAGAAGGTTTGGAGGAAGAGCAGATAGGAGTGGTAAAGGAGAGGATGTGGAGAAAGATAGTGGATCGATCAAGGCAAGGGGGTTACAGAAGATTTGGAGCGAGAGAAGATAGGAATGAAAGGTGAAAGGATGTGGAGAAGGGAAGTAGATAGATCAAGGAAACTGGAGATGTCGATTGACGTTACACTTAAATAGTTGGAGATTATATTTGTCAGGGAAACAGGAATAAGGAAGGGAGTTCCACAGGCGAGATGTGCGAGACATGAAGCTATTGGAGTAGAAGAGACGTCTACATCTAACAGTTTCAACGGTGAAGGGGTGGGAACGGGGTGCTAGCCTCGTAGGACGTTTAACTTCATGAGAGGCCTAGGAACCAGCGAAAGCAGATCCTCGGAGCTTCATTCTAAAGTGACATCTCAGAACGTCAAAAGACCTAGAGGCCCCTAGGGTTGGCCTAGAACGTAGCGCCGAAGCCACTAATGGCAGAGTAGGGCCTTAAATGATATCTGCGTGTGCATCGACAAAAACAAGGAAGTAAAACCAGTTGAATTTAAAATTATCAAATAACGAAATGAAAGTTGCCTTGAACGGCCACTCTTCTAAATCTTTTTGCATTAATGCGACTGACTCCCATAAAGCACAATGTTATGATCATAAATTCTCTTTAAACTCTTCTCTTGACTCATTTGAAGTATCTTTGCCTGACTTTTCACTTAAAACTATGGCTCCATTGAGTGATATGCATATAATTCTGTTCATGAGTTCTGCTATCGTCTCTAAACTGGACCCTCACAAAGCATCTACACTTGATGGTATCCCTGCAGTAGTCCTTACGAAATGTCATCCTGAAGTGGCTCCTGTTCTCTCTAAACTCTACAATAAATGCTTTGCTGCTTCTGCTTTCCTGCTTGTTGGAAATCCTATTCAGTAATTCCTGTCTTTAAGAACTCAAGCAAACCATCTGATCCTTCTGACTATTGGCCTATTAGCCTTCTATCTCGTTTTGGCAAAGTACTAGAAGCTTTAATTACCTCTGAATTAGTTAAGCATCTTACATCGCAGGGTCTTCTTTCAGATAAGCAATATGGCTTCCGATTCGCTAGGTCAACTGCTGATGTATTAACGATTATTGTTGAAAGAGTTTATCAAGTTTTAAATGTGATTGGGGAAGCTTGGTCTGTGGCTTTGGATATCTCAAAGGCATTGGACAGGGTTTGGCATACTGGACTTTTTCACAAGTTCAAAGGTTATAGTATTTCTGAACAAATTTTCAAAATGATTCAGTCTTTCTTATCAAATCGCGAAATGAAAGTTGTCTTGAATGGCCACTCTTCTAGATCTTTTTGTATTGATGCAGGTATTCCCCAGGGCTCATCCTCGGACCTACGTTTGTTTTTAATTTTTATCAACGACTTTTCTGGTGTCATCAGTTCGCTATTCGACATCTATGCTGACGATTCAATTGTTTGCTCCCGTCTGAATGGTAAATCTGATCGGTTCAATAAGATCAAATTAGCAGCTGATCTCAAAAATGGCCTACAGTCTGTTGTTAATGGGGGCAAGGAATGCCATGTTTAATTTTTAACGCCTCCAAAACGAAACTACTCTCTTTTATTCGAATCAAATAATCAAAGAAGCTTCCAAACTAAACTCTTCTTTGTAATTCTTAAACAACCGCATCTACAAAGTAGCACCTCCTGCTACAACTTGGTGACCGAAGGCAACGTCGTCCATGTCAAACATATTGCCCAGCTTTGCCACAGTAGAAAACAGCAGCCGTATAAAATTAGAAGAAAGAATTCTAGTTTTGCATCGTTACCGCAGATGAAATTGTCTACATTCAATTAACCAGGATCTGTGGTTGACCTTTTGACCCACGCCATTAGGCAGATGACATAATGTTGAGAGCAGACAGAAAGAAAACGTTTTAGATATTGTCCTTGAGTGTTCTTTCCATTTTTTTGTTTTTTGTAGGATAGGAAAAAAAAAAAGGTTTTATTTTTATACAATGCGTTTTTCACCACAAAAAGATGCTCAAATTCCCCGTATAGTCCACCATTGATGTCAGAAAAAACAAGATTTTTAAACAAAATTTTCTAAAAAAGATTTTTAAAAAAACAAAACTTTACATCAAAAGACCCTTTGATTTTTTCATTTTAATAATAATAACACAAAGGTTTTTACGATAAAATTTTGTTTTTATTATGTTTTGTGCTTTTTTTCATCATGTTTCTGCTTTTTAAGCGAATATTTGACGGTACCTAATTTTATATTTACGCGATAATAAAAAAATATATAAACAAACTATAATCAAATATATATATATATATATATATATATATATATATATATATATATATATATATATATATATATATATATATTACGAAAAACTAGGTAATCCGTATGGGTAGACCCAAGGAGGATAAAATCCAGAGAGCTCAATGTAAAACAGAGCTAATAATTTAAATAAAAACAGACCACTTTAAGGTTCCATATAATTTATAGTTTATTATATGGAACCTTAAAGTGGTCTATTTTTATTTAATATATATATATATATATATATATATATATATATATATATATATATATATATATATATATATATATACCGTACATTCTCGCGTATCATGCGATTTTTGAAGACCAAATTTTGGAGCTATATAATTTTGAAGATATATAAAATTAGCTTATGAGCAGCTGACCCTTGCTACACAAATTGACCAATCCATATATCCAGTTACTATAGTCAAAAAGTACAGCTGTATTTAAAATAAACATGGTTTTGATAAAACTGAAGTTTTACTTAACTGTGTTCAATAATAATGCCCGTAATTTTCACATATTAGTATATTGTATTATAAAATACAAACGTAACGAAAATGCATCTCTTCCATTGTTTACGTTTATAAGTTGTTTAGCTGTTTCTCGTTCGGTTGTTTATGGTTGTAGGCGTTTACGCAATGAGTATAGCGTTACTAACGATACTTTTATCATTCTCTTTTACTTTATACTTTTAATTTTTTTCTCTCTTTCTTTCCATTAATTTAGTTACCTGTTTATCTATCTAATAATGTATATACTCGCGTATTATGCAACTTTTGAAGACCTGATTTTGAAGCCAACTTTAAGGGGGTCACATCATAGACGACATATAAAATTAGCCTAGTACTGCTGGCCCTGACTATTCCGTTGACCAAACTATATAACCATTTACTCAAGTGAAAAAGTACAACTATATTTAAAATAAACAGCGCACGTTACACACGTATATATGGTATATTATTTATCATATAAAGAAATAACTATGAAAATAATTTTATTCATTAAATTAAAAAGTTGTCTTTGTTAAGTATAATACAAAGAAAAGAAACTAAAAATGAAAACATAACGATGAGTAACTGTAATTAGAAATTTAATTTTCACTTATTTCCGGTTAATTAAAGATTCTAAATGAATTACCTTGTGAATAAACAATTGAATGAATAGTGTTTAACATTTTTATTGTCAGTTCTCAGAAAAAAAATGTAAACTCAATCTCATATAATATGGTATTATTAACGTTCAAAAAATACGTTTCAAAACAATAAAAGATTACCGTAGGAGTAATACAGTAATACCGGTGTCATGGGAAAATCCGTCCTTTTGACTCGTTTTTTACAGTGTTATTCACCCTGTACAAGACCTGCGAGCCACTCGAGGTAGAGGGTAACAGTGTAAGAGGCACAGATTATGCATATATGTGGGTAAACTAAGAGGTTAAACTCAGTAGGAGTAGACATGTCACCTATCATCCGGTTCACACTCCTCCCCAGTCTTTTAAACAGGAGTAGAGGTTTATACCTTGTTTCCTGTTTAGGATAGGGTTTCTGCGTTCCTTCTAAAGTATAGTTAAGCTCTATACTCTTAACACTTGTCCTTTCTTATGCTAATATAACTTCACACAGTAACACTCTGCCCGAGTGTCTCTTGGGCCTTGTATTGGGTGAATATTAATAAAAGACAAAAAAAAACACAAAAAACAAAAAAAACCTAGGCATAAACAGGTTAAGATTGTAGTGATCGGGGAAGCATCCTCTTGGGAGTTGGTTCCACAAAGCAGCGGTTTGCTCGAGTGGAAGAAGCTGCTCGAGTGGAACTTACATCTCATCAAAGGAATACGGGTGGTTCGCAACAAAGGGCGTGGCATGGTGGGTGTTAGCTGTGAAGATTAGGACTGGGGAACTAAGGAATGTAGTTCGTCTGAACACTTTCCATGGAAATATTGTTTTTTTATCTTTTCAAATTCAGCACTATTTTTCTACTTTCAAGATGTAGGCGGTCATGGCTCTCCTCAAACTCCTTTGTCTTTTTATTCGTGAATTGCCACAACTTTTTACGAAATGTTATGTAATTGTTTCCTGTTGACTTTTACAGTTTCGAATTTGGAGTTTACCCACTATTAGACTAGTTGCCAACCAAGGCTAGAGGTCTCAGTTTATCTTGCTATTTAGCCCATAGCTAGTGGTGGAAGACATTTTTTTGCTGCTGTTGCGTTTTTCTTAATCATTTCACCACAAGAAAACGATAATGCCACTGAGATGGAAGGGGGTTATTAAGACAAAAGAGAATGAGATGTTAGGGTAAAAGGAAATGAAAAAACGGGTTTCAGGAGGACAGAAGATGGCGATAATGCCACAAAAACGCAAGTGGCTACTGGGAGTGAAAGAGAATGAGAAGACTTTAGTGAGGAGAAAGGACAATAAAAGAACAAGTTTCATGAAGACAGAAGATGGCGATAATGCCACTGACACAAGGGTTGACTGGGAGTGAAAGAGAAACAAGATGGCGATAATGCCACTAAAATGCAAGGAGTTACTGAGAGCGAAAGAGAATGAGAAGACATTAGTGAGGAGAAAGGTCAAGATTTTTTTTTCAAGATAATAATGCTTTTACTAGTATCACGCACATAATTCTTAACTTGTAATGTCTTCCTTCGTTTTAAGGCATACTAGTGCGTTTTCTCAGTTTTATAAAAAAAATCTACAAAAACACAGGCTTGTTGAAATTGTCATCCATTCCCTTACATCCGTCATTTACATGTACAAAATATTGTTGCCACTGCTTTGGTTTAACTATGGCAATAGTACAGGAATGCGATTTCAAAACGTACCTACGGTTTCATCACGCTATTTAAACAGTAAACCGATGGGACCTAACTGCCAATCTAGTAGTACGTTTATATGAACGTTATCCTGGACGGTCACGCTTCTAAATCAATTCGTACTAACGCAGGTGTTCCCCCTGGTCCTATTTTGTTATTACTTTTCATCAACAACCTTCCTGATTATATTAGCTCTCCACTTGGTATCTATACTGATGACACGACCATTTACTCCAGTCTCGATAGTAAGTCCGATCAGATCGATAAGGTCAAATTGGCGGTTGATCGCAAAAAAAAAAATACATAGTCTGTTATTAACTAGAGCAAAGGATGTCTTGTTTATTAATTGTTTAACGCCTTCAAAACTAAACAGCTCTTTATTAATCATCTGAGAGATCCCTTTCTGACTTCCGTCAGTAACTGTAATTAGAGAGTGACTCGTTGCTCCTACTCGGGCTAATATTCTCGGCTGACATGAAGTGGGAAGATTATACTGAATCCAAAGAAACTTGGTTTACTTTGTCGTGCTAGACAGTTTTTCTCTCTTGAATATATCTGCCATGTTTATAAGTCTACCATTCGTCCATGCCTCGAATATTGCTGCCACATATGGTCCGGTGATCCAGCTGTATATTTAGAGATTATTCTTGATAAAATCTAAAGAAGAATCTGTAATATTATTGTTCCTAACCTGGCGTCTCAGATTCAGTCATTTTCCCACCGCCGTAAACTTGCCTCCCTGTGCCTTTTCTACATATATTTTCATGGTAATTGTTCTGATGAACTTCTGCTACGGTACCTAGATTTTACGAGTTATACGCAGTACTAGATAAGGAACAGAGTCCCATATAGGTTTGCAGTTGAATTAGTAGTCAGACGCGTTTTCTCGCACTTTTTCGTTTGTGGAACTCTCTTACGTCTTCTAGCTTTTAGACAAGTTTGAACTTCGAAAATTTAAATGCAATGTCAATCTCTATCTACTGTCTTCCTGATTCATCATCATCATCATCATCATCATCATCATCATCATCATCATCATCATCATCATCATCATCATCATCCTTCGTCCTCTCTATGCTTGGTCGGATCTCCATTGGCAATCAGTTTCCACACCGTTTGGTCCTGTATTGCTGTCCCCAGATCCGCAATGTCCAATCGTGAGTCCCGAGATATGGTGTCTGGGGAAGTCAATTTTCGCGAGAAGACGCTTCCAGAAGGATGCCATAGACGTAAGGATGAGACGATTTCCCTGTCTGCTCGGTGACAGTGGCCGGTAAACTGTAATCGTTTTTGGTTGAGCTTAAGAGAGATTGGTCTCAGTTTTCGGTAAATTGTGTTAAGCAAAAATATATAGCATAGGCACCGGACCTTATGTGGCAGCAATATTCAAAGCATTATAGATGAGGGAGGGGCGCGTATAACTTTCCATTGGAAGTAGTGTGTGGGATGTTAACATCTTCTATTTAATCATTTCACCCCAATCAAGTCAATGAAGCTACTAAGTCGCAAGGGGTTACTGAGTTTTAGAGAATATGAGATAAAAAAAAACATTGTTAAGAAGACAGGGCAATAAAAGAACAAGAATTAAGAAGACAGAAGATAACGATTGACATTGCATTTAAATTTTTGAAGATAAAAGTCGATTGGCAAGCAAGAAGAAATTTTCACAAGCGAGAAATGCGAAAAAAAGTGTTAGCGTAGTGAGAAAGTGTTAGCATAGAACTTATGATTACATCTAGCTATTTCAACTGTAAAGTGATGAGACCTAACTGCCAATCTAGTACTGTGCTTAAATCCATAAAGTCTAGATACCAGAGAGAAAAGTTCACCCTAACAATTACCATGAAACTATTTATAGAAGCTACATTACGGTAAAGGTGACAGAAGCCGAGATGCCAGGTTAGGATCTATAATGCCTTTCGACGCCGTTTGGTCCTGTATTGCTGTCCCCAGATCCGCAATGTTCAATCCCGAGTCCCGAGGTATGGTGTCTGGGAAAGTCAATTTTCGCGAGAAGACACTTCCAGAAGGATGCCATCGAATTAAGGATGAGATAACCTTACCGTCAGTTTGGTGGCAGTAACCCGTAAACTGCAATCGCTTTTATTTGAGGTGAAGAGAGATTGGTCTCAGTTCTTAAATTGTGTTAAGCGTTGCATAGGATCTTCAACTGATGTTCTGTTCACTTCCTGATTACTCTTCTATTGTCCTCACTCTTCAATGATGCTTCTGTTTGCTAATTCTCTCACGTCCAGTAAACCCCTTGTGTCGTAGTGGCTTTACTGTCCGAATCTGAATAAAAACAGAAAGAAATTCAGGTGGTCGAGGTACCACTGAGGAAAGCGATATTCATTCTGTATAAATTACAGAAATGTGGCACAAGGCCGAAGGGGGGATTGGGGAAAAAAGGACGGTCTTCTTCTGTCTTAAATATAACTTAGCTAGCTGCAAACACTGACTCAAAGGTACGAACAATATTCCTTACACCAAAACAACATATTCATACGTACCTTTCTTACTACAACCACCATAATACCTCACTGTCTCTATGAAAATACTAACTAGTCCCCATATTTACAATTCAGTGTCTGTGGGGGGGGAGGGGAATAAAATAACAATTCTAAAAACTAACCCCGAAAGCTCATTAGAACAACTGCCTCGAAAATATTTATAAAAATGACAGAGGGAATCCACGGTACGGCGCTGTGAAAATAAGTGAAACTGAGATGCCAGGTAAGGACCGATAACATTGCAGACTCTTTGGATTTTATCGAAAATCTTGAAGTATATAGAAGCAGCAGCTGACAAACAAAAATCATATAATTTTTTTTATTGAAGCAACCAAAGAACAAATATATTAAAGAAAAGAGATCAATTGCAACCAGTGAGAAAATGGATCGATCAAATACGTTAAATGATCGATCCGATAAAAATCACCCGTATAGAGATTAGATCCGGGTAAAAGAGGCAAGTGCTCGATTTCACTTTCCACCTAGGATTAATCGACAAATGTACAACAGAAAAAATTGATGATCGACAATTGAACGATGCTGATCTTTGTGATCGGAAACAGAGTCAACGGATTACTTCCGGTTTTGCTGTTACATGAGCTTATTCAAACAGCAATCTGATTGGTTTATTCCAGATGTTACAGAATGAAGATTGGCCAATGAAAATTCTAACACCTTCATTCGAAGAAATCGATTTTGGAGATTATTGATTCACTTTGGCTAGGATGTGATTCTAATCGTAGTCGTGCGATAATTTTATCACCTTAATGTCTAAAGATAAACTTAAAGTTGACGATTAGTCGAAATTGTCTTTGTTTTTGAAACTAGTATCCTCATCAATTTTTTTTGTATCCTACTTCTTATTGTGAGGACCTACAATTTCGCTTTTCTTTTTCTTTTAGACTTTTGTTTTTACTACAGGATTTTCTGCGGAGAACAATTATCCCTCTTTGGTATGCCATTCAGTCGAGCATCCTCATCATTATTGTTTTTATCATACCTCTTGTTGAGAAGACCTACTATTTCATTTTTACGTTTCTTTTGATAGTTGCGTCCCTATCTTTTTATGGCAAAAATATTTTCTCGGCTTGAAAAATTCCCCCCAAAACCAAAAGAAGTAGTTCAACCTAGAAAAAATAATTTCCTGTCAACGACCGATTTCTTTACGCAAAAGCTACACTTTAGTTTTCATATATATATATATATATATATATATATATATATATATATATATATATATATATATATATATATATATATATATATATAAATCTAACTTATTAGTTTCCTGTTTGGTGGAGGCACTTATTTAGATAGACCGAGAGAGACTAGTAAATAGATACATACAAATGTTTGAAAACTACTACTAAGTTAAATGTGAACAAGCTGAGATAGATAGATACTTTGTGCGCGCGCACACACACATACATACACACACACACAGACACACACAGACACACGCACACATATAAATATAAACATAAACAATAACATTAATATTTTTTATAAAAATCAGACGAAGGAAAATTATAAACAGGATGAAAGCAGAATTAAGAACATTATAAAAATAATGCATAACACCATTTGACAATAGCAAAAAAATAGATTAATTATTTATTACAAAAAATTTAAAACTTCTAACCTTATTATTAAAAATAATAATTCACCTCCTAGATCAAAATTATATAGAGCAAATATTATTTATATATTTAAGCCCATTAAGGAATTGTATTCCTAATCAATCAAAATTCGTAAATAATTATATAGGCCACACTACAACATGTTTGACATGCAGACTCACTCTACACCTTTCTGACATTAGTTCAATTAGATCTCATTTAAATATTCATGGAGACCTACCGGACACTATTCGTAACATACTTGTTGACAACACTAATATAATAGCATCATCTACATGCAAAAAAAAGGCTAAAAATAATGGAAGCCTTATTAATATAAACAAAAAAACCAACACTTTATAATATTAACTTTGAACATGGACACAATATCTTGACCATGTTTTGAAAAATGGAAACATTTTATAAAACATACACACAACAAACTATTTCTTATTTAACAGTTAAAATATTTAATCTTTGAAAATGGCTACATGTATAGCCGAAAGCGCTCGGATAAAAAAAAAAAACATTCGGACAGTTTTTATATAAATTATCATCCGAAAAGAAAAACATTATTAGATCGCATGAGAAATTGTATAAAAAACTAAATATAAGCACTTTTTCTGTCGTATTCAATGAAATATGCATGAAAAAAAGGATTGCTGCCTAAATACACAAATTTTAAGTACACAAATATATGTGTGTGTGTGTGTAGATAGAGAGAGAGAGACTATAGACACACACACACACACACACATATATATATATATATATATATAACCATTTAAATATAGAAATCACGCTTGATAATGGTGCAGAGAATAACCAAAGGTAATTGGTGTTGTAGAAGATTTGAACAGTTTTTACGCACCTTATGAGCAGAAAAGAAAGCCGAAGAAAAACCAAATAAAAAGTACCATGTCAGCCATTTGTAATAAGACTTGTATAAAAGAAGAGTGGCTGCCAAAATACACGCATATATACGGGGGGTGCGATTGACAAATTGTCGTCTAAATGAGGCAAAAATGAAAATGAAACTGGCATCTCATTTTAACAGATATATAGGGTGCGATGGCTAAATTGTCGTCCAAATGACGCCAAAATTGAAAATAACACTGACATCTCATTTTAACAGATATATAGTGTGCGATGGATAAATTGTCGTCTAAATGACGCCAAAATTGAAAATAACACTGACATCTCATTTTAACAGATATATAGTGTGCGATGGATAAATTGTCGTCTAAATGACGCCCAAATTGAAAATAACACTGACATCTCATTTTAACAGATATATAATGTGCGATGGATAAATTGTCGTCTAAATGACGCCAAAATTGAAAATAACACTGACATCTCATTTTAACAGATATATAGTGTGCGATGGATAAATTGTCGTCTAAATGACGCCAAAATTGAAAATAACACTGACATCTCATTTTAACAGATATATAGTGTGCGATGGATAAATTGTCGTCTAAATGACGCCAAAATTGAAAATAACACTGACATCTCATTTTAACAGATATATAGTGTGCGATAGATAAATTGTCGTCGAAATGACACAAAATTGAAAATAACACTGGCATCTCATTTTAACAGATATATAGCGTACGATGGATAAATTGTCGTCTAAATGACGCCAAAATTGAAAATAACACTGACATCTCATTTTAACAGATATACAGTGTGCGATGGATAAATTGTCGTCCAAATGACTCAAAATTGAAAATAACACTGACACCTCATTTTAACAGATATACAGGGTGCGATGGATAAATTGCCGTCTAAATGACGCCAAAATTGAAAATAACACTTATTTTACCAGAATTACACAAAAATATCTTCAAATGTTAAAGAGTAAATTTATTCAGTTAAATCCCCATTGGCTTCAAATACTGCCTCAAAGCGACTTCGGAATCTCCTGATATCTTTTCTGGACGGTCTCCTTGTTTAATTTGGTGAATGCTGCCATAATCTTTGCCTTCAGTTCGTCTTTAGTGCTACAAGGAGTTTTGTTAGTCACTCGCTCAACTGCGTCCCACACGTAATAATCAAGGGGGTTGCAGTCTGAGAAGTTAGGTGGTAAAATATAAGGAGTTTTTCCAGCAGCCACCCTCTTGAGACAGGGCAGCACTATTTCTTCAAGACACTTGATGTAGGCCTCCGTGTTGAATGATGAATTGAGGCATAAAGTCGTCATCACTAGTGATCACTCCAAACACCCGCGTAATCACTATTAGACTCATCTGACTCTTCCCGAATCCTCTGCTCTGTCCACAGATTGACACCCAAACATTCTGAAATGTTCGTATTAGAGCTTCCGGCGTGAATGCCAAGCAGTATAACATACCGTTTCCAAATTTCCGGCGGAGTAAATTGCGTCATGGTGTTTTTTTTTCTCACAGGCGATGCCCAACTGACCCTACTATACTGAGAAGTAGGTAAAATCAAAAGCAAACAATGTGCATGCGCAAAATTAAAAATATAAAATGGCGACAATTTACCCATCACAACATATATATATATATATATATATATATATATATATATATATATATATAATACACACACACACACACACACACACACATATATATATATATATATATATATATATATATATATTATTTATTCGAAAACTATAACATAAATATGTTATAAAATCACTACGAAAATTCTATTTTAGTCTAACCCTAACATTAAAGCATTAAATAATTATTATAACCTGAGTCTCTCGTCAAGTTTTTTGAATTCTCGTATACTTGAATTTTGATTGGTCATTCCAGCTTATGTAACAGCGTTTCCCCTAGCGAGTGGGGTTTGATTTATTTGAACCTTTTAAAACCCTTTATTATACATACAACACCATCATTTGATAAAACACCAGAAGTGTTGAAACAAAATGGCTATGTTTGTAGTGATTTTATACCATATTTATGTTATAATTTTCGAATATAAAATTATATTTGTTCTACTCTGTATTGAGCACTCTTTTAAGAATAGTATTTGTTGGTTATTGGAATTTATTCCGTATACACCAATCCTATACTTGCATATATATATATATATATATATATATATATATATATATATATATATATATATAGCAATGTACTAAGCAAAAACAATTTATGTAGCCGAAAGCATGGAACACTCTGTGAGGATTGAACTCACTACTCAGTCGGTCGGAACGGATCTAGCGAGACAAACTTGCTAACTTTTAAACCACGCCTAGGCGTGGTTTAAAGGTTAGCAAGTTTGCAAGTGGTCCCTCTTTCTTTCTTTCTTTCTTTCTCTCTCTCACCCAATCTCTCTCTCTGTCTCTCTCTCCACACACACACACACACACACACACACACACACACACACTCACACACACACACATATATATATATATATATATATATATAATCAGATTTGTAATCCACAGTTCTTTAGCATGGTATTTTCTGTGTCACGATGAATACATATTTTAAATAACCATAAATTGTAAAAACAGACAGAAGGTATGGCTTTCGAAAATATTCTGCTATATATTTAGTGATCCTTGATAAAATACAAAGAAGACTCTACAATGTTAGTGAACTTGACCTGGCATCTCGGCTTCAGTCACTTTACCACAGCCGTAATATTGCTTCCCTGTGTCTTTTCTATAAATCCTTTCATGGTAATTGTTCGGACGAGGTTTCTTCTTTGGTACCTACACTTTATGAGTTTAAGCGCAGTACGAGATTGGCGGCAAGCTCTCATCATTTTACAGCTGATATAGCTACATACAACCTTCGAGACAGTGATCTTGAGCAAGTAAACATTTCGCCATTTTAGAAACGAGAATGAAATTCACAGTATCCCAGCTGAGATGTTGCAGCAGTCAATGAGGAATCTCAACAGCAGATTTCAAGAATGCATTCGTACAGGAGGACGCCATCTACAGCACTTAATTTATGAAAAATGAAAATTCCATCATTGTTTCTTAAATGGCATGTTTTAAGGTTTCAATTACTATGAATTAAATATGTTTCTTCCATCACTCTTGGTTTTATTGGATTGTTAAAAAGTTCCCGTTTTTTGGGATATAGTGAGAGAGAGAGAGAGAGAGAGAGAGAGAGAGAGAGAGAGAGAGAGAGAGAGAGAGAGAGAGAGAGAGAGAGAGGGAGAGAGAGAGAGAAAGTGTGTGTGAGAAAGAGGAAGAGATATAGATATTTATATAGAGAGAATTCGTCACGAAGATAATTTTGATTACTATATCTATACTGTTTATATTGACAATAGGAGCCGTATATATATATATATATATATATATATATATATATATATATATATATATATATATATATATAGATAGATAGATAGATAGAAACAGGCTTAGATAGATAGATAGATAGATAGATAGAAACAGGCTTAGATAGATAGATAGAAACAGGTTTAGATAGATAGATAGATAGATAGATAGATGGATAGATAGATAGAAACAGGCTTAGATAGATAGATAGATAGATAGATAGATAGAAACAGGCTTAGATAGATAGATAGATAGATAGATAGATAGATAGATAGATAGATAGAAAACAGTCTGAGATAGATAGATAGAAACAGGCTTATATAGATAGATAGATAGAAACAGGCTTAGATAGATAGATAGATAGATAGAAACAGGCTTAGATAGATAGATAGATAGATAGATAGAAACAGGCTTAGATAGATAGATAGATAGATAGATAGATAGATAGAAACAGGCTTAGATAGATAGATAGATAGAAACAGGCTTATATAGATAGATAGATAGATAGATAGATAGATAGATAGATAGATAGATAGATAGATAGATAGATGGAGAGAGAGAAAGAGAGACAAAATTTACAGAAAGATTCTCTTGATTCCCATCTCTCTGCTATCTATATCGACAAACGCACTCATCTCCGATATTAAGCGTACTTTCCATCATAAATACAGCAAAGCAATACATCTTGGGATATGCTCGGTGTGTCCGCAAATAAAAAAACAGATACATTTCAATACATTGTGGCACAGAGGCGCACCCGTAATGCACAATTATTGAAAACGTCAAATCAGAACGCAGGAGTGTGGAACATTGCCAGACGATCGATATTCTCTGTTGTGCTGAACATTTTGTAACTGCTTCGCGTTGTGTGGATTGGTGGCAAGTACGGAGGTACCTGAGTATCAATAAATTCCTAAGCAGAATATTAACGTGCTTACATATATATACATGCACACTTAAGTGTGTGAGTGTGTGTCTTTATTTAAAGAAGTATTTATCGGTCTCCTGCGGGTTGTTCGAATGTTGTTTCCTTTCTGTTTACGTATTCTGGTGAACAGCTAAAAACCATTTTCGACCAGTTTGTTTCAACAGGCTATGCTGCAGAGTTAAGAATCTGGCAAGTGGCTTCGTGTGGGCGTCCTTCCATTTAAACAATATATGTATATTTATATATATGAGATAACGATATATATTTTTATATATCAAGAAGAGTATTGGGGAAATTGTAAAACAAAATGGAAGAAGTTTACTTGTGACGCGTTTCATCCGATAGGACTTGATCGAATTTGGTTTGTTGACGTTGTTTTAATTACACAGACAGATGAATAAAAGACGTTGGTAGCTTCAAAATTTTTTAAATAATTTTTTTTGCGATCAAGCAATGTAGATGAATGTAGATGAGCATTTACTTAAATACTTGTATCTATAAAAAGAATGTTAAACATAAAAATGTCTTTATATATATGTATACATACACACACACACACACACACACACACACATATATATATATATATATATATATATATATATATATATATATATATATATATATATATATATATATATTGGGCGTTCCCTCGTTTGCTGGGTCCGATTTCAGGTCATTCAAGGTGTCGTCATTTACAGTTAATACCCATTTCAATATACAATTCCCCTCGAGAAAGGTATTTCTGTTAATGTTGGCTGCTTCTTTTGTATTAGGACCCATTCCAGAATTTTAAATTTGTCTTGACAATTTGAAAACGAAAGTAGTCGGGGAAAAAAACCCAAAATAACAAAAATAAATTTCAGAAGAGTTTACCGATTATATAAAACAACTTCTTCGGAAATTTGAAAAACTTGGAAATACATGGGAGTATAAAGGAAGTAATGTATTCCGTTTTTTTTAAAAAACTTTCTGTGTTCAGAGATGCGCCTTTTATTTATTTAAAAAAGAAAAAAGAAAACAAACTTCGTTGTTTTTTAACAATATAAATTTAATCACATATTTTACATTTATTTTTTTTTACATTTTCCAATATACGAGGTGCATTCCAGAAGTTCTGAGACTTTTTCAGGAGTGAAATTTATTAATTTCAAAGAAATACAAAACTTTAATCTCTTTCAAAGCAGCATCCTCTGAATTCAAGTCGCTTGTTGTAGCTCTCCAGAAACCGGCCGTGAAGACCCTAGGGAAGTCATTCAAAGTGAAGGTATACAGGACCCTTGTCACAGCCTTCATCATCTCGATGTTTTCAAACATAACTCCACCTGAGCTTCTTCAGCTTGGAGAACACGGTCTGGACTGTAGGGATAGCTTTGATGACCATCTCTCTCAACACAAACTTTATTGCATCGCCAACTTCCAAATTGTTTTCACTTTCCGACTGCTTTCTGCAAACTAGTCAGCTGCAACAAGCAGTCTTTCGTAGGGTGCATTCAAAGAATTGTTACAGCCGTCCCCTTCAATCGGGAATAACAAAAGTTGGTCAGCTTATTACTTGTATATTAGTCGGCACCCGCTCGCATTTGAACATCGGCATCTTCACCCTCTCTCTCTCTCTATTCTCTTTCTCTACCCACTGGTAACATTGGCAGCGATGGCTGTGAATCAAAGAGAGTTTGACGAGGCCATTGGTGTATAACTGCGCACGACTGAGAAGCCCACATAACTTAGTCAGAAGCGCCTCCCTCACGGTTCAAAACGGGTTCAGACAGGTGAGATCTGGTAAACCTGGTTGCATCGGGGTGTCGGATGTTTGGTCTGTCTTGGCCCGCCTTTGTGACGCTGTCCTCTTCCGCCGGTTTGACCGGTGAGATCGTTTAGATTTTGCATATTCCGCTGTTAGGGTCTTCGGAGGTTGGTCGCATTCAGTCTGGCCCTACGACCTTACCGCCATGGGTGGCCCTAGAGAAGTTGTAACTCCAGACATCTTCGCTCTTGGCATCACTGAGACAAGTAAGCCCTCTACCATGACAAGGAACGACCATATATATATATTTTACACCGGATGCCGGAGTGAACGGTTCATTATCAAATGTATCATTTTGACTTATTATTACTTTAAATCTGTTATGGGAACCTACCCATAATAGTAATGGACTAGTCCGTACCCCATAAATACTGCGACTCAAGAGGAAGCAATCAGTCAAAGTTCGAGTCAGTCCTTTTTGGACGACTCGGCTAGACGGTCGAACTCTCTGCCTCTGAGGCAGAGGGGAACTCTCTGCCTTTGGGCAGAGAGGAACTCGGACGAGGCTCCGCCGAAGGGCAGAGCCTCGTTCGAGGTGGTTGACCACCCCGATCCCGTTTATACGGGTTCTACGGGCAATTTTTGCCCGAGCCTACGGGCTCGGAAAGCCCACATTAAATCGGCCTTGTGCCACATTCGACACACGTGGGCGTGTTGTTAAACATCGTCAGAGTTCGAGTCAGTCCTTTTTGGACGACTCGGCTAGACGGTCGAACTCTCTGCCTTTGGGCAGAGAGGAACTCGGACGAGGCTCCGCCGAAGGGCAGAGCCTCGTTCGGGGAGGTTGACCAACCCGATCCCGTTTATACGGGTTCTACGGGCATTTTTTGGCCGGGCCTACGGGCATTTTTTGGCCGAGCCTACGGTCTCGGTGAGCCCACATTAAACCGGCCTTGTGCCATATTCGACACACGTGGGCGTGTTGTTGAACATCGTCAGAGTTCAGTCAGTCGACGTCAGTCGACAGCCTGAACGGTTGAACTCTCTGCCTACGAGCGGAGAGGAACCCGAACGAGGCTACGCCGAAGGGCGGAGTCTCGTTCGGGGAGGTAAACCGGCCCTGAACCCGTTTATACGGGTTCAAAGGGTATATATTTCTGGCCGGACCCACGGGCTCGCGGATCCCACGTTAAACCGGCCTTGTGCCACATGATACCCTCGTGGTGGGGTGACTAAATATTAGTATTAAACATCGTCAGAGTCAGACAGAGAGAGTCAGAGTGAGTGAGTCGGGCAGTCGGCTAGACGATTACTGTAAGACATTGGAATAGTGATACTTCGAGACAACATAGTTCTCGCTAACCTAACTTGATTATTATTACTAACATTTCTACTCTTTTGTACATATTCTGTTTGTAATATATCTGTGTTATTCCATACCTGTGTTCGAGTTATTCTTCCTTGGTTCTACCTTGGACCATCACCGTGGTAAAAGGATCTGGACCATAACAAAATCAATAAATAAGAAAAGAATAAAACTAATAAAAGTATAAAATTAAATATAAGATAGCATTTTTTTTTATTATTGTTGTTGCTAAAAGTAAATATTTGAGAGATAAAAATAAAGGAAGAAATTCATTACTGACGAAAAAAATAATAGCGTTGCCACTCGAAACGCTTTTTTCTACAAATTTTGAAAATACGTCCTCGTCCATAAAAAAAAAGTTACGTTTTTACAGCGATTCTCAACGGACGTGCCGCGGCACACTAGTGTGCCGGACGAGCCTCTTAAGTGCGCCGCGAACTAATGTCACGGCCTACGTATATGTATATATGTGTAGAAGTAGTAATCGTACAGCGTTAGTATTTGAATAAATAAATAAATAAATAGGTATTAAACTGTTTATCCCACATTAGATAAAAAGGCTTTATTAGTTTTATTTTCTACTTCTTATCTATGTGAATTAGGCCAAATAACATCAAACATATTTTATTACAACTTTCTACTACTTATTTATATGAATTAGGCTTCTCAACCCTAAATAAAATCAAAAATAAGAAGCGTTGAAAGTCAACGCTCAACGGAAGAAGAAATGGGGGTCTGCTTATCGCACATTCGACCAAACATGGAAGAAATAGCAAAAAAAACACCAGGCACAGGTTTCACTATTCGTCGATTATGTTATTTTAAATACTTTGTCTTAAGATTCATTTAAAAAAAAAAAAGTATTTTTATCTTTTTAATTTAACTTAACGTTGCTTAAAAAGGTTGAGAAACACTGGCTTAGATAATCTATTTAGAGTGCTACTGACGAAAAAGTTTTCGACCACGACCTTATACAGTGTGTGGAAGTAGAAACGATACACCACTGAATTAGGCTTTTCAGCCCTAAATAACATCAAAAATAAGAATCGATAAAGACTACGCCCAACTGAAGAAGAAATGGGGGTCTGCTTATCGCACATTCGACCAAACATTGAAGAAATCGCGAAAAAAAATACACCAGGCACAGGTTTTACACTAAATAAGCGGCACAAATAGCTGAAAAGAAACATTGAAATAAAGTAAGTTCATATTCAGTTGTAATTGATCTAGCGAGACAAGCTTGTTAACCATTACACCACGTCGAAGTACCCATACCTAGTTCGTTATATAGCAGTGAATGCTTGACAATTTTCATATAGTTGCTAAAGAGACTTGTATCGACAGAGAGGTAATTCCAAAGGTGAATACAGAGAATGCCATGGATAGGACATTGGAGTAACGAGGAAGTTTTAAAGCGAATAGCAATGAACAGGAATATGATTCTTATAATTGTAAAGAGACAAGTGAACTTTCTGGGACACATAATGCGAAAAGAGAGTGATCAGTGATTTTCAACCGCCGTGCCGCGGCACACTAATGTGCCGCGCGAGCCTCTTGAGTGTGCCAAGAAATATTGTCACGGCAATGTTCTACTTCTTATTTATGTGAATTAGGCTAAATAACAAAATAAGAAGCTCAGCTGAAGAAGAAATGAGGGTCTGCTTATCGCACATTCGACCAAACATTGAAGAAATAACGAAAAGAACATCACACACCGGTTTCCCACTAAATAAGCTACACAAATCTATGGTTTTATTTCATAGCATTCAAATGTATACCCTTTAAAAATTTTGCTAAGTGTGTCGTGATATTTTCATTTTCTCCTAGGTGTGCCGTTGCTTAAAAAGGTTGAGAAACACTGCGTTACTTCAATCAATAAATTAAGAAAAGGATAACAGAAAAAAATCTTTGGCAATTAGTAATTATGTTAAAGATGTATATTAATCATATACTAAAGTTACAATAATCTACGACAAGTGTAACTGGATCTATAAAAGTATCAAACCCTCTGGAATGCCTATCGTACATATATCATTGATTTGTTCACGTCTTTTTATTTTACTCACAAATATTAATTTCTAATTTGGTAATCTGTTATTTAAAAAAATATTTTCAAAAATTATTTTTATTTGGCAAGAGCTTAACTATCAACTTGACGTGTGCCATATCACAGGCGATGCACATATTAAACACTTACGAAATCGGTCCTTTAATAAACTTATGAGATTCAACACCTAAACTGATTATGAGAAGAAATGTTTTAAATGTGCATTGTTTATTGAAAATCACACTAAAATTACTGCTCTTTATAACATATTACATCATAATCTAGATAAATTGTTCAATATGATTCTCCTTTAAAGCAAATGAAGGTCTTATTTTATGGCACAACGATTTAGTAATAATGTTCGAACGCCATGCATCTTGTCCAGATACAATTTGTAAAGCTTCAGTGAATTAAAATTTTTTTAATACTGTGCTATAAGGTTTTCACGATTTTGAACCTAAACTTAATCTTTAAACTCATCTCCTTAAAAAACGGTAGCATGTGTGAAAAAATATTTTCATTCATTATTTATCGTGAGAAATTTCCAACCTTTCAAATTGAGTGTAATACCATGGTTCCTAAACTCGCCTGCCTAATATACGACAACGAAGTTTAAGAGAAAATGGAAACAAAAAGGACACTTATACTTAACATCGGGAAGAGAGAATACCATGGATGGAACATGAAGAAGAGACTTGAAGCAACAGAAATGTGGTTCTACAGAAGCATGCTGAGAATACCATGGACAGAACATGTGAGCAACGACGAAGTTTTTCAGAAAATGGAAACAAAAAGGACACTTATACTTAACATCGGAAAGAGAGAATATCATGGATGGAACATGAAGAAGAGACTTGAAGCAACAGAAATGTGGTTCTACAGAAGCATGCTGAGGATACCATGGACCGAACGACGAAGTTTTAGAGAAAATGGGAACAAAAAAGGACACTTATTCTTAACATCGGGAAGTGACAGTTAAAATTTCTAGAGAACATAATGAAGAAAGAGGGCTTGGCAAATTTGATACCGACATGTCAGATTGAAGGCAAGTGGTGACAGTGAAAAATCAGTGCATAATTTACTTAGTGAACTTGAGTAAATGGATGGTGGAACAAGGTTTAGGAGACATAACGAAAATGCAGAATTTATTAAGAGCTGCGAAGAGCAGTAAATTGTGGAGAGCCATGATCGGAACACGGCACAAAGAAGAAATAATAATAATGAAAATAATAATAATAATAACGATAATAATAATCATAATAATGATGATGATAATGATGGTGATCATGATGACGATGATGATGCAAGCAGAGACTAAGGACATTTCCGTTCACAAGTCTCTAGATGAGACACGGGAGGAAATGAGTATACAACAGAAAAAATAGGAAATAATAATAATAATAATAATAATAATAATAATAATAATAATAATAATAATAAACAAATAATTACGTAATCAATAAAAATAATGAGTAAAATGTTAAAATATAAAATGGCTACAAATAAGCGCATCCGGATCCACAATTATATTTATTTAATCGCATCGGGAATAATTTGAAACATAATCGTTACGGCCCAGCCAATAACGATTAGACTAATACAATAGACTTTATTACCCATAATGCACCAGTAAAGGGCATATCTGAATAGTCGTGCCGAAACACAATAGACATTGCCTGAAGATTGCGTTGAGACATGAAACAGACTGTCACCGGTCGGTGGTGGCCCCAGTGACCACTTATGTTTATAATAATAGTAGTGGCTGGTCGTGGCATGGTTTTCATGTACGTTATAATGATTGCTACATGCTGGGATGGATAGAACGTACGCTTTCTGACCTTGAATCCCGAGTTCGAATCTCACCATGGTCGATGCGCCGTGGAAGGTGACTTCCTGATGTTATTGATATGAGGAGGCGATTCCACCGTGCGGGATTTTTGGAAAGTGCCTGAAAAGCATATCACGCCCACCTGCCATTATTATTATATAGGACAGGTAGGACACAGAGGCGAACACCGAGCGGCGACACACACACACACACACACACACACACACATATATATATATATATATATATATATATATATATATATATATATATATATATTATATGTATGTATTGAGGCTCGGGTTTGAATCTCACCATGATCGATATATATATATATATATATATATGTTGAGACCCGTGTTCGAATCTCAGCATGCTCAATTTGTCTGGAAGACGACTTCCTGATATTATCGAAATGGATCGAGCACGATCCCAGCGTGCGGCACCTTTGGACAATGCCTGAAACCATACCACGGGTTGACTCAAGTCTTGTGAATGTAATTGGGTAGAGGGAAATCTTAGGGGCCGTCGATAGCTATGCTAGCACGAAGCCACAAGTCATCGTGGCCAAGCGCTTGACTGTGCCGTCCTAGTTCAAATTGTTGATCACGCTAGATAATACGCTCTCTTCCAGAATCTGTAACTAAGGTCTGCTCAGCATAGTTGCAGTATAATCCACAGGTGGGCTCTGTGTGTGTGTTGAGCAATCACAAATGTGACTGAGCGAGCCTTCTGCAGTATGGATTAGCTAGCCGCCCTAGTAGACGGGAATCTACGAATACGAGTGGCCAGCTATATATATATATATATATATATATATATATATATATATATATACTAGGTGTAACAGCAGAATTGTCCAAATCGTGTAACAGCATACTTGTCCATTCTACAAAATGTTTAATATCTTAAATAACACTAAACTAATTGAGTTTCTCTTTCCCAGGTTTTCAGATAAGTCGTTTAGCCATCTTGACACCATTTGTTGTAAGAATCCCTGAAAAACCTTTTGAATTAATCAGCTAGAAAGAAACCAGGTTAAAATCGTTTTGTGTCAGCCCCATTGTCTTCTACCAACATTCATAGTCTGACTTCCATCTTCAAAGTCCATTCAAGAACCATCAAGCGAACGGCGAGTAAGTTTAAAAAAGAGTGTACAATAGAGAGAAAAACTGTATCTGGAGGTCACAACAGAAAGAGGGATCATCATTTCTAATTAGAGCTAAAGAGATCAATTAGAAAAGATCCAACTCAATTCATAAGTCGTTTGGCACGCGGGAGAGGTGTTTCAGCTATGACAGTCCAAAGAGCAAAAAAAAAAAAAAAAAGGACTTGAAAATAAAATTTACGTGAAAACTGTGAGGAACCTTATTACTCCAGGGCACTATACTGAAGAGCGATATTTATTTCTGCTATGTACAGAAAATATGGGGAATGGGAGAAAAGGACGGTCTTCTTCTGTTTTAACGTTAAACTTAGGTAGCCACAAACACTGACCAAAACAGACAACAATATTCCTTAACCAAAACAACGCATTCTTACTTACCTTTCTTATTGCATCCACCGTAATACCTCATTGTCTCTATGAAAATCCTAACTAAACCCCATACGTACAATTCATTGTCTGTGAGGGGAGGGGGATAAAACAACAATTTAAAAACTAGCCCCAGTGAGTATTTACAATGTAAATACAAATTTATTTACAAGAAACTAAACAAAATAATGTTAGTAATAAAAAAACCCACAATCCTGAAATGTGGCAGAAACATCAGTTAACTGGACGAAATCAATGCGGGGTTATAAAAATATAAGACATTCATTCGTCCCAAGCACTCACACAAACACACACTCATTCAGACAAATATGAAAAACACACCCGAAATGAAAAGCTCCCCGCATCCAGCAGAGAACTGACATCAGTGATCACCTAACGAGGGAGGGGATGGGGATAGCTAAGATCGATATTTATTCTGTATAAATTACAAAAATGTGGCACAAGGCCGAAGGGGGGATTAGGGAAAAGGACGGTCTTCTTCCGTCTTAACTATAACTTAGCTAGCCGCAAACACTGACCCAATCGTACGAACAATATTCCTTACACCAAAACACCACATTCATACGTACCGTTCTTACTACAACCACCATAATACCTCACTGTCTCTATGAAAATACTAACTAGTCCCCATATTTACAATTCAAGGGATAGCTCATCTGAACAATTACTATGAAAGTATTTATAGAAAAGACCGTTCTTACTACAACCACCATAATACCTCACTGTCTCTATGAAAATACTAACTAGTCCCCATATTTACAATTCAAGGGATAGCTCATCTGAACAATTACTATGAAAGTATTTATAGAAAAGACAAAGTGAGGCAACCTTACGGCGGTGGGAAAGTAATTGAAGCAGAATCGCGAGATCAGGACCAATAAAATTGCTGATTCTTCTTTGGATTTTATCAAGGGGGTCAAGGTAACTAGCAGCGCCACCGGAGGTGGCAGCAATATTGCAAGAATGGACATATTATTTGTTAGACAGACTATGGAGAAAAAAAAAGTCTGGCTCTACAATGAACAAAACCTTTCTGGCAGCTGACCTAGCAATAGATTCAATACAGTCTTTCCGCTTCACGTAATCTGAGAGCGTTAGCCTGAGAAGGTGCAATGGGTCGCTTTGTTGGAGGATAGCATCAGCCATGCTGATGGAAAGCAGCAAGGAATCTCTCAGATGATTAATGGAAATTTGTTTTGGAGGCGTTAAATTTAACAAGATATCATTTGCCCCAGTTAACGATATATTATCACATTAAACGTTACTCTTTTTTTTTAGTGTTGACTTATATTTGAGTAGACGCTCTGTTTATTTATCAAACAGTATATTTATTTGCGTCTAGCGTTTTGAATATTCGCGAAATTTTAATTGAGGAATCGGAGAGACGAGTTCGAATTCTAGTCGAATCCATTACATTCACTTACGTGCTAATACCCTTGGTAAAGGTATGAATCCGCTTCTTCTCCCCCCAGCTATGGGTAAATAGCAAGACAGACCAGGTTCGATAGCCTCGGCGATCCAACAGGTCTACCGCAGAAAGAAATGGCAACCTACTGTGGGAAAAAAATCTGCGTCGTCGAAAGATACATGATAGCCTAAGCGTGTATCACGCATGGCACATAACTGACTGATTTGATTTCCGGTAGGATTCAAATATGAATCCCCCTAGCCAGTGGAAACTGTCATTAGATCTGACGTGGTCTAGATCGACTGAGTTACGAAGAATTAAGCTGACTATCTACTTAAAGTAATGTTTAAAGTAATAAATTCAGTCGGATTAATAAATAAAATATCCATTACTTCTTTATATATATATATATATATATATATATATATATATATATATATATATATATATTTGTATATATATATATATGTGTGTGTGTGTGTGTGTGTGTGTGTGTCTGTGTGTTTGTGTAGCGTACGATGGATAAATTGTCATTTAAATGATGCAAAAATGAAAATACCTTTGATATCTCATTTTAACTGATATATTTACCAAAATTAGTCAAAAATATCTTGAAATACTAAAGAGTAAATTTATTCAATAAAATCGGCATTGGCTTCAACCCCGGCGTCCAGACGACTTCGGAATCTGCTGCAACTCTTCTGGAAGTAAATATATATATTTTGATGTTTTATTGAAATTTTATTTAAATTTCCATATGTCCTCCATTTTTAGC
>OZ038507.1:61901887-61906887 GCA_964036315.1 Acanthosepion esculentum
CACCACGAATCAGCGTGTGAAAGAACTACCTCAGAGGTCGCCCCTGCCTCCATGGACGCAACTGCCTATATCGCCACCCACCTCGCACTCGGGCACAGGCCCATATCGGCGCAACGAATGATAATATACAAGCTATAAATGATGTGAAACAGGATTTTCACTTCGGGCAGGACGAGATGTGATGCCTCGTTCGCCGTGATCCTATGTCAGCCATCACACCTTCAACCTTCAAGGACTCGCTCACCATTCACCGCTCGTCCAGTCCACCTTCAATTTCAGGGACATCACCTTCTCTGGCGTCACAATGCTAGACTCTGGATGCTTTACCTGCGTCTTACCAATATCTCAGTTACCCAGAGAAGCCAAGAAACATATGACCCGCTCCGACGTCGTAGTAAAGAATCAACGGCAGCACCACCGCCCTTGGCGAACTGACTTGTGACATCACCATCGGCAGTCGAGACTCACCCACATTCAAAAAGGTTAACGTGCTGTAACTACCTAAACCACACCGATCCTTATCGGCCAAAATATCCTATGTCACAACACGCTCGATTCCTATCTAATCGACAACCAAAATGCGACTATAGAATTCAGACGCACACTTTCCTCAGGATACACAACACACACAGCCGCAATCATATCACCGTCATCGTCAACCAACGATCCAGCATATGGCGCCCAAACCGTCGTCATCCAAAACCTGCCTACACTGGATCAAAAGCTAACCTGGCTAAAGCATAGCACGGGGCTATCGCTACCAAACCACCCAAACCGAGACGAACTAGAGGCCACTGCAAACTTACTCATTCGCTACGCTGACATTATCGGCACCGAAAGCAGCAGCAAAGGCACATTCATCCGACCCATCCGCATACCAACCAACGGCCAGTCTCGCAGCCAGAAACAACACCCGATCGCCCTGGCTTTGGAAGCAGACGTTGATACCGAAATCAAGCGCATGGTCGATGAAGGTATCGTTGAAAACGGCAGCGACCCCAAAGGCTTCAATAGCCCTGTATTTGCCGTACGCAAGAAAAACGGATCGATTCGCGTCGTCGCTAACTTTAAAAGAACTCTCAACAAGGTCTTGGTCGATCTTGACCCTTACCCAATGCCAAGGATCGACCACTTGTTCAACAAAATCGGCAAAGGCAATAGATATTTCATTTCCCTCGATCTACGCAGCGGCTACTGGCAAATTGAGATCGACAAGCGAGACCGATACAAAACAGCATTTACATGGAAGGACCAATGCTATCAATACACGCGCCTGGCCTTCGGCCTTACATCTGCCGGACAAATCTTCTCCCGTTGCATAGCAGAAGCCCTAACCACGGTCACATCCAGTGACAACATTTCTTCCTATATCGACGATAACCTGGTCCACGCTAGGACATTTAGGGAGTACATTCTCTCCCTCGAACGATTTTTTACCGCCCTCCGAAAATTCGGACTCAAGCTGAATCCAGATAAATGTTCCTTCCTTGCATCAGAGGCAAAATTCCTCGGACGCATAGTAAACAGCGAAGGTTTCAAGGCTGATCCAGAATACGTTCGTGCCATCAGGGAAATGAAACCTCCAACATCAAAAAAGGAATTACAAAGCCTTATCGGCCGTTTAGTGTGGATCAGACAATTCCTAGAGACACGTCTTCACGAACAAATCAGGTCAGATATGTTTTCAAAACTTATGGGTCCCATACACGAACTCAACAAGGTTAATAAACCGTTCATCTGGACGCAAAATGCCGACAGAACCTTAAAACAAATCAAGGACCGTCTCTCTTCGCCACCCATCATCTCGTTTCCGGATTTCTCCAAAATTTTCACACTCACCACCGACGCCAGTGACGCCGCATGTGGAGCAATCTTCATGCAAGAAGCCGACAACGGAAGAAAGATATCATAGCAGTCGCTTCCCATACATTCAACTCCACGGAACAGAACTGGTCCACGACGGAACGAGAGGCATATGCAGTAAAGTGGGCAATATTGAAATTTGATTATTTCCTTCGCAACCGCCCGTTCGTCATCTTCACCGACCACAGATCGCTGACATATCTGGGCCAATGAGAGTTCAATAATGCCAAAATACGACGATGCAAGAAGAAATTTCATGTTATAAATTCGTCTTAGAATATGTCGAAGGCGAATCAAATGTATGGGCTGACATGCTTAGCAGAGGTTGCGGACATAAGAAAACGAAAGCCCCGAACGACCCTACACCGGCAGGCAGGACATTCGAGATAAGTGGTTCAGATCTCCGCGTATACATCCCATCTTGGTGCCTCGGCGTGTTTAGATCATTCCCAAAACTCACACACCACAAAACGCCCGCACCCACAAGCGCGTCACCAACGCATTCTTCACCTATCACTCTACCACCACCATCCCCATTGAGAGAATCTGCAACCACCTCGACATCGCAAATGAACAACAAAAGGACGACACCCTGGCAAAGATCATCAGCGCCCTCCAGTCACCCACTCCAAGCGAAACCCATATCGATCCTGACGACCACCGAGCTACGCTTTTCAAAAAACATTTGCACCAATTTTTTCTAGAACCAGGCACCTCCGTTTTGATGATAAGAGACAGTAAACACTCTCCAAGATTGGTTGTACCATACAAACTACGATCCACATACCTCTGCCAGGCACACGAGGGCAACAACCACTCAGGTGTTACCCGTATGCGAGAACTCCTTTCCAGCTACTGGCGGGAATTCAAAAACCGCGACATCAAGGCCTATGTCGATTCTTGCGACACGTGTGTTAAGTGCAAGGGCAACTACGGTAGACGTACCCACTAGCCCATTGGCCACTGCAAACGAGGAAAGAGACCATTCGATCTCGTCTTTATAGACTTTGTCACAATGCCCAACTCAAAGGGAAAACTCTACATCCTAACCATCTTGGATAGCTTCAGCCGACACTTTACAGCCATACCATGCACGAGAGACCGTGCTATCCACGCCGCCGGCGGATTGTACCAGTTCTTCATTCGACACAGAGAGATTCCACGAATAGTATCCTCTGATCGAGGCACACACTTCACTGGAGAAGTCTATCGAGAATTCTGTAACCAGATGTCAATCACGCAAGAACTTCACTGTCCTTGGCGCCCGGAAAGCTCAGGAAATATCGAGAGACAACATCGCACGATGAAGAACGCACTCTATATGTTATGCGAAGACAGGAACTGTGAATGGACAGACGTTCTAGAATCTGTCGTTTCGTCCATGAATGCCACGACCAACAGCGCCAGCGGTGTCTCCCCGCACTATGCCATTACTGGCCGTCACCCAAACATCGGCCTACCTACACTACACAGAAAAGAAATCGCAAGTGACGATCCTGGAGCATATGGAAAGCAAATTAATGCCCTGCTAAAGCAGGTTCACCACCACGTCACCCTAGCCAACGACGAAGCTGACCACAAACTTGAGACTAACTTAAATTGCCTCACATACAAGGACCCAATACAAGTAGGCGACAAGGAAATTACACCATTATAAAAATGAATAATATGATGTGCCAGGTGCCAAACGATAACGGTGATAAAATGTGGATTCCGACGACTGGCTCCACGTCCAACACATCATCTAATACAATCCCTCTACCTCCACCATGTAACAGTCACCAGGATCATTCTCCCTAACATCCCTCTGGGACACATAATTCAGCAAGTAACGCTATACCATAACAAATGCCAATAAGAAGAACACGAGGACAACTTCCCACACGCTTCAGAGACTTTATCATGAATTAATCACCCAAATACACACGAATAACGCTCACTGTAAATCAGACCAAGATCTGGGTGAGCCTTGTTATGAAATAAAATAAGACATATCTCGGCTGATTTGCAGGCAAATAAACTAACATTTCTCTCAGAGGATAAATTATATAAAAACTGTCCGAATGTTCTTTTTATCCTAGCGCTTTCGGATATAATCCTTGAAAATGGCTAAATGTATAGCCGAAAGCGCTCGGATAAAAAGAACATTCGGACAGTTTTTATATAATTTATCCTCTGAAAAGAAAAACTTTATTAGATCGCACGAGAAATTATATAAAAAACTAAATAAAAGCACCATGTCAGTCGTTTTTAATGAAATGCGCATATATATATATATATATATATATATATATATATATATATATATGTGAGGGAGAGTTTATAGTTGTTCCAATGAGAGAAAAGTGTATATTTTAAAGGAAAAGAGAAGGTGGAAACGTTTTTGGTTATAATATGCATCAACGTCTTGTGTGTGGGGTAGTAAAATTCAAACGTAGGTAAGAGATAACTCTTACCTATAAACACAAGAAAAAAATCTTCATAGGCAAATTTAAACCAGCACTAGATAAAACCTAACCCCACAAACATCAGCACATAGCATACACACATAGTGATAAAACGCACTAGTCAAACCACACTCATGCACGCACACCTTACAAAATACATGTAGTTACTGTATAGATTTGTTTATAATAATATATAGTATATTTGTATGGGGAATGAATATATACACATATACTGTCAAAAACAAACACATTAGACAGGCCACACACACACACACACACACACACGCGTGCGCAAACCCTACACACCATACAAAGCGTGTGTGAATATATATTATTTTCTGGTAATAAAATAATATATATGGAGAAGTAATATGTACACACACACACACACACACACACACACACACACACACACACACACACATACATATGCACATGCTAACAAACAGGCACGCACACAATACACAAAAATAGAGTAAGGTTTAAAAAGATACGGAGGACATAAACAGATAGGATCAAAGCCGTCATTCATTTCCCCTTTCTCTGAGCAACGCCAATTGTCTTATTACCCATTAAGCAAATGAAGAGATTTTTTTCCGACAGTCCAAGAAGAATTTCGATTACTGCTACACACAAAAAACAATGGTTAAACATGAGAAAGCATAAGAAAAAAAATATTCTTTTAATAAT
>OZ038507.1:61911887-61964387 GCA_964036315.1 Acanthosepion esculentum
CTTTCACTTTTTTGCATATATTCATGAAATGTGAAGGTAAACAAGCCATAACTTATCTGCATGAATTTGTGCAAGAAAATCAATATTTATAAACAGCATTTCTCGTTCGAAGACACCCTTGCCAAACGGTGTCTGTGTAGAGACTCAAGTCGGGAATGACGCAACGAAAACCTATGTCTATAACCACAAAGAGATTAAAAAAATGGCGTCTCTGCGTGGGTAGAGAATACGTCCGTCCATCCATATATATATATATATATATATATATATATATATATATAAGTGTGCGTGTGTGTACTGATAATAAATATACTTGTTGTTCGTCATCGTTTGGTAGCAACAAAATGTATATTTAGGCAGATTTTTCCCCGCACTAGGTTGCCATTTCTTTCTGCGGTAGACCAGTAGCCAACCAAGCCTATAGAACCAGGTCTGCCCTGCTATTTACCGATAGCTTGTAGAAGAAGAGGATTCATACCTTTTCCAAGGGTATTATCACATAAGCGAACGTAACGGATTCGACTGGAATATATATTATTGTTATACGTTATTTATATAGACACAAATATTTAAGTAAATTCTCTGTTTATAATAAACAGTATTAACAACATTTACCGTCCGGAAGGTCAGAGAAACTTTCATAGAAAATATGCGTCCTCCGACAGGAATCGGACCTGTGTCCTACACGGAATATCGCTGGACGTGATATATCAGTTTCAGGCCGGTAAAACTTGTTAATACTGTTTATTATTATTAAAAACAAAACAGAGCATTTACTCAAATATTTGTGTTTAGAAAGAATAGCAATAAAATATCTTAAAATAATTGTCGGACTTTTCATACTATGTGACGTCATTTGTTTACGTTTAGATTCTCTTCGAGTAGATATGGACATTTGAGGGAAATCATGGAAGATTGTAGTTTAAAAGCAGTAAAATCGACCTTGTTAACCAGACGCTCCTCTGTAGCTAAATTGGTATAGTTTCGGACACTCTGTATATATACCTTCTACATTGGATATTGAGGATTTTTAGCAGGGAAACCGCTTCTATACCCCCCAAATAGATAAAATATCACTGTTGTTTACGTTTCGAAGTAAAAAATATTGGTGTGCGTGTCTTTTTTGCAATAAACTTATCACGCAATAATTCCGACGATCAAGTATTAATTATGACAATAACTGGTTAGGCGTATCTTTGTTGCTGACCCTGTTTTTTCAGTTTTCTTAAACAGTGAACTTACTAACAACCATCCTGGATTCAGAAGTGCTACTTAAGAAAGATTATACCTCCGACAAGAATCGAACCTGTATCCCTTTTTTTTTATCAAGAGACAATAAGAAATAAAGTGGGGTTAAACAAAATATCCTTTCAATATTCTGTTGTTTACGTTTCAGGTTCGAAACTGAAGCTAACAGATAGAGATTCGTAGAGCTCTTAGCGAAAAAAAAAACAGCGTATTCCTTAAAATATCTGTCTATATTTCTGAGATGAGGTATTATGTACAGTATTTACATTAGTCGGACTATTGTCCTCATCTTTGTCGCCATATTTGTCACAACGTTTCGGCCGTTGTACGCTCCGGCCTTCTTCAGGTGGTTGGAATTTCGAACCTAACCCTTTATTTCGATCACTGGGGTAGACTGTTCTAGTTGGAACTAGAACAGTCTACCCCAGTGATCGAAATAAAGGGTTCGGTTCGAAATTCCAACCACCTGAAGAAGGCCGGAGCGTACAACGGCCGAAACGTTGTGACAAATATGGCGACAAAGATGAGGACAATAGTCCGACTAATGTAAATACTGTCCTTAAAATATGTCATTCAAACCGTGTACTATCAAGGAATCCTCTGTGGTTGAGTTTGTAAAGGCAGATTTCGGCTACAGATACATAATATATAATCAAACATATATATATATAGAGAGAGAGAGCCGAGTTCGAATTCCAGTCGAATCCATTACATTCACTTACGTGAATCCTCTTCTTCTCCCTCCAACTATGGGTAAATAGCAGGACAGACTGGGTTCTATAGCCTGGGATGGCAACTGGTCTAGGAGAAGGACAACTCTGAATTCAAAACCTGCGGAGGGGCGTTTGGGGACCTTGTGGCATTCGCTGCACCGGGTCCCTGTATTCGTCCCTCCAAAAAGTGTGGATGGCCCTGCACAAAGCATTCACCACTATAATCAAATCTCATGTGTCGGAGTCGGGCTCTCAGTTTCTCGGAACTGATCTGCCTGACCCTCATGCGTCGAATTCGACGGAAGAGTCGATCATATATATATATATATATATATATATATATATATATATATATTTCTTTGATTTTCTATGCTGCCATATTTATTTGCCTAAGCAGTTAGATGAATTTTTTCTTCCAAAGATGAGGATATTAGTAAAAAAAAAAAAAAGAATTGATAAGCAGTAGGAAGGATTTGAAAGGAAACATTCAACTTGTGAGTTTAACTTTTTGAAGGACATCTGAAAAGATCTAGAAAAGAAAATTCTTTTTCTTATCTAATATTTACTGAATCTTGTCTTTTGGCAATCAAAATCATTTTGTGTCTCACATTTGTATTTCTAAGAAAAAGAAAATGCAACGTCATTTGAAAAGGATTTCTTCAGTTCTATTTTTGCAAAGACTTTATATATATATATATATATATATATATATATATATATATATATATGTATGTATATTATGGGTAAAAATATTTCCATATATACATATATATATATATATATATATATATATATATATATATATATATATATATATAAATATATATATATATGGAAATATTTATCTATCTATCTATCTATATATATATGGAAATATTTATCTATCTATCTATCTATCTATCTATCTATCTCTCTCACTCTCTCTCTCTCTCTCTCTATATATATATATATATATACATGGAAATGTTTATATATATATGGAAATATTTATCTATACTTATTATATATATATATATATATATACATGAAATGTTTATATATATATATATATATATATATATATATATATATATATGTATGAATGTATATTAAGAAATATGCATAATATCTTACATTAATTGCGTCACATCGAATTTCATGCCGAAGAAATTTTCAAGAAATATATTTCCAGCACTTAAAAATTGCTTCAGCATGAAACTCGAAATTGTGCAATTAATGTAAGATATTATGTATATTTTTTAATATATATATATATATATATATATATATATATATATATATATATATATATATATATATATATATCAAATAGCATTGTTATTTAACATTGAGCACTGTTTTTCTTACACTATAGCATATGTATATTTTTTAATATATATATATATATATATATATATATCAAATAGCTCTGTTATTTAACATTGAGCACTGTTTTTCTTACACTATAGCATATTTATATGTATTTGTATACAAACGCTTGCTTGTATACTTAACGATATTTACCTATTTGGTTACATATATATATATATAATATGCACAATATAGAAGACACATATGATATGCATACTCTACATAATAAAGGGTGTTACAATAACATGAACCGATTTTAAATGTGAGTTAAGTTTAAGGATCTAATGAGTTTTTTTCTTTTTCTTTCAGATTTGGCGGACATTTGGGTGATTTTATTTTTCACACATAATTACCATGACTTAAATAACATGATTCAATAGAGAAATAAATAAATTTTCACGAATGACACTGATTTATTTAATGCTGACTTTGATCCGTTCTTAATGAAGCACCCTTATATATAATCCGTCTTAATGAAACACCCTTTATATCAGAGATATGATACATTTAATGGATAATAACAGGTATATAATATATGACATTTTTATTATCCATAATACATATTATAGATAATAAGAAATACACGATATACATTTTCTACATATAACGTTTATAATATTCATAATATACGTCAGAGTATTACGTATTGTATATTATGCAATATGTCATATGGATTTCTATAAAACTATATAAAGACTAAGTAAAATCTTATTTTTAGTAGATATGAACCAGACAAAATAATTCTGAGAAGCCAGTGCGTATTATACATGAATAAGTAGTAGTAGTATATATATATATATATATATATAAATTATGTTCGTCACAGAAAATTCTCTTTCAGCCTCCACAGAACTTACAGCTATGCTATGCTATTAATTATATGTTTAACTATTATACATTGGCTATTAATATATAAGATTATTTTCGGATAATCCAACAGACGGTTCACTAAACTTTTAAAATTTTAAGAATAGGTTCGCGGGAACCGGTAATATACCACTACTGTTTATATATATATATATATATATATATATATATATATATATATATATATATAGTTATAATTTGGTAGTCAGATTCTAACCATGGACGAATGGACATTATATATATACATTATATATATATATATATATATATATATATATATATATATATGAACAGTGGTGGCATCTTACCGGTTCGCACCGGTTCGCGCAAACCGATTTTTAAAATTATAAAGGTTTAGCGAAGCGTTTGTTATATTATCCGAAAATAATCTTATATATTAACAGCCAATATACAATAACTAAACATATAATTGCTGTTCTGTAGAGACTGAAAGAAGATTTTCTGCGATGAACATAATGTATTCTGACAAAAGAAATCACTTTCAAGTTAAAAATGTAGCAAATCTACTAGTAATAAATTTGATAGGACTCCCGTTGGACCCTTAGTACTGCAACGATTCAGTTCGAATGTGGCTAAGAAACCATAACACAGCTGATGACACTAGAGTCAAAAAGCATCATACTTCTGAACAGAAATATGATGAGAACAGAATTTCAATCTAGAAATATCTTAATAAATAAATGTTTTCTATCAAAGTATCAAAATGGTTTAATTCTTTCTGATACTATAAAATGATTTGTTTCCATTCTCAAACTGAAAAGAATATAAGCAGAATAGGTTCCTAAGGATTACCTGCCTTTAAAGAACCAGTTCCTGGAAGTTTGGGATGCCATTATTGGGTTAACCCACCTTAAACTTGAACAAGTTAAGATTATAGTGATCAGAGAAGCGTTTGTGGGAAGAAGCGGCTCAAGTGAAAATTAGATCTCACAAATGGAATACGTCGGGAATGAAGGTGGTTCAGTACAATGTACGTGGAATAAGTAGGTCTTAGCTGTGAACCGGTTCGACTAAGAAATGTAGTTCCTCTGAATGCTTTCCATGGAAATAGCAATAAAGCAGTGAGAGGGCTTGTAGAATGGAAAATAATTCATCACCCAGAAGGAGACAGTAGACAGTATCCAAACTGGAGGCTCCTGCCCATGTATGGCCTTATGCCAAAATAAAATAAAAAGTTTGGAAGGATTATATATATATATATATATATATATATATATATATATATATATATATATATATATATATATATATATATATAGTTTACGAAATGTCTAGATTTCAGCGAAAATTTAAATTTGAAACAAGAGAAATGTTACATCTAACTCAATGCTGTCTCTCTACCCCCTACACTGCCCCCACTTCGTGAGTTTCCTTATTATTGCCCGTCATAAATGTGTAAATTTATTTTCATTTTTTCATTTCAACATTTGGAAATAAATCTGATGATACACTGTCCTTTGGAAGGGCTGTGGTGAAATAATTTATTATATGGAACCTTAAAGCAGTCTGTTTTTATTTAATATATATATATATATATATATATATATATATATATATATATATATATATAAAATGATTTCCAAGATCATGTTGCAAATGTAATGAGAAATAACCATAAACATGGTCCCACGACTATCCAAAGAGATAAAAACCATAACACAGGTGATGAGTTAAAAAGCACCATTCTTCTAAATAAAAATATGTGGAGAACAGAATAAGTTCCTAAAGATTACTTGCCTTTATAGAACCGATTTCTGGGATTGTCATTAGTTTGTATATATATATATATATATATATATATATATATATATATTTGTGTATTTAGGCAGCAATCCTTCTTTCATGCACATTTCATTAAAGGTGCTTTTATTTAGTTTTTTTATAAAATTTCTCATGCATCTGATAATTCTTTTCTTTTCGGATGATAAATTATATAAAAACTGTCCAAATGTTCTTTTTATCCGAGCGCTTTCGGCTATACATTTAACCATCTTCAAGGATTATATTTTAACTGTTAAATGTAGCTTTCAGATTTTCTATTTCTTTCTTGTTTTCAGCCAAAATAAAAATATCGTCAACAGAAGGAACATATATTTCAGGTTTAATAACTTTAGTAAAAACCTTGTTTTCAACATAGGACATATTCCTGGAAATTTGGTATGCCATTATATATATATATATATATATATATATATATATATATATATATATATATATATATATATATATATATATATATATATATATATATATACTCAAATCAGATTTTTGTCTTAGTACAAGTGACCGGATTTTGGGCAAAATGCCGTCCTTGTGTTTACAACTCGTGACAATTTCTCTTGCTTTTTCTTGGCAAGTAATCTTTTATATTTTCTTTGTAGCCAACTAAGATTTATTTGAAAAAAAAATCAAAGAACTCGACTGAAAGTCACCCCTGATCGACCACAAAACTAGAAAAAACAAGAAATCGGCATACAATATGAACGCTGTGTAATGGTAAGCTTCGAGGAAATTTGAATCGGCGAACCGAGTTCAAATCAAGGTCTTGTCTAGTGCGCTCGTTTTCTGCACTAACGTATGCGGGTGGAATATAAATAAATAACGTATTCTCCTGACCTAAATGGGGACGACTCTATGTAATCAATGGCTAAGAAAGTTTTTCCTGTCAGAATTGTTTGTCTTGTTGAACATTTTTAAATTTACCATCTGACCGTCATAGAATATTGTTGGCGTAGCTGATCTGATACTACTAATATATTTCTTGCTTTTTTTCAGTGTTGTCTTCAATGTTCACTTTCATATATATATATATATATATATAAAGTTTTTGTGTGCACTTTAAAAAATTTATAACTTTATTTGTATTTGCGATAGATATAATCTGTAAAAAATGTTATAAAGTTTAATGCACCTAGTTTTAAGTATAGCTAAAATAACTAATGCGATTTCAGGCATTACTGTAAATTATTTGGCAATTTTTTTCCATGAACTGCAAAATCGTATTACCCTTTGTATTGCTAATGATGGACGACATGTGGAAACTTAAATAAAATTTCAATAAAACCTTAAAAAATAAAGATTTACTTATTTCTAATCCTTTTTACAAATGCAGCCATATATACACCGGTAACCTTCTGTTTGTCTCAAGGTTCTTGATAAGATGCAGAGACGGATATGCAATGTAATTGGCCCTGATATGGCATCTCGTCTGCAGTCGCTCTCTCACAGACGTGCCATCGACTCCCTCTGTCTTTTTTACAAATACTTTCACAGTAACTGCTCCGATGAGCTGCTTTCGCTGGTTCCCAGACTTCATGAATTTAAGCGTTCAACTAGGCTGTCATCTCGCTCACACCCTTTCACGGTCGAAACTGTTATATGTAGCCGTCTCCAATAGTTTCATGTCTCGCACCTCTCGCCTGTGGAACTCCCTCCCCTTTTCCTGTTTCCCTGATAGCTATAATCTCCAACTATTCAAAATGTAATATCAATCGATGTCTCCAGATGCCTTGATCTATCCCCTATCCTTCTCTTCATCCTTTCTTCTATCACCCCTCTTTGCTCTCGCTTCATCTCTCTGTAACCCCTTGCGTGCTTGTGGCTTCCCGCCTTGCTTGGGGTGAAACGCTTTAAAAAAATGGTCTGGTGATCCTGCTCTATATTTAGAAATTCTCGATAAAATTCAAAGAAGAATCTGCAATGTTACCTGACATTTTGGATTCAGTCACTTTCCCAAAGCCCCAATGATGCTTCCTTGTGCTTTTTCTATACTTTCATGGTAATTGTTCTGAGGACATTTCCTCAATGTTTAGGTACTGTGGGGTTGGGTGAGAGCTTTTATTATTAACACTATTTTATATAAAAAAATATATAAAAAGTTTATATATTGTAAATGTGCATTGGGGTTACATTTTTAAAAATTAGTTCATTGTGTAGTGCTAGACAAGTTTTTTTCTCTCCAGAATCTCTGACATATTTATAAGTCTACCATTCGTCCATGCTTTGAATATGGCTGTCACGTATGGGTCAGTGCTCCAGCTCTATATTGAGAGATTCTTGATAAAATCGAAAGAAGAATTTGCAATGTTACTGTTCCTGACTATTTTATGTAGTCATCCGTTTATCTCGCGAGATGAAGGTAGCACGCTTTTTAGTAAAAAAAAAAAGACAGAAGATGGCGATAATGACACTAATACGCAAGGGGTTACTGGGAGTAAAAGATAATGAGAAAACCTTATTGAGGAGAAAGGACAATAAAAGAACAGGTTTGAGGAATACAGAAGATGGCGATAATGCCACTTAGACGCAATGGGTTACTGGGACTGAAAGAGCGATGAAAAGATATTAGTGAAGAGAAAATACAATAAAGATATATGTTTCAGGAAGACAGAGGATGGCGATAAGGCCACTAAGTCGCAAGGGGTTACTGGGTGTGAAAGAGAATGAGAAGACATTAGTGAGGAGAAAGGACAATAAGAGAACAGGTTTCAGGAATAGAGAAGATGGCGATAATGCCACTAAGTCCTAAGGGGTTACTGCGAGTTAAAAAAAAATGAGTAAACTTTAGCGAGGAGAACGGAAAATAAAAGAACAGCTTTCAGGAAGTTAGAAGATGGCGATAATGCCACTAAGTCGCAAGGGGTTACTGGGTATGAAAGAGAATTAGAAGACTTTATTGAGGAGAAAGGACCATAAAAGAACAGGTTTCAGGAAGAGGGAAGACAGATTGCGAAATAGTACGTAAATAAACAAATAACACAAATATCGAAATATGAGTTAATTTTAGAAAAAGATTAATTTTAGAAAAAGTAAGCAGAAACAAAAAAAGAAGAAAATATAAATCGGGATTTAAGCCTAAAATACTCACGGATTATGAAGTGGAACTTTATAAGTGGAACAATTCTCACCGAGAGGATTATTCCAGAAGTCTCTTGTATTTGGTACAATAGAGTATTGACATGAAATTAAAATAAATATCTGCCAGCACTCATCGACTCTAACGTTGAACCAATTCCGCTTATTCTAATAAATAAATAAAAAGTTCAGTGGAGACAACTCTCGCGAATAACGAATTCAAATCACGCAGCGAAAAAGCAGTATGTGTTGTTCACCCATCACCCAAAAGGATTCCGGGACTTGTATGTATGTATGTATGTATGTACATACCACGGGTTGACCCAAGATTTTTGAGTAAAATTATGTAGACGAGAACACTTGGGGGCCGTTGATAGCTGTGCTAGCACGAAGTAACAAGTCATCGTGTTTGAGTGTGCTGGCTTTGTTCAGATTGTTGATCAAGCTAGATAACATGCTATCTCCCAGAAACTGTAACTAAGGTCTGCTCAGCATAGTTGCAGTATAAACTACAAGTTGGCTCTGTGGGTGTTGAACAAACGCAAATATGCCTGAATGAGCGCCTGCAATAGGGATTGGATAACCGCCCTAATAGACTGGTCTCCTCGAATAGCTATTATTATTTATGTATATATGTATGTAGCGAACGGTATCAAGCTTGTTTTCCCCTAACAATTACAATCTTCAAATAGTTAAATGGAAGTCAGTCGCCATCTTTGTGCCTTCTTGAACCCTGTTTCTTTTTTGTCCTTTCCTCAATCCTCCCCATTGTCTGTTTTCTCATTCTCTTTCACTTTCACTCCCTGCGTTATAGTTAGCGTTATCGCCTTACTTGCGGTGAAACGACTTAAAAAATGACCGCTTACACCGTTAATAAGCACATATATAAAATCTCGTATCCAAGAATCGCTTCCTTTATTTACCACAGATCTTGATGATCACAAACAGATCTCGGTTGAACCAGCGAATGAAGAGGGCTACGCATAACGGACATATTACAGTAGGCCCCAATCGAAATTATAACAAAGTCAGCAGCAGTCCGTTGCAGTTTCCTGCGTGTCTACTTCCATATATTCCGTAGAAGAGGGTCATGAAATCAAGTGCATGGGCCACTCCCTAGCAAGATGATGTCCGCCTTAAAGAAATTCACGCCATCAGCACTTTTTTTCCAATTCGATATATAAAATATATTTGGTTGAATGCGATGATTTCCTGCAGCTCATCATGGCCTACGCAAAATTGCACTATCGAAGTTTTGGTGTTAGGTTTATTGATATAAAGTTAAAATACTATCCCCAGAAACATTAATTTTGTTGCTGATGATCATATTCAGAAGATCTGCTGATAAAAAAAAATATAAACTTTGCTGTGGCTTTTTGTGTCCTTCTACAAAGAACAGCCGGTTTTGGCTACAGGAAATTAGGATCGATAATTTGCACACAACTCAACTTGTTAAACATAACTTCCGTGCCAATTGTACATACCAATCTGGAAACGACGCCAGCAGCACAGGAGTCGTTATTCTTTTTTAAGTTCCTATATCGGAATTGCACCTACCATCTGCACTGCCAACTTAAAACAAGAATCCACTTGAAGACAAATTTTGAATGAATTTAAAAAAAAAAATTATTTTTAAAAATCATTTCACCCCAAGTAAGGCGATAAAGCCGTTAATGTGCAAGGGGTTACTGAGTGCGAAAGAAACGGAGAAAACGTCATTGAAGAGAACAATAAAAGAAGTTAAGAGGATGATAGATAACGATTGGCATTGTATTTAAATCTTTGACGAGAGTAGTTAAAAAGACCCCCACCAAAAAAAAAAATAAAATAAAATTAAAAAAAATAACAGTTCCGCAGGCAACAAGTGCGAAAGAAGAAACTACTAGGGGAGAAATTGTGGTTATATCTATTAATTTCAACAATAAAATGATGAGACCTAACTGCCAATCTAGTACTATCGTGAAGTCGTGATACCAAAGGAGAAAGCTCAGCCCATCAGAACAATAGATAGAAAAGTCATAGGAAAGCTACGTTAAGGCTGTGGACAATTGATCGAAGCCGAGATGCCAGGTCAGAAAGCAATGCATATTCGCCTTTAGATTTTGTCTCGCTACATAGCAGATGCACCAAACCAGATGTGGTAGCAATATTTACTACACGGACGAATGGTAGACTTATAAATACGCAAGACAAATTCTGCTCAATCACGTACATTCACTAAATATAACGTTTAGTGTAATAAGAGAAACAAAGTCGGATTTAAAAAAAAAAAATATCGCTTCACCCCAAGCAACGCGATAATGCGACTAAGACGCAAAGGGGGTTACTGGCAGTGAAAGAGAATGGAAAGACTTTAAAGAAACCGGAAACCTAATTCTAAACAGGAAACAAGCGATAAACCTCAACTCCCGTTTAAAAGGCCGGGGAGGATTGTGAACTGGACGATAGGCGAAACTATCTACTCCTATGAATAAAAACCATATATGTAGATATTCTTGATAAAATCCAAAGAAGAATCAGCAGTATCATTGGTCCTGACCTGGCATCTCGGCTTCAGTCACTTTCGCACCGCCGTTGTTTTTTGTATAAATACTTCCATGGTAATTGTTCGAATACGGGATTCTCTATAGTACCTATGGTACCTTTATGCATTTAATGATCTCATAAATTTACAGTTGAAGAGACCGTAAGCTAACAGTTTCTTCTCTCGCATTTCTCGCTTGTGGAACTCTTTTCCGTTTTCATTTCTTTCCAGCTAAATTGAATCTCCAAAACATTAAATACAATGTCAATCGTTATCTTCTGTCTTCCTGATTACTCTTCAATTGTTCTCACTCCTTAGTAATGTTTCTGTTTTCGAATTCTTTCACACACAATAAACTCCTGTTTCTTATTGACTTTACTGCCTCGCCTTGGGTGATGTCCATTAAAAAAAAAATAGGTAAAAAGATCAACAAATGTCTATGTAAAATGTTATGAGTTGTTTCAACTATCGTTCTAAGAGTTTAATAATTATACTGCTCTGTTGAAATAAAAGTGCCCCTATAACGCCGTTAAACACTTACTGTACCATTGAGAGTTCATGGCGCCAACAACGAGCGTAAACGTCCACGTTGTGAATCAGTGGGTTACTGACACTACAAAATTATGCGTTATGTAGAAAAGAGAACACCGGCATTAGACCGTGCAAGACAGGTTCTGTTTTAACTGGTCAGGCAAGTCACGTTTAGAGCGTTTTCAGACGGACGGTCGAGTTCATATGCGGAGGAGACCGCATGAGTTGACGGATCCAGTCGGTAGTCTGTGTGCTGCGCAGGCTTCTAGTGGCTCTGTAATAGTGAGAGGTATTTTAAAAAAATATATCATTTCACTCCAACCGAGGTGATAGAAACCACTAACACGCAAGGGGTAACTTAGTTGGTTGTTTGGGGTTTTATGGCATATCAACCACTATGGGTCATTTAATGCCAGATCCAGTATTTACTAAATATATCAAAAATGTATAGCAGGCAACATCATTGTTTCAAAACGTATAGTTGGCAACATCATTGTTTCAAAAACTGGCAACATCATTGTTTCAAAAACGTATAGCTGGCAACATCATTGTTTCAAAAACTGGCAACATCATTGTTTCAAAAACGTATAGCTGGCAACATCATTGTTTCAAAAACTGGCAACATCATTGTTTCAAAAACTGGCAACATCATTGTTTCAAAAACTGGCAACATCATTGTTTCAAAAACGTATAGCTGGCAACATCATTGTTTCAAAAACTGGCAACATCATTGTTTCAAAAACTGGCAACATCATTGTTTCAAAACCGTATAGCTGGCAACATCATTGTTTCAAAAACTGGCAACATCATTGATTCAAAAACTGGCAACATCATTGTTTCAAAAACTGGCAACATCATTGTTTCAAAAAAGTGTAGTTGGCAACATCATTGTTTCAATGTGCTGGAAAAGACCTGGAAGTTCACTATTTTCCCATAGCTGGGACCCCCAACAGGTGCTACCACCCCGGGCCAGGGTGGACCTGGGAACACCAGCACTTAAGAGGTGGTTCCACGCTTCCTCAAAACCTCCTGATCAGAGGCCTTGCTGTTGGATGCAGTTTAACGTCGTACCCAGGACGGGTAACTTAGAGTGAAAGAAGTTGTTAAAACGATTATTAAGAAATGATAGTAAAAGAACATGGTTCAATGAAACAGAAGATAACGATTAATATTGCAATTAATTTTTTGAAGTTCGAACGTGACAGGAAAGCAAGATTTGAGTTGATTGATTATTTTTTTGTTGTTTTTTTTTTACGGGTTTAACAAAAATATGTGGGTTATTTCAAACCGAAACATATTGTTTAAGTTTTCCTAGTGAATATTGCATTAACAATTATTTTAAAGTTAACAATAATTTTTCCAGATACATGTCTTACTGTCTAACCCATAGCTAGGAGGGTGAAGTGATGGATTCATACTTTTTTCCAGATGTGGGTTGCAGGTACGTGATTGTAACAAACTTGACCGAAATTCGAACTCTGTTTTTCGATTTCTTATTCTGTTGTGTCGTCAATAGGAAAGTTTGACACACACATAGAAAAATAAAAGGTATTTTATTCCGGAGAATATTATGGTACACGGTTGAGAACATAGACTAATGTAATGAACAGTTAATCTTTAACTCCTCGTTATTTACTCGATACGTCCCCATAAGTTCAGGATGAGGCCCGAATCCGGTTTTTAAGGTAGGGCGTTCCGAGCCTGTAGGCTGCGGCAAAAATTAGTCGAGTAGCTACCTCCACAGACGAGACTCTGCCTTTAAGCATAGCATAGTCTGTTTAAATAGTCTTACCTCAGTCCATCTTTTGGGAGTATTCAGCTACTCCACAGTAATAATATACAATAGAGGTGAACAATTTAACTAGAAAAATTGAAAATGAATACAGTGATTATTATTATAAATAAAAAAAATAAATACAATGTCTGTCAACATAGCATTCGAGAAATCCAATTAAAAGAAAATTCGTACCCCGGCAGTGCGCGAACCCGTCATCCTTTGTAGACGAAACAACAGTTTGATACAGTGCGCCTTACTGCTCGGCCGCAAAAACCCTGCAAGTTGGTTGTTATGCTTTGCGGCACATCAACAACTCTATGGGTTATTTAATACCGAAATCTAAATATTTTCTGTTGTGTCGTAGATTGGAAAGGTTGACGCACATATAGAAAATAAGAAGTGGTTTATTGCGGAGAATAATATGGTTCCCGGATGAGAACATAGACTAATGTAATAAACAGTTAATCGTTAACTCCTCGGTATTTATCCGAAACCTATCCACAAGGCAGGATGTGGCACAAAGCCGGTTTTTAACGTGTGGCTTTCCGAGTGCGTACGCTCGGGTAAAAAATCCACGTAGACTCCGCATACACGGGGTTGGGTGGCTGTATACCTTCCTAGACGAGACTCTGCGCTTAAGCATAGTTCCTATCTACCCGAAGGCAGAGAGACGATAAGCAGAGTAACGATTAATAGTTAAAACCTCGGTATTTACCCGAGATCTCCCAACAAGGCGGGATTTGGCACTAGGCCATTTTTTTACGTGGAGCGTTCCGAGCCCGAAGGCTCTGGCAAAAATTGCACATAGACATCGTATACATGAGGTCGGGTAGCTGTCTACTTCCCCAGACTCTGCTCTTTGGCATAGCCTGGTCTGGGTTCCTCTCTGTCCGGAGACAGAACGTCGACAAGCAGAGTTAACAGTAATCGTTAACTGTTCTCCCTTAGTAAGAGGGGGAGAGTGCTGTTTAAATAGTCTTAGACTAATCCATCGTGTGGGGGTGTTTATCTATTCCATAAAAGAGCCCCAAAGTGATGATCCATCACTTTAGAAATTTTCGTCGTCAAATATTATTATCCCACTAGAAATTTTAACATTCGAATCACACATGGCCAAATGTTGTGTCGTAATTAGGAAAGGTTGACACACATTTAGAAACAAACACGTCGTTTATTCCGGGGAATAATATGGTACACGATTTAGAACACAGACTAATGTAATAAAAAGTTAACCGTTAACTACTGTCCCTCAGTAAGCGAGTGCTGTTTAAATATTCTTAGGCCACTCCATCTTGTTGGGGGTGTTCAGCTACTCCACAAAATCTTCCGAGCCGGAAAAAAGAAAGAAGCCGGAACAAACAAACAAAAAATTCACTTTCAACAGTGCAGTCATGTGACATAACTGCCAATCCAGTCGTGTGCTTATAATTGTGAAGTCGAGGCAACAAAGAGAAAAGCACATCAGAATAATTGTCATGATAATATGAGAAATAGAGAAGCTACGTTACGGCTATTGGAATGTGATTGAAGGCCCTCTCTCTATATAATAAAAACGCCAGATCGTTGAAATTCGCAAGTATCACAAATGAAACTGAATTCTGTTTAGACAGGTGCGACGTTCTTATTTCAGACTATTTGAAACTAATGTTTGTCATTGCTTGTTCAGCAAGGGAACGCAACTCATATCTTACAGGAGCGACAAAAATTAGATCCAGGGAAATGTCGGTCAATTTCCAGGTTCTGTATTGGTCCCAACGCTCACCAGATCAAATTCCCATTGCGCATATAGAGATCAACCATAACAAACAAAAGTCAGTTATGAATGTTACATCAAAACTCCGTAGACGCTTTCATTGAACACTCTTCCGTACTTGTGCCTAAATTTTGACTTTTCTTTCTTCTTATGTGCCATGTCCTTTCAGGACGTAGGCGATCATGGCTCTCCACCTCCTTCTATCCCTTGCAGCTCTAAACATATTCCTTCCTTCTGCTACCTTTTCCAGGCCACATTCTATCATTCACTTGCTTGAGCCCGCTAAGTATGTTATGCGTTTTTCCCTTGTCTCTCTTTCCCTCTATTCGACCCGTGAGTATCAGATTTTCCAGGCCCTCCTTCCTCATTCTACCTCAGTTTAATATTAACCACTTCCTGAAGTAATGTGAAGACGCTAAAATTTCAAATTTTACAATCAGTAACAAAATTAGCTATGGTTCTACAGAAGGATACTGAGAATGTCATGGATGACACGTATAAACAAAGTGGTAGTTTTAAGGAAAATTAAGCAAATTAGGACACTTATACTTGAAATAAAAAGAGACAGCTGCCATTTCTAGGACACATAATAAGAAAGGCGGGATTGGAGAATTTAACACTCACGAGGCGTATTGGAGGCAAGAAGGACAGGGCGGGGCAGCAGACCACCTACTTGAAAGCTTATGTGAATGGATGACGAAACGAGAAAGGGGAGGGATGGTAAAAAGATAAATATTATTATAAGCTACAAAAGATAGGAATATGTGAAGAGCCATTATCACCCACGCTCTGATGGGTTACAGTACACAGAATATGAAGAACAGATTTAGCACAAGGACAATTATTGAATGACACACAGGAATTTTACAAGCCGTTGGTGATATAAAATAACAAACAATTACAATGTAAATATCTGGGAACTGTTTTAAGAGAGGACGGGAAATCCGAGAGGGTGTTGCAATAGAGAAAGGTGCCTTCAAAAAGCTAAGCAAAGTATTAAGAAACAGGAAAAATTCGTTAAAAGCCAAGCAAAGATTATTGAACTGTTACGTCCTCCTATACAGCGGGCTATAATAAGTTTTTAGCCACCCTTGATTACAGCAATTTTGGCCTGTTTAATAACGTCTCTTCTTTTATTTTCAGACAATACCGTGTTAGTATCAAGCTACTCTCATCTATGAACAATAGCTAACTTATATCTTGCAGTGAAAGTTCGTGGAAGTAAGGAAATTAGTGAATTTCAACAAGGGCAAATTATAGGATGGCATCAGTGTGGTAAGTCAAATAGAGAAATTGCGAGGTTTTTCCAGGTTAATCATCAAGCGGTTAATAATATTGTCAAGAAAGTTAATGAAGAAGGTTTATTGTCGTGTGGAACAACGTTCAGGAAGACCAAGCATCATGTATGAGCGAACGAAAAGGGCGCTGAATAAGGAAGTCATCAGAAACCGTCGTCGGAGCGTCAAATATGTTGCCAACAACATGGAAATGTCGCTATATGCGGTGAGAAAGACTCTGAAAGAGCTAAGCTATCAAAGAAGAGTTGCAAGAAAGAAGCCCTTGTTTTCAGAGGTTAACAGGAACCTTTGTATGGACTGGGAGAGATAATTCGAGAGCAAAGGTTATAAATTTTGGCAGCCTGTAATTTGGTCAGATGAAAGTAAATTCTGCCAATATTCAAACTCAAGACAAGGTTATGGTTGGAGAAATCAGAATGAGACTTGGAACACTGAATATCTGCAGGCGACCGTGAAACATGGAGGGATTGGTGTAATGGTGTGGGGTGCTGTCTGGTTTGAAGGGAGATCTGAGCTGATTCTTGTTGTTGAGCGGTTGAATGGTCCAAAATACTGTCAAATGTTAGAGAATGGACTACTCTCACTATTTGAAACAAGAAATGAAATGAAATTGTGGAGAGCCATGATTTCCCACGTCCTGAATGGACACGGCACAGAGAAGAAGAAAGATGAGCTTGTGTACATAGTTGGCAAATCAGGGATTAGAAGAGATAGTGAAAAGACAAAATTTACTAAGAGCTATAAAGGAAAGGAAATTGTGGAGAGCCATGATCGCTCACGGCCTGAATGGACACGGCACCGATAAGAAGAAGGACGAGCTTGTGCAAATGGTTGGCAGATCAGGTATTAAAAGAGATAGTCAAAAGATAAAATTTACTAAGAGCTACAACTAATCAGGTGCGTGTCAATTTTATTCGTTGTCATCATAACGTTTCGGCCGTCGTGCACTCCAGCCTTCATCAGGTGCTTGTCCATCCATGTGAGCTTTAGAAAATTTCGAACAGAATCTTTTATATAATTACGTAATTTGCACACGATCTATTGTCCTCATATTTTTCGTTGTCATCATAACATTTCGGCCGTCGTGCACTCCAGCCTTCATCAGGTGCTTGTCCATCCATGTGAGCTTTAGAAAATTTCGAACAGAATCTTTTATATAATTACGTAATGTGCACACGATCTATTGTCCTCATATTTTTCGTTGTCATCATAACGTTTCGGCCGTCGTGCACTCCAGACTTCATCAGGTACTTGTCAATCCAGGTGAGCTTCAGGAAATTTCGAACAAAACCTTTTATATAATTACGTAATTTGGGATATGTTAGAATCGAAAAATAAAATGTAGTTTTTAATCATTCTAGAAACCTGGTTCTGTCCATAATATAAATACAGTGTCAAATCGATACTTGGATTTTCTCTTTTTGATCATTTTACCCGAAGTAAGGCGATAAAGTCACTGAGATGCAACGGTTTACTAAGAGTGAAAGGAAATGAGAATATAAGAGTGTGGCGATAGGACACTAAAAGAACAGGATTTAGGAAGACAGAAGAGGATGACGGACGTTGCATCTGAATTTTGTAAGATTGTAGTTGACAGGGAAGCAAGAAATCGAAAGAAAATTCCACAGGCAAGAAGTGCGAGTAAATAAACTATTAGAATAGAACCTACGGTTCTAGCTATTCCAACAGTAAAACGACTAGACCTAGTTGCCAATCTAGTAGTACGCTTAAATTCATGGGATCGAGTTTACCAAGGATAGCAATAATTATTTTGTTTTAATACAAAAATGTGGCACAAGGCCAATAGGGGGGATGGGGGAAGGCTGGTCTTCAATCTGTCTTATCTTAAACGTAGCTAGCCACGATTACTGACCCAAACATGTCACAGTGTTCCGTACACCAAAACAAAACATTCTTACTTACCATTCTTACTACAGTCACCATAATACCTCAAGTCTCTATGAAGTCCTAACTAGTTCCCGTATGTACAAATTGCCTGGGTGCGTGTAATAAAAGAAGAACATTTAAAAATGAAACCCCAGTGAATATTTACAATGAATACAAGGATGTAACAAGGCGAGCTCATTAGAACAATTGCCATGGAAATATTTGTAGAAAAGACACAGGGAAGCCACGTCACGGTGAGGCATATAGCAGACCAGATATGGCAGTAATATTCAGTGCGCTAGCGAATACGTGCAACATGGATTGTTCTTAAAGAGTTATCTGCACTTTGTTTTCATTTAGAAATGTCAGATTTGAAACTGTGTATACGTCATTGCTAACTGTATACTATTGTATTTATTTCATGAATAAATTTTAAAATGATAAAAAAATAAATTCTTCCCTACTTTTACGAGCGGACCAGTAAATTTAAGTAGTACCGGAAAGCATCTATTCATTCCGGAAAAAAAAAATCGAGGACAGTTTGCAATTTGCAGCCAATCAGCGGGGAGTTTACTGCGCATGCGTGAATACGCACTTTCCTACTTGAGACGCCAGTGAGTGAGATAATGTAACGTGTGTTCGTCGCATTTTCGCGCAGCGTTTCTTGCCAAAACGTTACATCACCCAAGTTTGCCATCCAAACCTCATCTGATTTCAGACCGCGGAGAAGATTATGGAGAGTGAAACGTGGCAACTGATGGCAATCCCAAAAGAGAACATTGCAGACTGTTTTCAGACGAGCAAGGAAGGCTGAAATGTGCGTGAGGTACTAAAACAAATTATATAAAATTATTATTGGTTTATTCGTTGTAATATTATCACTGTATATTATTGGGTTGGAAACAAAGTTCCCTCGCAACTTTTATTATCAACAATATACGATACAGTGCAGTAAAAGGCACATATCAAACATCGGTATAATCGCCGTTATTTTCGATCACATGCTTCCAGCGACATGGTAGGTCATGGCGGGAAGTGACAACTTAACACCGCCAACTCAACACCGTCGACTCAACTCCATCGACTCAACACCGCCGACTGAGCACTGGAACAACTCAAGACTAGGACAACTCAGGACCGAGACGACTCAGCACCAGTAAAGCATAACATGTTGTTATAACCGAATAAAAGTAATTAATTAGTGAATATTTTTCTTCAAATAAGACATTTGAAAAGGCACAATGTAAAATATGAACCAGTTTTTTGTTTTTAATTATTTTCATTAACTCGTAATGAAATTTATTTTTTAATAAAATAAATCAAAATTCTTATTTTTTATGTTAATTTATTTAATTAAAAAAATAATTTTAATTACGAGATAATAGAAATAATTAAAAACAAGTGTTTTACTGAATTATTTTCATATGTCAATTTACTTTATTATAAAATAAATTTCAATACGAGTTACTTTATTAAAATAATTAAAAACAAAATCTGTTTCATATTTTATATAATGGCTTTTCAAATGCCTTATTCAAAGAAAAATATTCACTAATCAAGGTTTTAATCCTTAATAAATTACCTTTAGCCAGTTATAAAAAATGATGTTTTTCTTGTGTTGGTTGTCTCAGTCCTGAGTTGGCCCGGCCCTCAGTTGGCGGTGTTCAGTCGGCGATGTTGAGTTGTCCTGGCGCTCAGTAGGCGGTGTTGAGTTGTCTCGGCCCTCAGTTGGCGGTGTTCAGTAGGCGGTGTTGAGTTGTCCTGGCGCTCAGTTGGCGGTGTTGAGTTGTCCCGGCCCTCAGTTGGCGGTATTCAGTAGGCGATGCTGAGTTGTCCCGGCCCTCAGTTGGCGGTATTCAGTCGGCGATGCTGAGTTGTCCCGGCGCTCAGTTGGCGGTGTTCAGTCGGCGATGTTGAGTTGTCGTGGCGCTCAGTTGGCGGTGTTGAGTTGTCTCGGTGCTCAGTTGGCGGTGTTCAGTCGGCGATGTTGAGTTGTCGTGGCGCTCAGTTGGCGGTGTTGAGTTGTCTCGGTGCTCAGTTGGCGGTGTTCAGTCGGCGGTGTTCAGTCGGCGGTGTTCAGTTGTCCTGGCGCTCAGTTGGCTGTGTTGAGTTGTCCCGGCCCTCAGTTGGCGGTATTCAGTCGGCGATGCTGAGTTGTCCCGGCCCTCAGTTGGCGGTATTCAGTCGGCGATGCTGAGTTGTCCCGGCGCTCAGTTGGCGGTGTTCAGTTTGCGGTGTTGAGTTATCCCGGCGCTCAGTCGGCGGTGTTCAGTCGGCGGTGTTGAGTTGTCCCGGCTCTCAGTTGGCGGTGTTCAGTCAAGGGTGTTGAGTTGTGCCGGCGCTCAGTTGGCGGTGTTCAGTCGGCGTTACTCAGTTGTCGGTGTTGAGTTGCTCAGCACCCGTTCATGTATACCCTCATTCAGTCAATTTGCTATCGAAGAAGTCACCAACTGCAGTTTTTAGTTCATGTATATTTGTAAACGTTTTGACATTCAAATTCTGCAGTGCCCAGAATCGGTGGTAGTCTGTTGGCGCCAGAGCGGACGAGTCTGGTGGGCGAGGGAGAACTTACCAGTTCAGGTTTACAACGTGTGGTCGGGCGTTATCATGAAGAAACATGACATCAGTCATTTCTAAACGTTTTTTTGTGCATTGCGTCAGCCACACGTTGCAGTTGTTGGCAGTAGAGTGAGAGTTGATGGACTAATTGCGTTCCATCACTTTCCAGTGAACCACACCCTTCATACCCCATCAGACACAAACCATGAGGTTTTGATGTAGATCGGTTTTTGCCTGAGGTTGTGCAGTTGCGTATCGCGTTCGAGTACAGACGACATTTTTCATCTGCAGTAACCAATCAAAATGGCGCTTATTGGACAGTAGTTTAGTTTGGTTTAGTTTGATTTGTTTTACAGTATATCAACCTCAATGGTTTATTTAATGCCGACAAGCTTTTATTGCTGGCAATATTTTTTATAATTTAAAATAATATTATTTTTGGTTTTAAGTCAAGAACGGCGCCTTTCTTAAGGATGTTCATCTTTACATAAAGAAACTGATTCGATCCTTTAGTTGTTTGGTTTGATTTGTTTTGTTTTACGGCATATCAACACCTCCATGGGTTATTTAAAGTCGACAAGATTTTTATTGCTGGTAATATTTTTATAATTTAACATAATATTATTTTTGGTTTAAAGACAAGTACGGCGCCTTTCTTAAGGATGTTCATCTTTACATCAAGAAACTGATTTGATCCATTAGTTGTTTGGTTTGATTTGTTTTACGGCATATCAACATCTCAATGGGTTATTTAAAGTCGACAAGATTTTTATTGCTGGTAATATTTTTAAAATTTAACATATTATTTTTTTTTTTTATTGCTGGTAATATTTTTTTCAGAAATGTATTGCTGGTAATATTTTTTCCAAAAAATTATTTTTGGTAATATTTTTTCAAAAATTATTGCTGGAAATATTTTTTTTCAAAAATGTATTACTCGTAATAATCCTTTTTTCAAAAATTCATTGTTGGTAATAATTTTTTTACAAAATTTGCTGGTATTAAAACGTACTTTTACACTTTCGTAGTGTTTTGATCCCAGTTTGGGCGGAGTCAGCTATTTGCCCATAGCTGGGACCCTAACAAATTTTACCGTCCCGGGTCAGAGTGGACCTGGGATCTCCAGCAATTAAGAGGTGGTTCCACGCTCCTCAAAACCTCCTGATCAGCGGCCTTGCTGTCGGATGTAGTTTATCGTCTTACCCAGGACGCTTGGACAGTAGTGTCATACAGGTATCGATGCGGCGCCAAAGGTCAAAGTCTGTCAGCTTACGTGGGATTCATACGTTCAATTTGCTGACTTTGTCCATTTCATCCAAGTGATCTAGATTGGCTGTATGGCTGATGCTAAACTCCTCAGCCAGTTTATGGATCAGCGTCGACACAGGCGCACGAAGACTCATTGTCAATGCGTGACCACTTCTTGGCTCATCTTTAAGATCGAACTGGCCACGCTGGAACTTCTTGAACCAATCGTAGGCCGTGCAACGACGAATTGTGTCTTCACAAAATGCTTGGTTCAGACCACGTTGCGACTGACCAGCGTTTAGGCGGGACTTGTAATAATACAGCAATCATGTGCGTTGCTGTTCACGAGAGAGGATCATCCACTGGGCCATTACTTTTCTAAAAATAAGTCGTGGTATACATCGATTCTTTTATTAAGAGGAGGCACGGTGGATAGCGGTTCGGATTGAGGAATCGGAGAGCCGAGTTCGAATTCCTGTCGAATCCAATACATTCACTTGCGTGCTAATAACCTTGGTAAATGTATTAATCCTATTCTTCTCCTCCCAGCTAAATATTAAGACAGACCAGTTCTATAGCTATGGATGGCAACTAGTCTCCCGCAGAAAGAAATGGCATCCTACTGCGGTAAGTAAGAGTAATGGATAGCGGTTCGAATTGCGGAATCAGAGAGCCGAGTTCGAATTCCAGTCGAATCCAATACATTCACTTACGTGCTAATACACTTGGGAAAGTTATGAATCCTCATCTTCTCTCCCCACCTGTAAGTGAATCCTTTTCTCCAGTAAATAGAAGGTCAGACCGTGTTCTATAAAAAAAGATGCTTGATCACCTAAGCGTGTATCACGCATGGCACATGACTGACTGAATTTATTAAGACTGTCTCACTGAGAATTATTATATTAAGAACATTCAATATACTGTATTTGTTAAATTACTGATAATTAATTAATTGGGCCATTCTGCGAACGCGAACCCTACATTCTGGGTGAGTGCTTATATAGGGCGTTTCATTAAAACGGATCAAAGTCATCAGTAAATAAATCAGTGTTATTGGTAAAAAATGATTAATTTCTCTATTGGATCATGTTATTTAAGTCATGGCAATTATGTGTGGAAAATAATATCGCCCAAATGTCCGCCATGGCTTCGGCGTCACACCTCCACTCGATGGTCAAAATCTTTGGTGACGTCTCTGCATAGTTGCTCTTCGATCTCACCAATATGCCTCTTTATCTCATCCTTCAGCTCCTGAATTGTTGTTGGCTTGTTGGCGTAGAACTTACTTTTGAGATGACACCAAATGAAGAAATCTAAACAGATAAAATATATTGGTAATTCTATTAAAAGGTGTTTCATTAAGACGGATTATATATAAGGGTGTTTCATTAAGACGGATCAAAGTCAGCGGTAAATAAATCAGTGTTATTGGTGAAAATTTATTTATTTCTCTATTGGGTCATGTTATTTAAGTCATGTTAATTATGTGTGAAAAATATTATCGCCCAAATGTCCGCCAAGACGGCCCACTTCCACTCGATAGTCAAAATTTTTGATGACGTCTCTGCATAGTTGCTCCTCGATCTCACCAATATGCCTTATTATCTCATCCTTCAGCTGTTGAATTGTCGTTGGCTTGTTGGCATAGACCTTACTTTTCAGATGACCTCAAAGGTAGTAATCTAAAGGTGTCAAGCCGCACGATCGTGGTGGCCAATTGACCTCGCTGTTTCGACAGATGATGCGACCCGGGAACTTCTCATTCAAATTCTGTTTGAACGTCCATTTTCGTAATAGGTTTCGATAACTTTAACACGTTGTTTGATTGTTAATCTCTCCCATGGTTGCAACTGTCAAAGTTTTAAGCTGTTAGATGTGAAAGAAAAAGAAAAAATCATTTCACGCTTAAACTTAATTCACATTTAAAATCGGTCCTTATTATTGGAACACGCTTTATATTCCCTTGTCAAACGGTTCTGCCCCCGCACGCACATTCTCCCCTAGATTGACCTGTCACTGTATCTGGCATCTCTGATGTATATATTCCAGCGTCATCTAGGGCAAACAGAATATTACATCGTTAATATTAAACGGGTGGATCCTTGCCGAGATAAACCTAGTATACAGGTTTTATTATATTTGTTGTCATGTTGTTAGGTTGGTTTCCTCAAAAGGCGGTCAAAGGTTCGTCCAGCACAGAAGTTAAAATTCACGGCACAACACAACTACTTTTATAGGCCATAAAAAAACATTTATACTTGACAGATACAATAGATTTTTTTTTTTTAGAAATTAACAACATAAGAAAGGTCTTAATTCCTCACCCCATTTGTTTTTTTTTTTTACTTTCATTTGGCAAAAACGTAAGGGTAATGGATTAATGCAAATTATAAATCAGGGATATTAAAATCAAGCAGATACAGAAATTTAAATATCTGGGAAGTTTTTTATGAGATGTCAGAAAGTGCGACACTGAAATCTGAAGATGAATTGGAATCGTCAAAGACGCATTCTAAGAGCGAAACAAAGTATGAAGAGACATAAAAAGTTGGTTAAAAAAAAGAAGAAATATTACGTGATATCTGTCCTCCTGTATGGCAGCGAATGCTGGACAATCTCCTCAAAGATGAAGAAGAGACTTGAAGCAACAGAAATGTGGCTCTACAGAAAGATGCTGAGGGTACCATGGACGGAACATGTGATCAACAGCTAGGTTTTGGCGGGGGGAATGGAAACAAAAAGGAAACTTATACTTAACGTCAGTAGGAGGCAATTGAAATTTCTTGGGCACATAATGAGGAAGGGAGGCTTGGAAAATCTGGTACTCACAGGACAGATAGGGGGGGGAAGAGGAACAGAGAAAAACGGCGCGTAACATACTTGATGAGCTTGAGCGGATGGATGGCGAAACAGGGATGGGAAGATGTGGAGGGCCGTTATCGCCTACGCCCTTAAGAGATACGGCAGATAAAATAAGAAGGAAGCGTCTTAAAATAATAGGTTCTGCATGATCAAATGACCTCAAGTAGAAGAATTCAATGAAGATTCTCAGTCAACCCAAACAATTCTTACTCTTTGTCTCGGGCGACATTTTTGTCTGTTTCTTGAACGCCATCAGATCTCTTCTCCTTCTCTGATCTATCTCTCTCTCTCTCTCTCTCTCTCTCTCTCTCTCTCTCTCACTGATTATCAGACAATTGCATCTTTTGATCAGGCGATTTCTAGTAGTTTAGTCTTTTATCTTTATCTATCTCAGTCTATTCTTATCTATCTATCTTTCTATCTATCTATCTATCTATCTATCTATCACTCTATAATATCAGTTTATCTCATTCCCTTCATATCTATCTATCTATCTATCTATCTATCTATCTATCTATCTATCTATCTATCTATCTATCTATACATACATATATCACTCGACAATATCTGTTTATCTCATTCCCTTCATATCTATCTATCTATCTATCTATACATACATACATACCTACATATATCACTCGACAATATCTGTTTATCTCATTCCCTTCATATCTATCTATCTATCTATCTATCTATCTATCTATCTATCTATCTATCTATCTCTTTAATTTAACTAAATATTTCCATAATCATGGCTGTTGTAATATAGGTGACATAAAATAATTCCGTTTTCAAAATGCCTGATGAAGTGTGATTGACTTTTCGGCGACCTTCTATATAATCATTACTTTTTGTGTCAATTTTACTGTTCTTTTTATTGATACATTATAACAACTATTATTGCTCTTACTTTGCCAACAATCTTTTTTATATTACCACAACCCCTTATTTAACAATATCTACTATTTATTCATGTTTAGCTTTTATCGTCTGCTACTGCCATTACGCCTCCGTCGTCGTCGCCGCAGTTACTGCTGTATGCTGTGTGTTGATTGGTCAATTTGTGTCGTCTCGGCCCGGATCAATAGCCCAATTTTTGCACTCGGCCCGTTTTTACGTATATCTGCACCGACCCTCCACCTTCCAAAACAGACATGCTTCGATACACAGTTGTAGACTGGTTATCTTGAATACACCCTCACTAACATCAACACCCGACTAACACCACCCACTACAACAGTAACAACAACATAAAAAAAATAATAATAATAGCTACCCTGACGCCCGCACTCTTCAAAAATTTAAACGCAACGTCAATCTCCATATTCTTTCTTCTTGAACCCTGCACCGTTTTCGTCCTTTCTTCAAATCTCTTCGCATTCTCTTTCAGTCCCTGTACCTCTCCTGCGTCCTAGTGGCATTATCTTCTGGCTTGGTTGGTTGATTTGTTTGTTTAACAGCATATCAACACCTTATGGGTCATTTAATGCCGAAATTTAATTTTCCTTGGGAGATTTGAAGTAATAAAAATATATGTTATTCTGCTTTCGCAATTGAATACATGGTAGATGATACTCAGCTTTTGTGCATATACATGTTTGTATGGACATAATTACTATAGGCAGTGATATGCGTGTTTTATGTTGCAGTTTTGTTTAAGTTATATTTCTGAATACATTTTGATTTCTTTAAGAAATTGTAGGATATTATATGGATTAATGTCGTGAAAAAAATTTCCCTTTTGCTTGTTTGGTTGATTTTCTCCGGTGGCACACCAAACTGCATGGGTCACTGAACGCCAAAATCCATATATCCTGAACGCAACCCTATGGCTTCAACCAAATATTCCTTAGACGCAATTCAACCACAGATAAAATGTATTATTGGTCATTTTGCTCAAAAAATGTATTGTTATTTTTACTATAGGTATTGTTGCTAATTTTAGTATAAATGGGTCAGTCAGTTATGTTCCACGCGTGATTCACGCTCAGGCGATCATGTATCTTTCGATACATGACTGACGAAGCAGATTTTTTTTCCAGCAGTAGCTTGCCATTTCTTTCTGCGGTAGACCAGTTGCCATCCAAGGATATCCTGCTATTTATCCATAGCTAGCGGGGATGGGGGTGATCAGAAGAAGGGGATTCATACCTTTCTCAAGGGTATTAGCACGTAAGGGAATGTCATGAATTCGACTGGAATTCGAACTCGGCTCTCTCTCTCTCTCTCTGGGTACTGTTACTATATATTTTTTAAATATAAAAATGTATTTCTGGCATTTTTACTGCTTTCCTAGTGTTTTGATTTTTGTTTGGGTTCACTATTTGCCCATAGCTGGGACTCTAACAGATGCTACCACCCCGAGTCAGAGTGGACCTGGGAACGACAGCAGTTAAGAGGTGATCCTATGCTCCGCAAAACCTCTAATCTCCCCAGTAGGGATCTTGCTGCCGGATGTAGTTTATCGTCATACCCAGGACTACCTCCTGCTTGGAGTGAAACGATTAAATAATAATAACAATAATAATAATAGTAACCAATCCACTGTTAGATATTCCCTCAAAACAATCATTTAGAATATTGCAATAAAGACCGGAATTACGAACGCAGGTAATTATTTATAGAAGTAAGGAGGTACTAATAAAGAGATTACAAATTGACAATTTTTCATTTCACTGAAGCAGACATTAAATGTCTGAGAACGTTATCACCTTTGCTATCTTCCTTTTCTTTATTTATTTCTATAACAAACGTTTTCTTGTTTTATAAAACACCCGTGGAAATAACCCAAAGGCATCGTTGGATATTTCCTCAAATCAACGTTATAGAATATTGCAATAAAGACCGGAATTACGAACGCAGGTCCTTATTTAAAGAAGTAAGGGATTAATGATGAAGAGATTAAAAATTGACAATTTTTTCATTTCACTGAAGCAGACGTTAAATGCCTCGAGAACGTTATTGCCTTTGCTATCTTCCCTTTCTTTCTTTCTTTCTTTCTTTCTTTCTTTCTTTCTTTCTTTGTATTTTCTTTCTTTCTTTCTTTCTTTGTATTTTTCTTTCTTTCTTTGTATTTTTCTTTGTATTTTCTTTCTTTCTTTCTTTCTTTCTTTGTATTTTTCTTTCTTTCTTTCTTTGTATTTTTCTTTATTTCTTTCTTTGTATTTTCTTTCTTTCTTTGTATTTTCTTTCTTTGTATGCTTTCTTTCTTTCTTTCTTTGTATTTTTCTTTCTTTCTTTCTTTGTATTTTCTTTCTTTCTTTCTTTCTTTGTATTTTTCTTTCTTTCTTTGTATTTTTCTTTGTATTTTCTTTCTTTCTTTCTTTGTATTTTCTTTCTTTCTTTGTATTTTCTTTCTTTGTATGCTTTCTTTCTTTGTATTCTTTCTTTCTTTCTTTCTTTCTTTCTTAACACTCTTTCTTTCTTTCTTTCTTTGTATTTTTCTTTCTTTCTTTCTTTGTATTCTTTCTTTCTTTGTATTTTCTTTCTTTCTTTGTACTCTTTCTTTCTTTGTACTCTTTCTTTCTTTGTATTCTTTCTTTCTTAACCCTCTTTCTTTATTTCTTAACACTCTTTCTTTCTTTCTTTCTTTCTTTCTTTCTTTCTTAGTACCGTGTTCTAATTCCAGTTAGGTTCGTTGTATTCCCTTACACGCAAATACCCTTGGGAAAAGTTTGAATCCACATCTTTTCTCCCCAGCTATGGCTTAATTAGTAAAACTTGCCTCACTAAACCATTATTAGCTAAAAGGAAATGAATAAAATAATTACAATCTAAAAATATTTTCTGTCTTTAAATAAGTTGCAAAGGGTTGATAAACCGTAAAAAACGAATCAATCAATCACTCAAATTCTTCCTTTTCTTTCTTTCTTTCTTTCTTTCTTTATTACGTCTGCCTTCTTGTTCTCACAACGCCCAAATAACAGCCAGAACGGAATCGTCCATTATTTATCTGAGGTAGTGGCAAAGCGTAACGCACGTGCCAACTGGCTAACTAACGGGGGATCATGCATGATTGACTTGAGTTGTTATCTTTTGTCTTTATTTCATTCTCAGTGACCACTTGCGTCTTAGCGGCATCATCGCCTTGTCTGGGATGAAATGAAAGGATAAAAAAAAAGAAACTATGTCCTACATTTCTATTCACACAATAACACGCGGAGTAATTATTGGGATCCTATTTAAGATTAATTTGTAGCCCTCGGTATTGAGATGCCGAGGAGAAATACATTGATAATACTTTCAGACTCCTCTAATATCCCAATTATTAATTTATTTAAGCGTTTCACCCCAAGCAAGGCAAACAAATAACTGTGCCACGTAACAGGTTACGTGGCACAGTTATTTGTTTGTGTGATTCTGTAGTTCCAAGACGGCTGGTCGTTGTCAAGATCTCCGGCTTTACTCGCTTAAAGCCGTTTTAACCATTGAATGACGATTGTATAAAGCTGACAATTTTTACTCATTAACATTGGAAAGAGCTATAACAGCTACTGGTCTTGAAAAACGCTATTTTCCGGAAAAAAATTTAAGAGAAAGATTTTGTAAATTTTAGCCGAAAACAGTACTAGGTGCTTGATCAATGAATGTAAAATGTTTCCTTACAGGGAAACGGCTAATATTACCATTACGATATTACGGGTTTTAGAGAAAATTGAAACAAAGGAAACTTCAGCTCCGGAAGAGGAAGTAGACATTTTTGGGGCATGTAATGAGGAAGGAGGGCTTGGAAAATCTGATACTCATGGGACTGATTGAGGGAAAGGGGGACAGATGAAAACAGCGCGTAACATATTTGATAGGCTTGAGCAAATGGATGTCAGGGTTTGGGAGAAAATAACAAAAAGACAAAACTTGTGGAGGGCCATGATCGCCTCCGTCCTGAAGGGACACAACACATGTGAGCAACAATGAGGTTTTGGAGAGAATGGAAACAAAACGGAAACTTATACTCAGCATCAGGAAAAGGCAGTTGAAATTTCTGAGCCACGTAATGAGGTCGGAGGGTTTGGAAAATCTGATACTCACAGGATAGATAAAGGGCAAAAAAGGACGGAGGAGAGCAGCGCGGAACATAATTGATGAGCTTGAGCAAATGGGTGACAAAACAGGGTTTGGGAGAAATAACAAAAAGACAAAACCTATTAAGAGTTACAAGGGACAGAAAGATGTGGAGAGCCATGATCACCTCCGCCTAGAAAGGACACAGCACATGTGAGCAATAACGAGGTTTTGGAGAGAATGGAAACGAAAAGGAAACTTATACGTAACATCAAGAAGATGAGGTTGAAATTTCTGTGCGACGTAATGAGGAAGGAGGGCTTGGAGAGTTTGATACTCATAGGACAGATTGAGGGAAATAAGGACACAGGAAAGCAGCGCGTAACATATGGTGGTGGGCTTGAGCAAATGGATGGCAGAACAGGGTTTGGGAGAAAATAACAAAAAGACAAAACTTGTGGAGTGCCATGATCGCCTCCGTCCTGAAGGGACACAACACATGTGAGCAACAATGAGGTTTTGGAGAGAATGGAATCAAAAAGGAAACTTATAGTCAACATCAGGAAAAGGCAGTTGAAATTTCTGAGCCACGTAATGAGGACGGAGGGTTTGGAAAATCTGATACTCACAGGATAGATAAAGGGAAAGAGAGACAGATGAAAACAGCACGTACGGTACTTAATGGGCTTGAGCCAATGGATGGTAGAACAGGCTTTAGTAATACCCCCCCCCCCAAAAAAAATTATTAAGAGTTACAAGGGACAGGAAGATGTGGAGGGCCATGATTTCCTACGTCCTGAAGAGACACAGCGCATAAAAAAGAAGTTGATATAATCGTCTTAGATTTATAAATTCACAACTGATATTTTTTTGTTATCAATTTTTCGTCATCTTGTTGGGGCTTTTGATCACAAGTAAAGAACAATCAATATACTAAGTACGGATTTCGGTAAATGCTTCCGCTGATCACTAAGCACTAATGCCTTTGAGAACGGCATGAAACCACAACTCCCTACGCATTATCCCATCTCCAGATACCTTGTTGATGCTATGCCACGATCGTTAGCTAAAAAGAGTTGAAAACTTAGACAGAGGTTTTGTTTACACTATAGCGAAAAACGTAGGCGGGAAGGTTCTTTAAAATCATTTCACACCAAGCAAGGTGATAATGTCACTAAGACGAAAGCTACCTTGAAAAGAATGCGAAGCCTTTAGGAGAAGGAACCTGAAACCCAATCCTAAACAGGAAAACAGGTGATAAACCTCTACGCAAAAGAAAGGAGCGTGAAACGGGAGATATGCGAATTTCAGTTTAAACTAGTGTAAAATAGTTAAACATAGATCTACTTTCACACGGGTAAAAAAAAAAAATTATAGGTCCGGTTTAGGCAAAAGAAAACAAAAAAAAAATGCATACATATTCTGTTTAAACTCGAGACCCGGTTTATGACTTGAGTCAAAAAAATATCGACTAATGTAATGGATAGCGGCTCGGATTGAGGAATCGGAGAGCTGAGTTCGGATTCCACTCGAATCCATTACATTCACTTACGTGCTAATACCTTAGGGAAAGATATAAATCCTCTTCTTCCGCCCCCAGATATGGATAGGTCGAGTTCTGTAGCCTTGGATGGCAGAAAGATATGGCAACCTACTGCGGGAAAAAAAGTCTGCCTCGTCAGTCATATATATCGCTTAAGCGTGTATCACGCATGGCACGTAACTGACCGACATGAATCAAAACGTGTTCTGATTTACATTTGAATGAAATAGATAGATATTGGTTTGGTTTATACCTACTTCTGCAAGTATTTATCCCTAAGGTTGCCCTTTTGTTGTGGAAGCCTTACTCTTTTTGCATATAATACCGTCAGTGTATATACTAAGCCCCTCGGGACAGATGGAGGCGTAGGTAAATGACAAACGGAAGATTTGATTGGGTATTTTCATTTTTAATTTGATATAACTGAGCATACTTTTGGCCGGACTAAAAATACCCGGTCGTTAGAATTGTAGTCTATTTGGGGATGTATAAAAACGTTTACGTCGGGTTCGACAGAGATTTAAGATTATTTCAGCGCATTTTTATTATTGCTTTTTTTTCGCCTGGGGATTTTTTTTTTGTTGAAACATCTGTCCCTAGATTGGGGGATTGGCTGCAATGATTCAGACAGGAACGACAAAAACTCATGAACGGCGACGGTCATAGTGTGTCAAACATAATCACATCCTGTCAGTTGGGGCTTCAGAATACGTGGACTGCCCCTCTGCAGACGGGTAAGACTTCCCCAATGAAGTGTCCTGTGTATTGTATAACGATAAACTACATCCGGCAACAAGGTCACTGAACAGGTGGGTTTTGAGGAGCGTGGAACCAACTCTTAATTGCTGTTGTTCCCAGGATGATAACACCGGTTAGGTCCCAGCTATGGGCAAATAGTTATTACCAGCAATACATTTTTGAAAAATTATTACCAGCAATACCTTTTTGGAAAGAAAGGAAAATATTACCAGCAATACATTTGACAATCGACAAAAACCCTCTTACAAAAATACGTCAATGACACCTTATTTACAAACTGATTTCTTATTAAGAATACATATTCTTTTCATACGAACCTATCCTAAAAATCTTATTGCATTAAATAACCCATTGACGTTGATATGCCGTAAAACAAAATAAACCAAACCTGATTTACAAACTGATTTCTAGCAAAGAATACATATTCTTTTCATACGAAACAATCCTAAAAATCTTGTCGGCATTGAATAATCAATTGAGGTCTTGATATGTTGTTAGACAAAATAAACCAAACCTGATTTACAAACTGATTTCTAGCAAAGAATACTTATTTTATTCATACGAACCTATCGTAGAAATCTTGTCGGCATTAAATAACACATTGAGGTTTATATACTGTAAAACAAAATAAACCAAACATGATCTACAAACTGATTTCTAGCAAAGAATTCATATTTTTTCATACGAAACTAACCTAAAAATCTTGTCGGCATTGAATAATCCATTGAGGTGTTGATATGCCGTAAAACAAAACAAACCTAAACTTAATAAAACTTGAGCATAATCACGCCAAGAAAAACATATGCGTAAAATAAAAACGATTAGGTTAAGACAAAAACCATTTCCGTTTTTTTAAGCCCAAAAAGATTATCAATTTTATTCTTCAAAAATAAAATACAACGACATTTTATTCAATCATACATTCGCTATTATTCAAAATCACTTGTTGCCACTTTTCAGGCAGGTCTTCGATAACTTTTGAGGAAAACTCAGCAGGTTTTGACTTAGAAAGGTTTAGACGAACTTTCCAATGTGTTTTTTTAATTTTTTTAAAATTTTAGATTTACACTAAGGTTCACCCTGTACCATCTCCAGTGGGTCATCAAGGAGGACGATTAAGTTAGGAGGCAATTCGTGCAAATAGAAGTGGAAGATAACGGCTGGCTTCACTACAATCTTAACAGGTTAAGATTGTAGTGATCGGGGAAACATCCTCTTGGGAGTCGGTTCCACAGAGCAGTGGTTCGCGGGAAGAAGCTGCTCGAGTAGAATTACTTCTCACCGATATAATACGGAGAGAATATGGGCGGTTTGCAAGTATGTGGCAAGGCGTGTTCATGCTGTGAAGGTTTGCTTCGGCGAGACCAGGGAATGTAGTTCGTCCGAGCACTTTCCGTGGAAGTAGCGATACGGCAGCGAGAGGCTTGCCACATCTCGCCTATAGGAGAAAGGTTTTTTCAGGGTGGAGATTCATTCATCACCCACAATGGCACGGAGACGATTTTGGACTCTATCAAGACTGGGGAGGGAAGTCTGGGCAACTTCCGCCCAGATATGACAACAGCGCTCCATTTTTGGCCTGATCTGGCTCTTGTAAAGCTAGTGAATACCAGGAGGGGTCCGGTACTTACTGGAGCGATACAGGGTGACCATTTTACCTGCATCCTTAGCAATGGAGGTGGATAGAATAGAGTTTACAAAAACGTTTCCTGTGTTACTCTTGTTGTTCCCTTTCTTCCATGGATCTCAGCTTTTTTGGGTCGGTCTTGGATATTTAGTCCACTACCTCTTGCGTTGAACATTGTTGTATGCAACCCATTTTTCATCACTTGAAGAATCGGAGAGCCGAGTTCGAATTCCAGTCGAGTTCGTTACAATCACTTACGTGCAAATACCCTTGAGAAAGTTATGAATCCATACCTTCTCAGCTATGGGTAAATGACAAGACAGTCTTAATCCTACGCCTTAGACGGCAACCTGTGTAAGGGCAGGACATTTCTGAATTTAAACCCTCCAACTATGGGTAAATAATAGGGCAGATTGTGTTCTTCAGCCTTGGGTGGTAACCAATCTAGGTGGACAACTGCGAATTTAAAACTGTATGTCCCTATGGAGAGGCAGTCCTAGGTAAGACGTTAAACTACATCCGCGTCATGGGTGAGACGTTAAACTACGTCCGACAGCAAGGCCTCTGATCAGGACGTTTTAAGGAGTGTGGAACCACCTCTTAATTGCTGGTGTTCCCAGGTCTACCCTGACCCGGGATGGTAGCACCTGTTAGGGTCCCAGCTATGGGCAAATAGTTAACTATTACCAGCAATACTTTTTTGAAAAAAAATATTACCAGCAATACAATTTTGAAGGAAATATATTACCAGAAACAGATGTTTGACAAAAAAAAATATTACCAGCAATAAACATTTTTGTCGGCATTAATTAACCCATTGAGGTCGATATGCCGTAAAACAAAATAAACCAAACCAATCTAAACCAAAGAATACATATTCTATTCACACGAATCTATCCTAAAAATGTTGTCGGCATTAAATAACCCATTGAGGTTGATATGCCGAAAAACAAAATAAACCAAACCAATCTAAACCAAAGAATACATATTCTATTCATACGAATCTATCCTAAATATGCTGTCGGTATTAAATAACCCACTGAGGTTGATATGCCGTAAAACAAAATAAACCAAACCAATCTAAACCAAAGAAAACATATTCTATTCATACTAATCTATCCTAAAAATGTCGACATTAATTAACCCATTGAGGTTGACATGCTGTAAAACAAAATAAACCAAACCAAACCTTTTGGAGAGGTGCATATTATGCAGCTAAAGAAAGGATCGTGGTGTTCCCAATTATTCTGTGATGTCAAAATGCGGTGGATCATGATCAGGATCATCATCATTTTAACATGCCCGTTTAAATCGCTGTTATTACTTTTTGTGCACCTGTTAAAATATTCATATGCCATGTTCGTACAATTTCTGAAAAAACGGCCAAATTGTGCATCGATTTAGATTGGTAATTGTTTCCAAGGACATTTTACCAACTTATATTTCGTTAAATCAGCATTTCAGTGTTATTGCCCTTGGTGTAAAGATTGATTGATTTGTTATGGTTTACCAACCTTTCGCAGGTTATTTAAAGCCAGAAAATATTTTTAGACTTTAAGAATTTTTGTTGGTTGTTGAACATTGTTGTATTTAATCCATTTTTCATCACCTGTGATGATAGATTTAAGGAAGGATTAGTTCGGATGATACATTCGTCATTACAATTGAAGATTTAATCCATTGCCCTTTTCGTTGTACATTGCTGTATGCAACCCATTGTTCATCACCAGTTATGATCTATATAAGGAACGAGTTATTCATCTGTTTTGAAAGGGTATATAACATCGTTAAGGATAATGGTTTTGATTGATTCGTTTTCTACGGTTTATCAACCCTTTGCAGGTTATTTAAAACCGGAAAATATATTTATATTTATTTTTAGTGTCAATAATGATTGCGTGATTTAGTCTTACTAATTAATCCATATCTGGGGGAGAAAAGGTGGATTCAATCCTAATCAGAATTTGAAAAGCGGGCAAAAACTGTAATGTGGATATAAAGTGGGGGATCAATTCTATATTACAACAAATATATAAACTGATCCCTCATTTTGTGGCTAGGGTAGCTTCTATAAATATATATTCTAGAGAATGTGAAAGAGACATGACAGTATAGCTAATCAGTATTTAATTGATTGATTGTTTTTTACAGCTTATCAACCCTTTGTAGGTTACTTAAAGCCGGAAAATATTTTTAGATTGTAAGAATCTTTTTCTTGGAGATAATAATAATTTAGCGATACAAGTCTTACTAATTAACCATAGCTGTGGGGAGAAGTGGTGTGTTCATACCTTTCCTAAGGGTATTTGCTCGTAAGAAAATATAACGAACCCGACTAGAATGCGAACTCGGCACTCTGATTAACAATTAAGAGCTAGTATCCATTGCATTACCGCACATTCAATTTTACAACACCTGGCATTCCCAAGTGGTCACCCATTTAGCTTGTGAACAGGGTCGACGTTGCTTAGCTTCGGTGATCGTAAGGGAACCGGTGTTTCAACACTATATGGCCGTAAGCCCCGAGGATAAAAGATCCACTATAAATATATATATTTTTTAAGAACGGGTGGAAACCAATCATTAAGATTGCTGACTTTCCCTATCTTTTCTAAGTGTCGGCATATGATAGATTATAACGTGTTTAACATTTTTGCCATTTCTCGAGTATCTTACCGTAGATTAACCTTTTTTGAGTGACGGACCCCTATAAGAAATAGCCATTCATAGACAGATCTTACCGTAGATTAACCTTTTTTGAGTGACGGACCCCTATAAGAAATAGCCATTCATAGACAGATCTTACCGTAGATTAACCTTTTTTGAGTGACGGACCCCTATAAGAAATAGCCATTCATAGACAGATAGGCAGATTCTCACAGTCTGACAGGTTTCTCACAACTTTTGTGCGTACATTTTTCAATACTGCACCCTCGTGCACCACACTGCACACATTCCACTTTTCAGCCAGCCACGCTTGAAAGAAATTGTCGTCAATAATCCTCACCGGTATACGCATGCACACTGTACACCCTTCTTCTTCTTCTTCTTCTTCTTCTTCTTCTTCTTCTTCTTCTTCTTCTTCTTCTTCTTCTCCTCCTCCTCCTCCTCCTCCTTCTTCTTCTTCTTCTTCTTCTTCTTCTTCTTCTTCTTCTTCTTCTTCTTCTTCTTCTTCTTCTTCTTCTTGCTGTGCTCATTGTGTGGTGTGTCTTGGGCGTTTTAACTTTTTTTAATCTTTAGTTGAATATTGATTTCCATTCTAATGCATTTCTCTTTTAATGATGAGCCACAAGTTGTCTATCACAGTTGTTCATAACCTTTTTTGAGTCACGGACCCCTTGAGTGATGACCCTCTTTAGTCACGGAACCCTATAAGAAATACCCCTTCGTAGACAGATAAGCAGACACCCTCGTGCACACTGCACACACACCACTTTTCAGTCAGTCACGCTTGAAAGAAATTGTCGTCAATAATCCTCACCAGTATACGAGAAGATAATCAAACCGCGATAAACCGTGGAAAATGACAATTATCACTTGCTCTTATGGAGTGGCAATAAATGGCGGTCGTGCAAAGAATGATGACATTCGTTTAAATGATAAAAAATGGGGGATCAATTCTATATTACAATCAATATATAAACTGATCCCTCATTTTGTGACCAGGGTAGTTTCTATAAATTTATATTCCAGAGAATGTAAAAAAGACATGACAGTATAGCTAATAACGTGTTTGACATTTTTGCCAATTCTCGAGTATCTTCCGTAGATTAACCTTTTTTGAGTGACGGACCCCTTGAGTCACGGACCCCTATAAGAAATATCCCTTCATAGACAGACAAGCAGATGCTCGCAGTATGTATGGTTTCTCACAACTTTTGTACGGGCATTTTTCCGTCTGTAGACTGCACACACATCACTTTTCAGTCAGTCACGCTTGAAAGAAATTGTCGTCAATAATCCTCACCAGTATACGAGAAGATAATCAAGCCGCGATAAACCTTGAAAAGTGGCAGGATGCATTTTCTTTTGTTCAGGATTGTTTCGCGAATATAAATTAATTATATATTAATTTTTATCTGATCCTCACAGACCCCTGAAATCCATCCATGGGTCCCTAGGGAGTCCAAGGACCCTAGGTTAAGAAGCACTGCTTTAGAGTTTCATCACCAATGAACGTCCCAGTATCGATTCATATTCCAATAACGTTTATCCAGAACGAATGCACCTCTGTTATTTACTTGGTCTAATCTACCTTTTTATTTCTACTGTTTTTTTTATCGCAATTCCCAGGTCGTCATTCTATGGTCGTCAAATAAATAATAATATTGTTTATCTAAGAAATTTGAGGACTAGTATATATTATATTATCTGAGCGCTTAAAAATAATTTGCTTTCGTTGAAATTTGTTTGGGTACCATTTTTATTTATTGTTAAAAGATTTGAGATGAAGTTCTGTCTCTACTTCATAGACTAATCAGATCATTTTGAACCGAATCAAATCGCGCGATGAAAATAATCTTGAACGCCCACTCTTCTAGATCTTTTTGCATTAAGGCAAGTGTCAACCAGGGTTATTTCCTTGAACCAGCTTTATTCCTGATTTTCACAAACGATCTTTTTCATGGCATCACTTTTTAACTCAGTATCTATGCTTATGACATAGCTATTTACTCCTGTCTTTAATAGTAAGTCATGTCAGTTCGATAAGGTCAAGTTGGCAGCTAATCTCAAAAATGGCCGACGATCTCCTCTTAACCGGACAAGGAATGGCTAGTTAATTTTAACGCCCCCAAAACGAAACTTCTCTCTATTAATCATCTGAGAGATCGCTTTCTACTTTCCCTCGGCACGGCTGATGCTAACCTCCAGGAGAGTGACTCGTTGCGCCTTCTAGGGATAACATTCTCTGCTGACATGAAGTAGAGAATTGAATCATTTGCTAGATCTGCTGCGAGGAAAGTTGGTTCACTGTGTCGTGCTAGACAATGTTTCTCTCCAGAATCTATCTTACATATCTATAAGTCTACACGTCGTCCACGATTCGAATATTGCTACCACATATGGTCCGATGCTCCTGCTATATATCTAGAGATTCTTGATAAACCCCAAAGAAGAATCTGCAATGTTACTGGCCCTGACGGCTTCACTTACTTTCCCACCGTCGTATTGTAGCTTCCCTGTGTCTTTTCTATAAATACTTTTATGGTAATTGTTCCGTTGAACTATGGTATCTAGACTTCATGAATTTAAGCGCATTACTAGATTGGCGGTAAGGTCTCATCAATTTACAGTTGAATTGGCTAGAAAATGGTGTCAATGGTTATCTACTGTCTTCTTGATTCCTCTTCTTTTATTGTTCTCGCTCCTTTATAACGTTCCTCTTTTACTAATTCTTTCACACGAAGTAACCCCTTTGCGTCTTAGTGGCTTTACTACCTTGTTTGCTGCGTGATTAAAAAAAAAACGGTTCTTCTCAAATTTCTCGTTCCAATTTACTCTTCAATCTTTCTTAAATATGAATTGCAGGAATATTTCATTTATTAGTGAAAATTTGACAGCTCTCTTATTTGAATTTTCTGATTACTCTTGATTCTTCAGTTAATGATTAAATAAGCTCACGGCAAGTTTAACGATAATCAAGAGATTCCCTTATCGCATCGTTAAATATTTAAGCTTCACTTTAACAAAATATTGCAATAACAATCGTCCTGTTATAATATTGCTAGTACCTGTCTCAAGGTCCTTGACAAAATCCAGAGACGGATATGCAATGTAATTGGCTCTGATCTGGCATCTCGTCTGCAGTCGTTCTCTCACAGACGTGCCGTCGCCTCCCTCTGTCTTTTTTTACAAATACTGTCACAGTAACTGCTCCGAGGAGCTGCTTTCGCTGGTTCCCAGACTCCATGAATTTAAGCGTTCAACTAGGCTGGCATCTCGCTCGCACCCTTTCACTGTCGAAACTGTTAAATGTAGCCGTCTCTTCTACTCCAGTAGCTTCATGTCTCGCACTTCTCGCCTGTGGAACTCCCTCCCCTTTTCCTGTTTCCCTGATAGCTATAATCTACAACTATTCAAAAATGTAATGTCAATCGACGTCTCCGGATGTCTTGATCTATCCCCTATCCTTCTCTTCATCCTTTCCTCTATCACTCCTATTTGCTCTCGCTCCAACTCTCTGTAACCCCTTGCGTGCTAGTGGCTTCCCGCCTTGCTTGGGGTGAAACGCTTAAAAAAAAAAGAAAAACCTTCCTTGTAGGATTTTTGGTTAAGATCAAAATGTAGTATCTGTTCTCATTAGCTTAATCTAGTGCAAAAAAAATACGGGTTCGATTTCTGTCGGAAGCTCAATCTTTTGCATGATTTCTTACTCTAGGCCGGTTGATATTAATTTCACTGTTTAAGAAAATAAGAATAAACTGGGATAGGAATTAAATACGTAAACCTGCTTAATTAAGTTTGCAATATAATAATAATAACTAGAAAGTCCCATGAAAATTTCACGGTATTTGAATTTTCTGATGAATCTTAATTCTTAAGTTAATGATTGAATAAGCTCATGGCGATTTCTATCACAATAAAATATCCATAGAAATTCCCCATCGCATCGTTAAATATTTGAGCTTCACAACTTTAACAAAATATTGTAACAACTAATCGTAAATACTGGTCGTTATTTTAAGAAGTGGATACAAATGAAAAGATTTAAAAATTTCATTCAAAACAACTTTTTCCATTTCATTTAAACACTTCTATCTTTCTTTCTTTCTTTTATTCACTCAAGTAGTGTCTTTTCCCCCTCTTTTCACACGATAAAAACGAAATAGTTCATTATTTATTGTGTATTGGCAGGAGACGTTAAATACTTCTTTCTTTCATTCAAGTAATGTCTTTTCACGGAATAGTTCATTATTTATGAGGTAGTAGCATGTAACGTTAAACTCTTTCATTTTTCTTTCTTATTGTCTTTCTTTCCGCCCAACAATTTTTTTCTTCGTTTCAATTCTTTTCTTCTCTCCTACCTTCCTATTTATCGTTTAGTTTTTTCTTTTTTTTCTCCATTTCGTCATTTCATTTGTCTTCTTCTGAGTTGTTCAATTTCCTTTTTTTCATCTTACTTTCTTGCCTTTCTTCTTCTTCTTAACAGTTTTGTTTTTTCTTTCTTTCCTTCACTTAGTTATCTTCTCATTCGTTTTCTACTTATCTCATTTCCTTCTTTCCTTTTCTTCGTCGTTCTTATTCATTTCTATTTTTTTATTGTTAGTTTTGTTTTTTCTTTCTTTCTTTCACTTAGTTATCTTCTCATTCGTTTTCTACTTATCTCATTTCCTTCTTTCCTTTTCTTCGTCGTTCTTATTTATTTCTATTTTTTTATTGTTAGTTTTGTTTTTTCTTTCTTTCTTTCACTTAGTTATCTTCTCATTCGTTTTCTACTTATCTCATTTCCTTCTTTCCTTTTCTTCGTCGTTCTTATTTATTTCTGTTTTTTATTGTTAGTTTTGTTCTTTCTTTCTTTCTTTCTTTCTTTCTTATGTGTTTTCTCAATTGTTCAATTTCCTTCATTTTCATGCTCCTTTTTTCTCCTTCTTTTTCTTCTTATTGTTAGTTTACTTCTTTCTTTCTTTTCTTCTTTGTTTGTTTCTTTATATTCCCTCTCATGTGTCTTCTTAGTTGTTCCATTTCTTTCTTTCTTTCTTTCTTTCTTTCTTTCTTTCATATTGTCCTCCTTTCCGCCAAACTTTTTTTTTCTTCTTTTCAATTCTTTTCTTCTCTCCTACCTTCCTATTTATCGTTTAATTTTTTCTTTTTTTCACCATTTAGTCATTTCATTTATCTTCTTCTTAGTTGTTCAATTTCCTCCTTTTCATCTTACATTTTTGCTTTTCTTATTATTATTAATAGTTTTGTTTTATCTTTCTTTCTTTTTTTCTTTCTTTCATTTTCTCACTGAAACCAAATCGTATCTTTTTTCCTCTTTCCACGTGATCAAAACGGAATCGCCAATTATTTATGAGGTATTGGCAGGGAGCAATTGTCGTGCGAACTAACGAAGTGGGGAGTGGAGAAGCACAATTATAATAGGATTAAAATGTTATAAAGGAAGGAATAGAGTTCTGTCTTTTATTTCTTTACAAAGTTTTCCATTCGCCGATCGCGAAAATGGACCAGACAAGAGGAAATTAGCGATTAGGATACGGGACAACATTTTTTCTTTTTTTTTTTTTTTTGTTATCCGAGAGAAATCAGTTGACCTTATGAGCGTAAAAATGTAACCGCCATCTTGAGGTTATAATGATTTGCGGTAGAAATTGATTTGTCGTCTGCTCTGCGCCATTTTTCTTCCCTTTTCGCGGGGAAAAATCTACCATAGACTTTGACGCAGTGAAATATCCAACATCGTGTATTATTAACTGCGAAATATTTCACAAGTTGAAATGGAGACGTTGCGAAAAAAAAAGGAAAAAGAAAAAAGAAACCATTTACTTTGCCGTTTCTATCACAATTAGGATTCACCAAGAAGTAGAGCCCGTCCTGTTAAACTACGTCCAGCAGCAAGGCCTCTGATCAGGAGGTTTTGGGGAGTGTGCAACCACCTCTGAATTGCTGGTGTTCCCAGGTCCACCCTGACCCGGGGGGGGGGGTAGCACCAGCTAGGGTCCCAGCAATGGGCAAATAGTTAACTATTACCAGCAATACTTTTTCTAAAAAAATTATTACCACCAATATAATTTTGAAGGGAATATATTACTATTTTTGAAAAACCAAAATATTACCAGCAATAAACATTTTTGTCGGCATTAAATAACCCATTGAGGTTGATATGCCGTAAAACAAAATAAACCAAACCAATCTAAACCAAAGAATACATATTCTATTCATACGAATTTATCCTAAAAATGTTGTCGGCATTAAATAACCCATTGGGGTTGATATGCCGTAAAACAAAAACCAAACAAATCTAAACCAAAGAATAAATATTCTATTCATACGAATCTATCCTAAAAATGTTGTCGGCATTAATTAAGCTATTGAGGTTGATATGCCGTAAAACAAAATAAACCAAACCAAACCAAGAAATAGAACCGATTATTCGCCAGAAATGTGTCTTTGTGTTAGAAAATCGCTGTCATTCTGCTGACAAATTTATCATGCTTCTAGTTACAACGAAAACGTTTTTTTATAACTCTTCACCGAATATAAGGCCCAAGTGCAACTCAAGGTAGTGGGTCACTGTATGAGGTTATTATATGAACATAGAGGAAGGCGGTAAGAAGTGCATGGGGATATGTAGGAAAGATAACGGTTTGCCGTAGACAAAAAAGAGGTTAAGATAATGATCGGAGAAGTATCTCCTCGGGAGTCTGTTTCACAAAGTTGGAATTCTTGGGAAGATGTCATCTGAATAGAACTTCCTACTTAATAATGGAATATGAAGTGAATAGAGATGACTCGTCTCGGCGTACGTGGCTTGTCGTATCTAAGCTGTAAAAGTTAGAACCTTCAAAAGTGCATTAAGAAAAGCTAAATCCTTGAAAGCTGAAGAAACGGCACTGCAAGAATTTTTTAACGTCTATCGAATAACGTCAAATGTAAACGTCACCGCAAAAATGTTATCTGCAGAGATCATGTTTGCTAGGAAAGTCAGATACATTTTTGACAAATTACTGGCCGGGAATTAAAAAAAAAGTCGACTATTTGAAACTACCAGATCATTTAAGATCGGCGATAATGTCTTCTTTAAAAGCTTTAAGGCTGGAAAGGAAAATGGGTAGGAAGGAAAATTTATTCGACGCCTTGGGAGTATGATGTACATTGTCGAAGGTGGTTATACAAGACATATAAATCAATTGAGTTCTAGATCGGCACAGAAGAAGCAACCAGTACAATTTAATTCACGGATAGAATTATTTTACGATACACTTGAAGTACTTATTCTTAAAGTTAAATATTACAATACAACGCCAGGGTAAGCGAAAACGTAATCCTACTGAAAAGTGGGTCCATGTCGGAAAAAGTATCGACTAAAGAAAGTGCTTATCTAAAAAAGAGAGGGTGTTGTGGAGATGAACACACCTCTCCAGAATATGACTTGGACTCGTCCAAATAGCATATATACTGATGCCGAGAATCATCAGGAGAGAGCTAGTCGGGAGCGGGCCTTATATCCTTACTACAGAATTCAGTAAGACTACGTCAACTCCAAGTGACATTATATTTTATGATTGTGTTATCTTCATTCATTAGAATGAAAACATAACAAAGACACTGCTTTGGTTGGGAAGTAGCAAAAAGAAATATAACTTCTCACTTAGTTCCAGCCACGGAAAACAGTACTCCTACACACTGTCTAGCCGTTTCGCTGACTCCTGGTCGCTTCACGTACTGCTAGCCGTTTCCCTGACTGACGGCCTGTCTGAGTGCCACTTTCACTAACCACTCATTATAAGGATACTGGCTGGGGGACCACCACTCCTATTCATCCACCCGGATAACTTTTTGGTGGTTAGTTGTTAAAAGGACTCTAATTTTACGACTATCATAAAAATTTCATGTTTGCCAATTCAAAGGCGTGCTGGAGTCAGGATTCCTGAAAAATTCTGATCATTAAATTTACTCAAAGATGGGTTGGAAACAAGATTCCTGAGAAACTCTGGTCATTAAATGGACTTCAAACGAAAAAAGAATCTCTTCATCTTCTAAGGATGTGTAAGATATCGTTTGGCTAAAAAAAGATGGGGTGCTAAAAAAGAGGTTTATATCAAGGTTTCTTAACCTAGGGTCCACACTAGACGTCTCTTGATTTACTGTTGGGTCCATGTTTACCATTTTAAACGTGTGTCATTCTCTGCACAACCGTTATCTTCTGCCACCCCATAAGAGCAAGTGATAATTCTCATTTTATCACAGCTTCATTATTTTCTTGTATATTGGTGAGGATTTATCGACGACAATTTCTTTCAAGCGTGGCTGGCCGAAAAGCGACGTGTTTGTTGTATTTATGAGGGAGCAGTATGGAGAAATGCACGTACAAGTGTTGCGAGAAACCACTCAGAATGTGAGTATCCGCTTGTTTGTTTGTCTATGAAGAGATAGTTTTCATTGTGGTCCATGACTAATGGGGTCTGTGATTAAAGGTATCTGTGCCTCAAAAAAAAGTTAAGAAACAATTTTACATTACCGTAAACTCATAATAGTATAATGCAAAAAACATAATGCACAAACAAACGTCTTAACCGACTTATTGATTCTCTCTCAACAGATCTCAATTTTGGACAAGAAATGAGGGACAGCGACTAAAATGAAAAACAAAAACGAGATCCATCCAACTGATTTTAACCAGACTTGGCACATACATTCTACAATGTGGGAGATAGGCTCTTAGCATAAAACATCAATATTTAAAAAAAAAATCAATAATCGATGAAGCTGATCAAAAATCGATAAATTTAACTTTTTTCCTCCAATTTCGTTCAAACTCGGTATGTAGGTTACTTACATCATGGCGAGCTCAAGGATACCTCATTTTTATTTCTACGCCACTGCGTTTAGCGAAAAAGTGCGAAAAAACAAAATATCGATTTCAACACAAATCGATTTCGACACAAATTTTAAACTAAAATATCCTTCAATTTTCAAACAATCTAATACAAACTTCCCTCAAATGTAGCCAACAATAAGTTGATTGTTTAACAGTCATTTAACTTGATGAGTGAGTCCAACCATACAGTGAAAACCCGCGTAAATAGCAAAAAATGGTGATTTTTACTGGTTTCTTTCTTATTTTTCGTTGATCGTTCAACCAATTTTCATCCAACTTAACAAACTGACAAATTGGATTTCAAAAACTCCAAAATAATTGTGGTTTGAAGTGGGTCTTCATGTTGCCTGTCTTAACTCATCATGTCCTCGGCTAACTTCGATTGAATAAATAGAGACTACTTCTGTTATATCAGAAACTGCATTCATTCAAAATGTTTTTAATGAAAGTACTTTAAAGTAATTGAAGAAGATAGACTCTGTTACATTTAAACATGATGCTGTTTTTGCTCCATTTTAATTGAACGCTTTTTTTCTGATCGACCAGCTGGGTATGGCTGCTAGTCGAAAATATAATTAGAAACTATAATTTTGGAAAGTGAAAATTACACTGAAATGTGTTGATAATGTACCAAATTTACATTTGAAATCAAGAAACTACGATCGAAATATGATGCTGCTTTTGCTCCATTCTAATTGAACACTTTTGCTGATCGAGCTCGGCATGGCTGCTAGTATCATCTAAATAAACAAACGCCAAACTGCCTGTCCGTGTGTTAAACCTCTCTAACTCTGACCACACATACTCTACAGATATTATAGATTTTTCGGAATCAGGGTGATCCTGGGATTGAAAATCTACTCTTCATCTGGTGCTTGATGATCTAGCATTGGGATTTGTGTCCAAATGAGGAGGGACATTTAAAAATTCAAATTTTAAAATAACTGTAAAATAATTAGTGATTTTAAGAGTTTTTAATTTATATCGAGTAACACAAAGATATTGTGAATTTAAATATTTTTGTTTTAAATTCAGTTTAAAATTAATTTCCTCAATTCACAAAGTTTTGGAGATATTTTAATCTGCAAAACTTTGTGAATTGAAGAAATCAATTTTATTTCTTCAAATGCCGAAGAGTCAGTGTTAAAGTGAGAGATTTCGTGACGTGAGCTTTTTAAGTTTCGCAGAGTTTGTGATTTGAATAACTCAACTGAATAGAAGTTCTACAGAGTTTGGGATTTGAAGAACGCAACTCATACTTTCGGCCCAAGTTGCTCTTTTAACCGGAATTGTACTCATAACACGAAACAGAGTTAAAGTGAGTTTTTTTAAGTTCCATGGAGTGAATTGAGGAGTTTATTTCTTCAAAATTATCATTTCTGTTTTCTCACGTAGACCTGACCTCCTTTTAGGTTTGGTCCGGTGACCCGATTAACCCTCCGCAAGAGTTAGCATAAAAGTCCGCATGGGGTGCTGCTTTTAAGCTACTTAATAGATAAACATCAATGGCTGTTTATATACATATATGAGATATAGTAACCGTAGATCAAAGATTATAATACTGAGGCGCTCTGGTGAGCGGTCCAGTCGCCGGATCTAGAACACTTTGAGAATTTATGGCATCGTTCGAAAGTATCCAACACAATAAGCTCAACAACTGCGAATGATGTCTACAAGAATATGGGAGAATCGATGGAAAAATGCTATCGAAAGAAATAAAGAATTCGAATCGATACATAGTGGACGTGAAGGAATATTTTTTAAAATGCTTAAATTAAAGGCAATAACACAGAGATCCTCCGGTGATCTGTGCAGTTGTCGGATCTAGATTCCGTCGAGAATTTATGTCAAGCTATCGAAAATAACCAACACGATAAATTCAAAACGGCAAATGGCATTTCTAATAATGTAGTATCATACATTAGAAAGGTAAGCGTAGAATTCCACCCGCACAGCATTGGGGTAACATTTAAAAATGGATACTGAAATGTCATGCTGCTGCAAATGATATCTTCATACAGTATTGAATTAAAGAATTTATTGATATAAAGGATAATGTAGACGTATTGGATAAGGTCAAGTTACCATACGCCCCTGACCCGCAAACATGGAGCAGTTATGAAAACTTACAGTATTATGATTAAAAAACATCGTCACACTAGTCGTAACTCTACATTGAATACAGCTTATGGCATTGAGCTAATACAGTGACCGGTTCAGTTATCACATCTGCCCCCACCCCTCGGAAATTTATAGCGAAAAGGTCGAAGCTAATTCCCACCAATATAATCACAGAAAGGCGAATATAATAGAATCTTGATACAAAATATCATTGGCAGTTCCTCAGATATGTGGATTGTTACGCAATAACTGTGTTCACATTAAGTGTTTGGTCTCCGAATACGTTCAGCAAGCAACGATAAATATCAATGGTTGCTAATTTCAATGAAGCACTTCTGCTTCGTACACACTTTCATATCAGCCAGATGCCGCTCAGCTTCTATAACAAAACTAAAATTGGTGAGAAGGTTCGATCTATGCTACCATAACACTAGCATCGGTTTCTGACGTCGTGAGCATTACTTTCGGAGCCACTCTTCAAAACAGATTAGTATGGGTATTCACGATATTAGATTTTATTATATAGAGTGTTCCAATAACATGAACCGATTTTAAAGATGATTTAAGTTTAAGCGTCTAATGATTTTTTCTTTTTCTTTCTGATTTAACAACAAAGTCTTTGGCAATTTCAACCATGGAAAGATTAACAATCAAACAACGTGTTAACGTTATCGAAGCCTATTACGAAAATAGACGTTCAAACAGAAATGCAACGAGAAGTTCCCAGGTCGCATCATCTCTCGAAACAGCGAAGTCAATTGGCCACCACGATCGTGCGACTTGACGCCTTTAGATTTTTTTTAATTTTTTTTTGCGTATTAACCTTGTAGCGTAAAGGGGTAACAACTTGTGACTATATTCGCTTGAACGGGTTAACAATATCAAAAAAAAAAGAAAAAAAAGTAATTCAACTCTTACTTGGATTTTATATAGTGATTTATTAAGCAGAGATTAAATGTGGCACAAGGCCGAAAGTAGGGAGCACCCTGTGAGAATGGAGGCACTACTCAGTCGTAATTGGTTTAGTAAGACAGGCTTGCTAACCACTACCCCACGTCGAACTGCCTCATATATACGAGGTTGGGCTGAAATGTTCATAGGCTGACTATGAAGGAGTTATGCCCGAGCTGTGAAATATTGCATGCATCAATTTCAATTCATATTAATAATTGCACTGTTACTTTCCAGGAAAATTTACATCTTATTGTTCAAAGAAGACCGTTCATCCTGTTGGTAAAGAGATCATCAACACTACAATACTCCTTCCCAGCCATGTGTTTTTTTTTTATATTGGGGAACAAAACTCTAATCACGAGAAGGACGTGTGTGCTGGAGCATTGTCCTGATGAAAGAAAACCCCTTTCGACAGTTTTCGTCCTTTGGCTTTCATAGCATTTCATAACTGCTTCAGCAAGTCGTCATAGTACTCTCCGTTGATTGTGTGGCCCTTTTTGAAGATGGGCAATAAACACAATGCATTTCGCATCCCCCCCAAAAAAAACGAGGACAACACTTTGCCTGCAGGTAATACGCTGCCCTTGATTGAAGCAGATGGCGATGAACTAAGCACTCAACACTGGTTAGGAAACGTTCAAAGAAATATATAGATCTATTTCAAACAATGTCATATTTTTCCGTGTTGTGATCAGCCTGGTGCGCTTTTGATCAGTTGTCAGAAGACGTGGCACCCACGTAAATATTGTGATACGTATGTAAGTGTATAAAAATTCTAGTTTGTCTATGTGCACATGCATATTAGGAATTGTGTGTGTTTATATCTAGTAGACATTATGTTTCTTGGTTTTTCGTATATTGATTTGGAAACGTTTACTTTTATGTGCATGCCGTTTTTTATAAGCATATATTAGATTCTTTAAGAATGGATTCAATAAAGGTTGGTGATGTAATATAATGATTTTAAAGTGTGTTTATAGTTGGTATATTGTTATTACTCTCAACGTACTTTTGCCTTAAAGAATTATGTTCTTTTTTTTTTTTAATTCGGGTGGCATTGTTAAAATCAAATTTTTATACACTTACATACATATAGCAATATTTACGGTTTTTCAGGTAGGCATGGAATTCGTTAAATTCTTGAAACTTCGAAGGGACGCGTCGTCTCTCCTTGAATTCGGAACGTCACAATTTATACTAGCGTTAGTTTAAAAGAGTCGAATGCACGTGATACATGACTGACCAATGAAAATCAGATAACACAAAAGTAAAGATAGCAGAATTTCGTTCTCCGTGTCTCATTATCTAATGAAGCTTTAATAAAACATGTTAGATGGATAAACGTTTCCGATTTCTTCTTTATCTTATCATTCTGTCGACCCATATATATCTATATTTGACCTAACTCTCTCTCTCTCTTTCTCTCTCTCTCTCTCACACACACACACGCATATATATATATATATATATATATATATATATATATATATTGAAGAAATATGACCAACAGAAAACCGTTTCATTGAAACTAGATTTGATTACGTGTTTCGCCTTTCTAGGCTTCATCAGATCCAAAAACGAAAGGCATATGTGTGTGTGTGTGTGTGTGTATTTGTGTGTATACTTAAATAATTAATCCAAGTACTATCAAAGTGAAATATGTTAGATTAATAAACGTTTTCGATTTCTTCTTATCATTCGTTCTACTAGATTGGCAACTTGGTCCCACCCTTTTACTGGTGAAATAGTTAAATGTAATCGCCATTTCTACTCCAACAGATTATTTTTTTCGCATTTACCCGACAGTGGAACTCTTTTTCTGATAAGATGCTTCGCTGAAAACTACAATCTCCAAAAATATAAATGCAACGTCAATCGCCATCTTCTGTTGACTTGAAGCCCGTTCATCTTTTATCCTTTCCTCAATCCCCTCTATCCCCAGTATTTCCTCTCACTTTCACTCTCTGCAACCCCCGACGTACTAGTGTCACACCCGCCTTGCTGGGGGGGGGGGGGGTGTAAAATATCTTTATCCAATTTTTCGGAATGGGTTGAAATCAAAAGATTCATATGATTTTAGGTCTGTTTATGCGTTTCGCATATCGACAATATGCGTATAAAACAGGATACAGAATCCCGACATAGTTTTGAAAATTTTTATAGAGGTTCTATATCATATTTTAGACACACACACACGCACACACACATACACATACATACATACACTCGCACGCACACACACACACACACACACACATATATTTAGGCAGTATATCTTCATTGAAACATGTGTGATTGAATAATATAGACATATGTCTATTTTTATTTTCATCCTCTCAAATTCATGGATCAATTTCTTAGTGTTGTCATTAAATTAAGAAAGACGCCGTAGTTTTGGTTATTTCTTTTATTTTCCCAAGTACTTTCAATCTCATTCCAGATCATCTTCAGGAGTGAATTGCCGAGACAAAAAATTAATGTAATTGATAGTTGTGAATGTTTTTGTAAATGCGCATGTAACGCGCTCTGTTATAGTCAGTTTACTTTAAGTATATGTAAGGGAGGTAACTCAGGTTATTTTTTTTTAAATTTTTAATGTTTTAAATATACTCAAATCTGCAATTCTTTTGAAAAATTATTGTTGCTATATTCATAATTAATATTATTTACGATAGTTTTCATTTTTTTTATATAGAGCGCTTCGAGATTTTGAAGTTTTTTTTTAAAATTTTATAGTGGAGTATACTTGTATTGCCAATTAAGGTTTCTCTAAAACGTGAATGTAGATAAGAATGTTCTTTTTAAATGTTGTGCAATAGAACTTGAATCTGCCATGTGTAAATGTAAACCTCCTAGATAATGTTGGTGTTTTGAAACCAACATATCTATTTACGTTATAGATACAGTCTCCCAAGGGACATTTAAATTGACATATGATGTTGGGCTTTTGCAAACCGTTAGTTGACGGAGAAGAGTTCTTGCGGATGATTAAGTTGGTTGTATTAAATTTAGTATAATATAAAATTTGTTTTATTTTATTTACCGGGATCAGTCCTGTGACTCTTAAGATTTCCAAGCCCTCATTCCTCATAATGTCGCCCAGAAATTTCAACACTCTTTCTGATTTTAAGCATGAGTGTCTTTGTGCGTCCAGTTTTCTTTAGAACTTCCTAATTGCTCAGGTGTTCTGTCCATGCTATTCTCAGCATCTTTCTGCAGGACCACATCTCTATCGTTTCAAGCCTCTTCTTCATATGTGAAAAGATTGGGAACCATTCACTGCCACACAGGAGGATACATATAAGGCATTCATTGTCTCCAACGAAATATCCCTGTCTTGATACATTTACTTAGATTCTGGAAGGCATCTTTCGTTATTCTAGCGCGTATTCGTATCTCTGTATCACGCTAGATTTGATACATGTGGCTTTGTTTAGTAGCGCTCTGCCTTGAGTGGCTCT
>OZ038507.1:61969387-61974387 GCA_964036315.1 Acanthosepion esculentum
CGGCAACTAGGTCTCACCGTTTTACCGTTGAAATAGCTAGATGTCACTGTAATTTCTATTCAAAATATATTCTTTTCTTTCACTTCCCTCCCGTGGAACTCCCTTCCGGTTTCTTCATTCCCTGCCAATAACAATGATAAGTAATTTAAATGCAACTCCAATTGCTATTTTCTTTTCCCTGAAACTTGTTCTTTTATTGTCCTTTCTCCTTACTAAATTCTTTTCATTCTTTTTCAGTCACAGCAACTCCTTGCGTCTTAGTGGCATTATCGCCACCTGCTGTCTTCTTGAAACCAGTTCATTTATTTTCTTTTTCCCTCACCAAATGTTGTGACCAAATAAATGGTTAAGTAATAACAAAAAACAGGTTTGCAGATATATCGTATATTAAACACTAAGTACACCAGAAGATTATTACACGAGTAGTGAGAGTGTATCGAATGAACTACCGCTCAATATATTCACTGTTCACCGAAGCCTTCTCTCTTACTAATTTTATAGTAGGCGGAAGAGTCTTACATAGACTCTTTAGAGGGAGGAAACCACAACACTAAAGTGTTCTCATCTCTCTCTCAGTAGCCTTTTGTGTCTTAGTGGCATTATCGCCATTATCTCTCTTCCTGTATATGTTCTTTTATTGTCCTTTCTCCTCACTAAAGACTTCTCATTCTCTTTCACTCCCAGTAATCCCTTTTATCTTAGTGGCATTATCGCCATCTTCTCTCTTCATGAAACCTGTTTCATTTTCCTTTCTCCTCACGAAAGTCTTCTCATTCTTTTTCACTCCCAGTAATCCCGTGCGTCCTAATGGCATTAATGCCACTAAGGAACAAAAGGCTACTGAGAGAGAGATGAGAACACTTTAGTATTGTGGTGTCCTCCCTCTATGGTGTCTATGTAAGACTCTTCCGCCTACTATAAATTTAGTAGGAGAGAAGGCTTCTGGGAACTGAATATATTGAGCGGTAGTTCATTCGATACACTCGCACTACTTGTGTCATCCTTTTCTGGTGTACTTACTGTTTAATATACGATATATCCGCAAACCTGTTTTTTTTTGGGGGGGGAAATAATTTAAAAAAATATTTTCATACAGCAATTGTGGACGGTGAGTTCTGATTAATATAGCGTCAAGGTATGATTACTCCCCCAGAATGCAATGAATACCGTAAAGAATTGAAACTTGTATATTTCAGTTAGCCTTTCTCGCTGTTCGATATTGTTCGTTTCGAAAATTCCCAACCGCGTCGGATGGCTGCCCCTGTGTAGACAATTAGGCGACATATCCGCCATTTATTTATTCATTAACGGCTCAATATAAAAGTGTCCCAGTTTGTCTTCAAAAAGAGCAGCAGGTGGATGGGGGACTTGTGGGGTTGTCAGAACCAGCATAGATTATGTTGATATCGATGTTATGCGTATTGATTTCATAGCCTAGTTAAAATGCTATGCTTCCTGAGGTGCGCAGCACACACACAAACACACACACACACACACACACACACACACACACACACACATACGCGCACATACACAAAGACACACACACAAAGACACACACACAAACACACACAAAGACACATAAACAAACACACACACACAAACACACACACAGACAAACACACACACACACGCACACACACAGACACACGCACAAACACACACACACGTACGCACACACACACATACGCGCACACACACACACAAACACACAAGCACACACACACGTACGCACACACACACACAAACACACACGAACACACACGCACACACGCGCGTGCGCACACACACACGCACACACATATATATATATGTATATATATAAATACTTTTGATATATACAGAGAGTATCAAAAGTACTTTTACAAACTTTGGGGGCGCATTCGTCACACCAAAACAAGGCCAAAAGTCCATATAAATGTATGTCTGCAAATCTTTCGTTTTTGAGTTTTAAGATGGCTAAACGTCTGATCTGAAAACCTGGAAAAAAAGAAACTCAATTAGTATCTGTCTATATTTCTGAGATGAGGTATTATGTACACTATTTACATTATTCGGACTATTGTCCTCATCTTTGTCGCCATATTTATTACAACGTTTCGGCCGTTGTACGCTCCGACCTTCTTCAGTTGATTGGAATGTCGGACTGAACGCTTTATTTCGCTCACTGGGGTAGACTGTTCTAGTTCCACGTGCCATGTTTTAATGGATGTCAGGTATCAGTTATCTTCTGTTAATTCCCCTCTCTAATTCTCCACTGCCTTAACCGGGTATTGAACTCACACTCTTTGGGTCCTGTCACTGGATCTAACCAACTCCTTTATCCACTGTGTCATGTGAGTTCAAGAAGTTTGGTCAGACCTTGTGTTGGTCAGACAGTCTCTTAACATGAATTTTGATCAGTCCTTGTGTTGCTATAACACGATTTAGACAATTTTAATGTTATACACACACACACGCATATATATATGTTATGGTCCAAGTTCCTTGTACCATGGCATAGACTGGGTGGTAGTTTTTTTATATTGATTTTTAAAGTGAGAAAATTTTGTTTTACCTGTTCTTGAGGGGGGAAATTGGTTTGGTTTGTCTCTGAGGAGGGAAAGTTGGTTTGTCTTCGTACTTTATGTATGTGCGCTATGCCAGCTTCTTCTATGTCTTTTGAGTCTTTCTTCACACTGATGCATCTCTGGCAGTCTTCGGCCAGTTTTTGAAGTGTCAAATCTTGTTCACTCTCCAATTTAGTAAGGATTTTGCGTCTCATTTCCGCGTCTTTGGTTGAAACCAGGCCTTGGACGTAAATTAAGCATTTGAAATTGTCCGCGCTGAGTACCGATAATTTGAAGTCATCACAATATTTATTAACAATAGACGCGAAAGTTATGTAATCTTCGCTGTCCTTTTTTGTAAGGTTCAGACATTCCCATCTTTTGTGGAATAGTGAAGTATTATGGCTGAAAAGTTCTTTTAACAGTTTTATGGCTTCTTTGAAAGTTAGCTCACTTGTTTTTCTGGGTAGGATATAATCTACGAATTTGGTATATTCGCATGTGCCTAATTTTCTTAGTAATAGACGTACTTTTCGTGCGTCTGATCAATCTTTGCAGTCAAATTCATATAGATCTTCGTACCTTCGGAAGTAATTTGCAAAAGTTTTGTCTTCGTCGGGTGCGTACGTGAAATCTTCGATAGTACTCCAAATAGCGTCTTGTGAGAGAACTGTTTCGTTCTCAGATTTTTGCTCTTTATTTGACATTACACGTAGCAATAATTCTTGTAATTCCAGGTGTTTCTGTTCGTACTTTTGTTGTTGTTCAAATTGGATTTTGATAAGTTCCACAATGGTTGACTTAAAATCTTCCATGTTAACGTAATTTTGTGTACGTATTTTACTTTAGTGTAACCTGATATTCTGAAACCTGTGTACGTAAAAAAAAAATCCTTTGTTGCCAGTAAAATTGATATCCAAAAAGAAAATTCATTTTTTTTTATGTGTTCGCGTAGAACGTGTTTTTTTAGAAATCTCGCGTAGAACTTTTTTTTTTTAGAGTTTACTCGTCAACCACTGTTATGTGCGACGTATAGTAAAAAAAAAGTATGTCCTCCGCGTAGAGAGTTCGTTTTATTTTTAGGGGTTTCCTCATCGCCACTTGTTATGTGCGACGGATAGCAAAAAATATGTCCTCCGCGTAGAGAGTTCGTTTTTCTTTTGGGTTACCTCGTCGCCACTTGTTATGGTCCAAGTTCCTTGTACCACGGTGATGGTCCAAGGTAGAACCAATGAAGAATAACTCGAACACAGGTATGGAATAACACATATATATTACAAACAGAAATATGTTAAAAGAAAGTAGAAGTATTAGTAATGACTATCAGATTTGGTTAGAGTGAACTATGTTGTCTCGACAAGTATCACTATTCCAATGTCTTACAGTAATCGTCTGACTCGACAGTCTCTGACTCTGAACTACTGCTGCTTCCTCTTGACGCGCAGTATTTATAATGTCCGGAATAGTCCATTATTATTATGGGTAATTTCCCATAACAATATATATATAAATAATTAGGAGGATTTGAAATAATTATAATTAAGTAATTAATCGAGTCTAGAACAAACCTCAACAGAATGCAGAAAGCACTGGACGGCCGCTTCGTCCTATATTTGGGACTCATCAGCAGTGCGCATCCTTATATATATACATATATATATATATATATATATATATATATATATATATATATATATATGTGTGTGTGTGTGTATGTGTGTGTGTGTGTGTGTATCGATAATAAGTCAGAAACTTTAGTTGTCCATTTCGTTTATAATTTTTATTTCGTGAACACCGAGATGTCCATCTCATCAGAACAAAAACTTTCTCCGCAATTTTTTTTTTGACGAATTTGCGGTGGTTTCCATCTGGGTGTTCACAAAGTAAACATTATAAACGAATTGCATAATTAAAGACTCCGTCTTTTTATTATCATTATAATGCTCTGCAATCTACATTGAGCTCTCCCTGGATTTATATTCCTCCTCGGAATTATCCCTTCCAGTCACAAACTGTTAAAACGTACATATATATATATATATATATATATATATATATATATATATATATATATATATATATATATATCGTCAACGGCTTAGTGGTAGAATCCCCACTGACAGTAATTCAGTTGGGATTCGATCCTAGCTAGAGGCAAACGGACGTCTACCCACACTGATGAGCTGTGATACAGCGAAACAGTCTGTCTGTGGATGACAATATATATGATATATATATATATATATATATATATATATATATATATATATATGAATATATATATATATATATGAATATATATATATATATATATATATACATGAATATATATATGAATATATATATATAATATATATGAATATATATATATATATATATATATATGATTATATATATATATATATATATATATATATATATGATTATATATATATATATATATATATATAT
>OZ038507.1:61976887-61979387 GCA_964036315.1 Acanthosepion esculentum
ATATATATATATATATATATATATATATATATATGTAAACAAATATATGGATATAGATCCGGTAGTATGAGGAAAAATATGAAAAAACAAAATCCGAATATGCAAGTTTACTGTTTTAATGTTTGAAATATCAATACAGTAAACTTGCATATTCGGATTTTGTTTTTTCATATTTTTCCTCATATATATATATATATATATATATATATATATATATATAACATCATTTAATTAGAAAAGCTTTTAATTGCTTTAATGAATAAGATATATTATAGGCACTATTGTCTTAACAAAAATATTTTTTCGATGAATTAATAATTTATATATGAATTGTTTTCACTTTTAAAAATATTTTAATTTGAATTATTTATGAAGTTTAAAATCTTATAAAATTCTGGGTTAATTTGTTGCAGTTAGTTGATATTATTATTAAGCTAAAATATATTTACTGATCGTAAATGAAAAAGTTCACTACAATTCATTTACCCCCAGTAATTTCTTTTTGTGTGTATAAACATACCGTTTTTTTTTTTAAATACGGACGTCCTCACACGACATTATCTGAAAATAAGATCGGTACCTTTAGTAAATTTAAACCTGAAGTATTTAAAATTCAATAAAACTTTAAGTTGCAGCGATTATTTTTTTTAATTTTTATTTTTGGGTAGCTAAAAATCATATAAAATAGACGCCCACGATGATCTAAGAAATAAAGAAACGCTACCGCTTTCAGTAAACCTTTTGGCGTCAAAACTTTCCAAGTGTCTAACTAGCATCCTCACGTCCAATAATAGCATCCCGAATTTCCAGGAACCGGCTCTATAAATCTTTAGGGACCTATTCTGCTTATTTTCTTTTCAATCCGAGAATGGAAACAAATCAGTTTATAGTATCAAAAAGAATTAAACCATTTTGATACTTTGAGAGAAAACATTTATTTATTAAGATATTTCCAGATTGAAATTCTGTTCTCATCATATTTCTGTTCAGAAGTATGATGTCTTTTGACTCTAATGCCATTAGCTGTGTTATGGTTTCTTAGCCACATTTGAACTGAATCGATGCAGTCCCAAAAATCCAATGGAAGACCTATCAAATTTATGACTAGAAGATTTGCCACATTTTTAACTTCAAGACGATTTCTTTAGTCAGAATAAATTATGTTCATCACATAAAATAATTTTCAGCCTTCGCAGCAATGCTATTAATATAGTTTTAGTTATTATATATCGGCTATTAATATATAAGATTATTTTCGGATAATCCAACAACATATTCTCTATAGTTTTATAACTTTAAGAACCCGTTCACCACTGCCCACATCCACCTAGACATGCACACATAAGTTAGCTCCCTTGCATAGGGGTGAAAATATTTTGAATTTGCAGTGTTATTATGGATAACAAAAAAATAATATAAAAAATGTATGCACACTTAAGTAAAGGAAAAACTTGTATTTTGTAGTTTTATTAAATTACGATTAGACTGTTTCCTGTAATACAATATTTTCTCGATAGATGGCATTACATTGGCAGCCCTTACACAAAAAATTGAAAATACATTTGAAGCATTCCCAATGGACACTTTGGCCAAAAGTAGCTAGCCGTATTAATAAATGTCTGGAAGCTAAAGGCCGCCATTTTTGAACATCTCTTGTGATTGTAGGATCCAAATGTGATGTCTGAATAAATTTAGTATTACAATATCTATACAAGCTTTTCCTTTCCTGAAGTGTGTATATATTTTTTGGTGGATTGTGAATAAAGACAAAAGGAAAATTTATCTTAGCCAACGCGTTTCGTTCTTTAATTACTAATTTACCAAGGCACTGGCGTTGATATATACAGTTTCAAGCTGGAGAATATACCGGGTGGAACAGAAAACTTGTCCAAATCGTGTAACAGCAAAATTTTACATTTGTTAGATTAAACTCTAAAACTTTGTATCTTAGAAAGGATTAAAGATATCTTACTGGAATTCGCCGAGGTTTTTATAACACTATTGGACTCTACTTTGAGAAATAAGAGTGTACAATTACTCTCCAAGCTTAACAGAAGAAACGTAATGTTCATCCTTTATTAATCATAAATAAGGATTAGAAAACACATGAAGGATTGGAATTAAGTTCACAACCAAAACACACACACACTCACACACACACACACACACACACACACATACATATATATATATATATATATATATATATATATATATATATATATATTCCGAGATCATTTTCCAACTTATTCAAGATGATCTTCACCCTCTCTAACCTTCTAACGTTCTGTCCAGGTTGCCTCACAGGTTTCACGTACGATTTCATTTTCATTGCCCTTTGGACTGCCATAGCTGAAAATCTTCTCTCACGTGCCAATTGAGTTGGATCTTTTTCTAATTGATCACTTTATCTCTAAGTTGGAATGATGATCCCTCTTTCTGTTGTAACCTACTGGTCCAGTTTTCCTCTCTACTGTTCCCTCTTTTTTAAATACTTATT
>OZ038507.1:61984387-61996887 GCA_964036315.1 Acanthosepion esculentum
TCTGCTTATTCGTGTGAATTAGGCTTCTCAACCCTAAATAATACCCAAAATAAAAGCGAGAAAAACTACGCTTAAGTGTAGAAGAAATAAGGGTCTTCTTATCGCACATTCGACCAAACATTGAAGAAATCGTGAAAAAAAAAAACGCCAGGCACAAGTTCCCCACTAAATAAGCTGCACAAATAGTCGAATAGAAATATTGAAATAAAGTAAGTTCATATTTGTGTGTGTGTATTTTTTTTTAAATCTATGGTTTCCCTTCATAACATTTAAATGTTTCCCCTTTGGAAATGTTAAGTGTGCCATGATAGTTTCACTTGCTTCTTGATGTGCCGTTGCTGAAAAAGGTTGAGAAAGATTGGTTTAACCCCCAAGCGAGGCAACAAAACCATCAGCAGTCAAGGGGCAACCGAATATGAGAGAATAAGAGAAGAAGAAGAAAACGTCTTTAAGGAGAGAGGACAACAAAAGAACAGGGATAAAACAGAAGATAACGATTGACATTGCATTTAAATTTTTGAATGGAAGGGGTTTCTCTTATCTCATATGACACTAGAACAGGTAGTACACTTAGTATTTACCCGTCTTCCACCATGGCATACGGGATATGGCACAAGGCCAGTTTGAGTTGGGGAGCGTACCAAAGCCAAAAATTGCCCACCAGTATATTGTATCAACGATATTGTACAATACTATTGCCTTTTAAAATATTGCATCCATTATATTGATAATGCAAAGACTGATTCAAACGATCTCTAAATACCACATCCGGTTAGAATTAGAAATACTGATGTAATCGGTTCGGATAACCTGGATCTACGCTTCGTACCTGATTCCCAGCCATCGGTTAGTTTATCAGCCGTCTAGCGAAAAAGGAAAGTGGGGACATTTTTATCTATGGGCGTAGGGCTTTGGTTCTGCCAAATTAACAGTTTACCGGGGATTACTTCTTCATTATTGCGTGAAGTAGAGATGCCAACCGGCATCATGTGATGTAAGACGAGGATTTTGGTCGGACGGACTGACGTCATCGGGGTAGGGGTGAGCCGCTCTTTTTTTTTATCTCTTTACGAGATGCTTGTAAACTCACTCACAATGTTTATTTAAAAGTCTGAAGCACTCATTTAAATCCTAAATACAGAGAATAGGAAGAATATGCAGCATCACGTCTTTAAGGGAGGCGACCTAGACTTGTAACCTGGAGTTATCTGTCAAATATTGGTATTTCTTTCAATGCCATGTACCCTCAGGTCGTAGGCGATCACGGCTCTTCACAGATTCCTTTTCTTTATTATCTGTGAATTGACAAGTGCTATTCGGAAATATAGTGAAGTGGTTTCTTGTTGCTTTATTAACGAGTCTGGAATTCAGAGCTGTTTTACTCCCTTCAGGGCATAGGTGATCATGGCTCTCCACAGATTCTTTTTTGTTTTTTTTGTTTTTTTTTAAAAATATCTTTGAATTGCCATGGCTTCTTGAGTAAGTGGTTTTCGTTGCCTTTTCTGCAGGTTGCAATTCAGAGATATCCTTCTCTTAGACTGGCTACCAACCAAGGCAAGTCTATCCTACTCTTTAATCTTAAATTTTGGGTGGGGAAGGAGTAGAGAATACACATGTATTCATGTTTGTAAAATTGAACGCAACAGGCGAGGCTGGAACTTGAACTCGACTCGCCTAGTCCACTTTCCGCAGGTAAAAACATAACGAAGCGGTTTCTGTAAAAATATCTTCTTTTGCTTATTTTGGAAGCCAAAGTGGTGGTAGAATTAATTTGGCTCTAATTAAAATTCATTAATTGAAAATAATGAAGGGGGTAAGATTTTACAAGTACAAGACAAGAAAAAAATTTACTCACACATTAAAAATAAATAGAGATGTCATTGTTTTAACCATGTCACTCGTGATGGCGTCTCCGATTCATTGCCAGATCGAATTGGAAATGGCAAAGGATTGTTTATATTAGCATACCTAATTTATTAAAATTCCATCTGCAATTTATGATCAGGCAAAGACAGGTAAAGAAATTAAAAATAGGCATTATTTGATTGGTTGGCAAACTTGAGGGCGATTAGTCAATTTTGTCAAGTTTGTGTTTTATGCGACAGATTTGGTCGGTTGGTTGATTTTGTTTAGCGGCATATCAGCCTCTATGGATTATCTAATGCCGCGATCTAAATATTTTAAACGCAATTGTATGCCTTGAACTACTGATAGAATGTGACTAGCTACGACCTGTTCCAGCTACACAGTCGAACTCTCTGCCTCTGTGCAGAGAGGAACCCGGACGAGGCTCCGCCGAAGGGCAGAGTCTCGTTCGGGGAGGTAGACTGACCCTGAACACGTTTATACGGTTTCAAAAAGGGAATATTTTTGGCCGGGCCTACGGGCTCGGAAAACCCACGTTAAACCCGGCCTTGTGCCACATGCAACCCTCGTGGGGGGTAGCTAGATATCACTACAGATAGAATGTACTGTTGGCCTCTAAATAGGTATTGTTGGTCACCACAGAAAAATATATTCCATGTATCTTTATACTTTCATAGAGTTCTTTTGTTGTTGGGGTTAGTTTACTATTTTCCCTTAACTGGGACCCGAACATGTGCTACCATCCCGGGTCAGAGTGGACCTGGGAACAACAGCAATTAAGAAGTGGTTTCACGCTCCAGAAAACCTTCAATCTCTCGATCAGAGGCCGGATGTATTTTATTGTCATACCCTAGACTATTGGACGACACAGAGAAATGACCTAACAAGAGTCTTTCTCATCAAACCCGGCTGTTTGCTGCGGTTGAGGCGAGGGTGCATCGCATCCATCGGGATAAAAACAGGACAGGAAACTTTAGCTGCACTTTACAATTTCAAAGCCGGTTTATAATACTGTGTGCCTCTCATGGCTTTAACCATTGACCTACTTTGTTTTTTACGTTCACCAACGACCTTCGCGATGTCATAATTTTACAACTCTGTATCTATGCTTATAGCCCTACTAATAACTTCTGTCTTAACAATAAGTCCCAAGGGTGTCTTAAAGTAAAACTGAAGCTGATCTCTAAAATGAAATCCAATCTGTTCTTAGCTGGGGCAAGAAATGGCTTGTAAATTTTAATGCCTCCAAAATGAAACTGATATCCTTTAAACATCAAAGAGAACAATTATTAATCTCCGTTAGTACGGCCGTCCTGGGTAACACGATAAACTACATCCACGTCCTGGCTAAGACGAATAACTACGTCCAACAGCAAGGCCTCTGATCAGGAGGTTTTGAGGGGCGTGGAACCACCTCTTAATTGCTGGTGTTCCTAGGACCACCCTAATCCGCAGTGGTAGCACCTGTTAGGGCAAATAGTTAACCCCTAAATTGGGCTCAAAACACTATGAAAGTGTAAAAATAGGTCTTAATACCAGAAATAGTTTGTAAAAGAAAAAGATTATTACCATCTATACATTATTATCAGCAATACATCTTAGGCAAAAAAAGTTTTTACCAGCAATCCTTTTTTGAAAAAATATTATCAGAAATATTATCATTTTTGAAGGAAAAATATTACTAGCAATAAAAATCTTGTCGGCATTAAGTAATCCATTGAGGTTGATATGCCGTAAAACAAAACAAACCAAACCAAACCAATCCAGCAAGCTGCCACAAATATATCACAACAAAACTTGGCTTTTGGTGGACATACAGGGGTTGGACAAAATAATTGGAACAGGTGCAAATTCTTACTCTTCTGTTGTTCTCGCTTCTTCATAATGTTCCTGTTTTCTAATTCTTTCGCACCCAGTAACCCCTTGTGTCTTAGTGGCTTTACTCCCTTGAATGGGGTAAAAATAATTTAAAAAACAAATTTAAATGCAATGTCAATCGTTATCTACTGTCTTCCTGATTGCTCTTCTATTGTTCTCGCTCCTTAATAATGTTTGTTTTCGAATTCTTTCACACATTGTAACCCTTGTGTCTTGGTTACTTTACTGCCTTGTATGGGGTAAATTCGACTAAAAAAATAATTGTCACAGCGGAACAACACCGATAAACCAATTACCGCAAATTTCGGCGTACAAGTCGAGTTTTCAAGTCTAAATATAGTCGACTTATATGGCGGGTATAAAATGCAACCCTTTTACTACCGAGTTGTAAACAAGTGAGACAAATATTTTTTCCCACCCAACCCAGTTCTGCGGAATCAGAATCAACGTTTATGAGTTTAAGCAAGCGAATGAGCCAATTGGAGTAAAGTGCCATGCAGATTTAAATTTTTCCCACTTGTTACGAATACAGCTATCGATTTTTTGCATGCTAGCATGCTTAAGATTCGTGTCAGTCAGCTGTTGGCTCTCACACTGGCCAATAGAATCTTCCTGCCTATTCGTGGCATCCAGCTATACGCTCTCGCTCTGGCCAGTAGAAAATGGCCGCAAACTACATGAAAACTGCCGTAGAAGCATGAAAAAATCGATTATTTCCACTATCGATGGGAGTTGGGAAATGCAAAGTCCCGCTAACTTGGAGCATGTGCATGTAAATTTTGGTGCAAATCCGTCGGAAATTGCGGCCGTGCTTCGTTACACACACAAACACATCCTGCCTAATTATTATCATAATAATTATGAATCCTTATTCACGTAATAATAATAGTAATAATACCGTAAATTGCGGCGTACAATCTTTATCTATAAAGATAAAGATTGTTACTATTATTATTACGTGAATAAGGATTCATTATTATTATGTTAATGATCGAATAAGTTCCTTGCGAGTTCCACTACAAAATACCCGTAGAAATTCCCCGCGTTGTATCATTGAATATTTGAGCTTACCAACTTTAATGAAATATTGATATAACAATCATAAGTATGGATGCAGGTCATTATTTCTTTCAAGTAAGAGTGTACAAGTGTAAATTGTTTTCCATTTCACTGAAGCAGATATTAAGTGCATGACAGCGTTATCGCTGTCTCTAACGTTCTAACGGAGGGAGAAGCAGAATTATTAGAATGTGTTTTCTCAGTCTATACATGTTTCTCTATCTTTTTCTCTCTCATTCTCTCTTTCTCTCTCTCTGTATATATATATATATATATATATATATATATATATATATATATAACTATTTTAGTCTATTCATATGTCTCGCTATCTGTCTCAGTCTTTTCATATGTCTGTCTATCTCTATCGATCTCGATAGCTGACTAGCAAGCTATCTCAGTCTGTTAATATCTATCTATCTATCTATCTATCTATCTATCTATCTATCTATCTATCTATCTACCAATCTGTTCATATCTATCTATCTATCTATCTATCTATCTATCTATCTATCTATCTATCTATCAATCTATCTATCTATCTATCTATCTATCTATCTATCTATCTATCTATCTACCAGTCTGTTCATATCTATCTATCTATCTATCTATCTATCTATCTATCTATCTACCAGTCTGTTCATATCTATCTATCTATCTATCTATCTATCTATCTATCTATCTATCTATCTATCTACCAGTCTGTTCATATCTATCTACCAGTCTGTTCATATCTATCTATCTATCTATCTATCTATCTATCTATCTATCTATCTATCTATCTATCTATCCACCAGTCTGTTCATATCTATCTATCTATCTATCTATCTATCTATCTATCTATCTATCTATCTATCTATCTATCTTTTTCTACCTCACAGATATGAACAAAATAACGAAATTTTTCCCCAGGAACGCTCCTTCTACACGGAGACTCAAGAATTATTTCGTTCAAAATTACAGCACACCCTTCCCACTTCCTCTCTCTTCCCCCTCCCCCCTCTCTCTCTCTCTCTCTGTTCTCCTCGCAATGCACTTGGACCGGTCGGCCATTGATATTAACTATAATAATTGGATAATTTTCGCGGAGAACCTTCGACAATGTCTCTTTAACGCTCCCTTTAATGTCCCTCTTAATTTTCTGATGAGGATTAATTTGTGTCTAAAAGCCTATGGATTCTAATAGAAAAAGAATTCACCTGGATATCACACACACACACACACACACACACACACACACACATACGCAAACATACAAACACACTAAACGCATACACCACTACACACACACCCTATACACTACACACACACATAAGCACATACAACACACTACACACACACACTGCAAGCACACACATCACACTAGACACACAAGCACACTCACACATACAAACTCACCACCATGCACAAAGTACACATACACACTACACACGACACTACACACACGTACAAACACAATTCAACCACACTACGTATACACGCAAATACACTACACACACAAACACACCGCCATACACACACTACACATACACACTACACATATACACAAACACACTACACATACATACACAAACTACACACACACACTAAACACACCAGCATACACACACTATACATCCACTCTACGCATAGACATAAACACACTACACATACACACTATACACACACAAACACACCACCTACACACACTGCATATACACACTACCGACACACTACACACTTACACACACACTACACACACACACACACACTCTATACACATCCACTACACACACACAAATACTACACACTACAAAATTCACACTTGAACCTTTCTTTATGACAAGCCTTTTTATTTATACGCTTATCCTTTCCCTAAGTCGCCTCCGAAAGCCTGTGTACTCGATTAAAATGGTTTTCATGAAAGCGCTCGGCTTTGAGTGGCCATATTTCTTTTGCCTCTGATCGCACGTAACACTTCTGCCCTTGAATCGTTCTCTCTTCACTGCTTTCACATCAGCCCCCGCAGCTGCTGACGGTCTACTTTCCTGATCGCATGACCAGGGTTCTGAGATGGTACCTTTTAGTTCGGAAACCTTTGCTTTACCATTTTCATGTTAACTGGAAGATGGTGGGAAAGACTTATACACACGCAGGTTTAATATAATAATATAATGTATGTAGGAGAAAGGAAATTGAACTCAGACTAGGCAACGTTAGGGTTTGTTTTTATAAAAACACCACAAGATGTTGCAAAATCATAACACCTATGAACTTGAGTCATGTCCTTAAATAGCTTAGTCATATGTTGACTATCACATGGATGTCATGAGTGACGATGAAGCGCAATCTATTAAAAAATGTCCAAACTGTTAGCTGTATACAACCCATTTCTTTCAGTCAGTTATGTGCCATGCGTGATACACGCTTAGGCGATCATGTATCTTTCGAAACATGTTTGAAGATGCGGATTTTTTCCCGAACTAGGTTGCCATTTCTGTTTGCAATAGACCAGTTGCCATCCAAGGTAATAGAATCAGCTAGACGGAGAAGAAGAGGATTCATACCTTTCTCAATGGCATTAGCGAAGAAGAGGATTCAAACCTTTTCCAAGGGTCAGTCAGTTATGTGCCATGCGTGATAGACGTTTAGGCGATCATGTATCTTTCGATACATGTCTGACGAGGCAGATTTTTCTCCGCAGAGGCTTTGGAAATTTATGCGAAAGCGAACATAAATGACACGGCCGGTACTTGAACTCGGCCTGCCGACTCCACTTTCACGCAAGTAACTGTTACGCCACCTACGCGTACTTATTCCTCTATATCAGCGTATAATAAAAATAAGCCAATTAAAACACTGTCCTCATAGATTGAATGAATTCCTGAAGTATAATAATCGTTTATTTTATTATTTGAATTATTGCTGAACCTCTGATCTTAGGTTAATGACTGAATAAATTTAATTTCTCACTGAAATCAAGTAGCATCACTGATGTGTCTTTTCCATATTTCCACGCAATCAAAATGGAATAATCCATTATTTATGAGACATTGGCAGAAGACATGAAAGACTTCTTTCTTTCTTTCTTTCTTTCTTTCTTTCTTTCTTTCTTTTGTTCGCTGGAACCAAGTAGTGTCTCTGATATGTCTTTTCCGTCTTTCCACGCGATCAAAACGGAATAGTCCATTATTTATGAGACATTGGCAGAAGACATAAAAGACTTCTTTCTTTCTTTCTTTCTTTCTTTCTTTCTTTCTTTTGTTCGCTGGAACCAAGTAGTGTCTCTGATATGTCTTTTCCGTCTTTCCACGCGATCAAAACGGAATAGTCCATTATTTATGAGACATTGGCAGAAGACATAAAAGACTTTTTTCTTTCTTTCTTTCTTTCTTTCTTTCTTTTGCTCGCTGGAACCAAGTAGTGTCTCTGATATGTCTTTTCCGTCTTTCCACGCGATCAAAACGGAATAGTCCATTATTTATGAGACATTGGCAGAAGACATAAAAGACTTTTTTCTTTCTTTCTTTCTTTCTTTCTTTCTTTCTTTCTTTCTTTTGCTCGCTGGAACCAAGTAGTGTCTCTGATATGTCTTTTCCGTCTTTCCACGCGATCAAAACGGAATAGTCCATTATTTATGAGACATTGGCAGAAGACATAAAAGACTTCTTTCTTTCTTTCTTTCTTTCTTTCTTTTGTTCGCTGGAACCAAGTAGTGTCTCTGATATGTCTTTTCCGTCTTTCCACGCGATCAAAACGGAATAGTCCATTATTTATGAGACATTGGCAGAAGACATAAAAGACTTTTTTCTTTCTTTCTTTCTTTCTTTCTTTCTTTCTTTCTTTTGCTCGCTGGAACCAAGTAGTGTCTCTGATATGTCTTTTCCGTCTTTCCACGCGATCAAAACGGAATAGTCCATTATTTATGAGACATTGGCAGAAAACATAAAAGACTTTTTTTCTTTCTTTCTTTCTTTCTTTCTTTCTTTCTTTCTTTCTTTTGCTCGCTGGAACCAAGTAGTGTCTCTGATATGTCTTTTCCGTCTTTCCACGTGATCAAAACGGAATAGTCCATTATTTATGAGGTATTGGCAAGGCGTAACGGTCTTGCGAACTAACGAAAGTAGGGGCAAGTAGAATTATAATAGATTATATAGAGATGCTTGTTGACAATTGAAGTATATGTTAACATGGTTGTAATAGCAAAGGTTAGTGCAAGGGAATAAAAATTATTTTAGGCGTCTTATGAAGATAACGGACTACTTTCATTATTTTTTTTTAATAAAATGGCATCATAATCCATCTACACCTTCGCTTTTTTCTTTGTTAGTCGCTTGTTATTGTTCAGGTTTATCACTTTCTCCCACTTATTTGGTTTTCAGATAATTTAAAAAAATGTTTTACGATAAGTTGCTTCCCAATTCCTTCTTCATCCCCTTCCATCATATTATATCACTGGCGGCTGTTATCGGAAATGCTTCATAGTTTCCCCCCTCTCCATCATGTTGCACATTCAAAATGGCTTCCTTTTTAATATTATTTGTCATACCAGGCTTCTGTCCACGTGAGAATACTTAAAATCATAATTTAAAAAAAAAAAACGTTCTGAAATGTGTCGTTTATACTTCATAAAAAATCTTTCAGTAGAAGGTAACGTCGGTCCGAGTTTAAGCATTAAACCATCAACTGATAAGTTAACTGGTTTGTTCATATAGCAATAGAGGCATTTAGGTTTAACTATATTGAATAAAAAAACATAGTATTGGATTCTCTTCTGACAGATGTATCAGTCAGTCAGTTATGTGTCATACGTGTACACGCTTAGGCGATGATGTATCTTTCGATACATGACTGATGAGGCATATTTTTTCCCGTAGTAGGTTGCCATTTCTTTCTGCGGTAGATTAGTTGCCATCCAAGGCTATAGAATCAGCTGGGTGGAGAAGAAGAGGATTCATACCTTTCTCAATGGCATAAGGGAAGAAGAAGATTCATACCTTTTCCAAGGTTCAGTCAGTTATGTGTCATGCGTGATACACGCTTAGGCGATGATGTATCTTTCGATACATGACTGACGAGGCAGATTTTTTCCCGCAGTAGGTTTCCAATTCTTTCTGCGGTAGATTAGTTGCCATCCAAGGCTACAGAATCAGCTAGGTGGAGAAGAAGAGGATTCATACCTTTCTCAATGGCATAAGGGAAGAAGAGGATTCATGCCGTTTCCAAGGTTCAGACAGTTATGTGTCATGCGTGATACACGCTTTGGCGATGATGTATCTTTCGATACATGACTGATGAGGCATATTTTTTCCCGTAGTAGGTTGCCATTTCTTTCTTCAGCAGACCAGTTGCCATCCAAGGCTATAGAATCAGCTGGGTGGAGAAGAAGAGGATTCATACCTTTCTCAATCGCATAAGTGAAGAAGAAGATTCATACCTTTTCCAAGGTTCAGTCAGTTATGTGTCATGCGTGATACACGCGTAGGCGATGATGTATCTTTCGATACATGACTGATGAGGCAGATTTTTTCCCGCAGTAGGTTTCCAATTCTTTCTGCGGTAGATTAGTTGCCATCCAAGGCTACAGAATCAGCTGGGTGGAGAAGAAGAGGATTCATACCTTTCTCAATGGCATAAGGGAAGAAGAAGATTCATACCTTTTCCAAGGTTCAGTCAGTTATCTGTCATGCGTGATACACGCTTAGGCGATCATGTATTTTTCGATACATGTCTGACGAGGCAGATTTTTCCCCACAGTAGGTGACAGATGTATCAGTCTGCGTTAAAAAGGAATTTTAAAATCAGTGTATATTTCTTACTGTTTTATGTTGAAGAAAAGAAGCAACTTTTTCGTTATATTATATATAAAAATGAAAAAAAAAACGACCTCAAACACGGATTTATGCAGTTTATGGAGAAGGCTGTGTGAATGATCGAAGGTGTCAAAAGTGGTTTATGAAGTGTTTTTTTTTAAAGATGTCACAATGGACAATGTTTCACGGTCGACTAGGCAAACTGACGTTGATACCAATCAAATGAAGGTATTGATTATACTCATCATTCTAGGACGGGGGGAGATAGACAGCATAGTCCTAATATCCTATAGTAAATTATGACAGGGTGGAATTTGTCTTTCAAGGAAACCAGGCACATCGGTAGGTTGGCTTGGCAGGTGAATTCCTAGTCATGCAGTGCATGACTGTGCCTCACAGGATGTCGGTGGACGGCCTCGATAGATGAACACGCAATCAGCACAGCTGCGCTTGGGATGAGTGCGCGTGGGAAAAACCATATGACAACCAGATATATAGAGTACCACTAAGAAGGGGAAAGGGAAATTCACACGAGAATTTAGGGTTTATGTTTGGAGAAGACCTCAAAGCCGCACACCATTTGGTCGACGCAGTGAAATAAGCAATAGTGATATACTTTAGACATTCAAACAATAATATTACAATTCCAATCAAATGTTAAGTAACTTTTTACCCGTTTGTACTGTTTTTGTTTTACTCAATTCACCCCAAGCAAGGCGGGAATGCCACTAGTACTCATGGAGTTTCAGAGGATGAAAATGATGGAAAAGTATAGGAGGGATTGAGGAAAGAAAAAAGGTGAATGGTGTTCAAGACGACAGAAGATGGCGATTGACATTGCGTTTAAATTTTTGAAGAAGGTAGTTTTCATGGAAGCAAGTAGAGGGGAGGGTGTTCCACAGGCGGGAAGTGCAAGAAAAGAAACTGTTGGGGTAGAAGTGGCGGTTACATTTTACTATTTCAACAGTAAAGGGGTGGAACCTAGATGCAAGTCTTGTAGCACGCTTAAATTCATGTAGTCGAGGCACACCAGAGAAAGAAAACTCGTCAGAGCAGATGCCATGAAAATATTTCTAGAAAAGACAGAGGGAAGCAAGGTCACGTCGGTGAGAAAGTGACTGAAGTCGAGATGGCTGGTCGGGATTGATTCCATTGCAGATCCTTCTTTGGATTTTGTCAAGAATCTCGAGAAGAAGAGCAGGGGCAACAGATCAGATATGGCAACAGTATTCAATGCACAGCCGATCGGTAGATTTGTAAATGTGCAAGATGGACACTGACGAGAAAAACCTTCTGGCACGACACAATGAAGCAACTTTCCTTGCCGTAGATGCAGCTATTGATTTGACGTAGTTACTCCACTTCGTTGCTTTGGTGTATAGCATCAGTATTATTAAATTTGTTGTTTTTTTATTTCGCAATTTTCTTTCATTGGCCTATTATCTCTCCCACCCTAATATATATATATATTTATGAGGGGAAAAAATTTCTTGTGATGCGTTTCGTCCTTTAGGACTAAATTTGTTTTGTTAGTGCGTCTACACATACGCACGAACGAGGGATGCTGGGAAATTTAATTTATTATATATATATATATATATATATATATATATATATATATATATATATATATTACATAGAATAAAAATCCAAAGTTACCACATTCGAATAGCTACTTAGACACACAATGACTTACTTTTAGGACTTGTAAACTTAGAGATATTATTTATTTTATTTCTTCATATCTCTGAGTTGACAAGGCCCCCAAGTACGTTATGTGGGTCGAATTAGCTATTCAAATGAAGTAACTTTGTATGTAATTTATATACTCTGTTAAATAAATACAGTTTTAATATTTTATATTATTAGGATTCATTTGGATTTTTTACCATCGGATTATAACAT